>JADRCH010000011.1:1881419-1943443 GCA_019843965.1 Rhynchomys soricoides | reverse complement strand
TAGGAATGGAAACTATCCCTACAGTGTGAGCATTAGAGCATAGGAATGGAAACTATCGCTACAGTGTGAGCATTAGAGCACAAATGAAAAGACATAACTATCACAAATTGCAGAAGCACAGAATTTGAAATTACAGTAAAAATAAACAAACAAACAAAAAACCAAAATCCAAACCAAAAAATCCCAGTACTTACAGACAGGTTTGTCCTTTTGTAATTCACATTAGCTCTGGTGAAAAATGTAGAATCTTATAGGCAAAGTGGCTATAATTTTGCCAAAACTCATCCCTAGTCAGCTAAGCTGATGGCTATCATTATTTATACTGGAGGGGAGATATCTGCTGCTTCCCACAGAGATCCATTTGAGATAAGAGTTTTCCTAAGAATCAGAACTTTTATAGAATCAATTATCAACAACAACAACAACAACAATTTCTTGAGACTGTTACAATATAGTGATAGTTAAACAAGCCTATCTAAAAAGAAATCCCATTTGACTTCTAAGCAATTTGAAACCTGCAAATGTGGATTCCACCCAAGCTATGCTCAGACTTGTTTTCAGCATATGATAATACCCCTGAAGCTACTATGAGAGAGTTTGAGTCCACCTATCCCATCCTACCCCATTTCTTTCTTTAAGGGTGAACAATTTTTACATGTTAGGTAAAATGGGGGATATTTTTCTTTACTCAGACTTATACCAGAAATAGTAAGTAAAGACAACAAAATAATATCTCTCCTTTTACTTTAGAAAAGATGAATATGCCAGTTTGGTGACTTATGAGCAGAAGCTGACACAACTGAAAATATCTCCAACTAATTTTTAGAGCTATAAGTATTGTGAGATTGTTGACGAAATCTTGACAGTAGGTCAAGTGGCATACATGACTTAAGAATTAAGACTTCTGGGGTCTAAATAAATATGTGCACGTCACGTATCTCCTTCCATTCCCAACTTTTCACAAAGTACATTATCAGACTAGATGTAAAGCTTGTAAAGTTGTCCTTATCATTCAACACAGATGCTGGTGCTTCTCCCTTCTACTTGTTTAATTCCTCCTCTTGTTTCCTACCTCCTCCATGGAATATTGGTTTTAGAATTCCCACAGGGGATTTAAAAGTACAGAATGGTTGGGATGAGAAAAGCAAATAATACACAGAGAGACAACTAATGTTAAAGGCCATTTGAAATGCTTCATGAAAACAAGGACTACAGAGTCTTAATAGTCACACACACACACACACACACACACACACATGAAAGACATCTACAAAGAGTCACCAAATAAAAAAAGGATACAATGCCCCAAGTAGACATGTTATACCATCAAGTAAAGCTTCGAGTGCCAGGAATGGATTACATCTAGTTGAGTCATTGTCCAAAAGTATCCTATGAACTCCCTGAATATCACAGTCTGTGGCACTGCTATGGTTGATCTCCACAACATGATGACAAAGCCCCATTGCTGAATCTACACTTACCTATGTCACTAAATGTGGAGAATTCAAGCTGGTGCCTGACTAAAAACTTAACCCTTACTGCCTAAAGTTAACAGTATCAGAAGGTACTGTGCATGCTACCAGGAAAGAACAGTAATTATCAATAGCACCCAGTCACGAACTCTGTTACTTATACCAGTGACATGCCTGTGTGATATACCAGTGTAATAGTCATGGGTCAAGATGAAAATCTAATACTATTTATTATTCTGTTAAAAGAACATAACAACAGGCTCAAAGGTCTACCTGAAAGACAATATAGGAAGACAGTAAAAGCCAGAGGTGGTGGATGACTCCAAGGAAACAGTGTCTTCCATACACAACAAACAGTACAGATGTGCATATAAATTGATGGGGACTTTTGGAGTGCACATATGACCTGCAAAGGTTCAAGCCAAACAGGATCTCAACACCAAGACTGAGAAATGGACATAGAGTCCCAACCCTCTTCATGACTCTAGTTGCAGTTGAAACATGCTAGCAAAAGAAAAATTGGTTTTCTTCAATGGAATACCATTGGGTATATCAACAATACTCTGGGGCAAGCCCCATATGTAGGAGTAGATAGTCAACACACAACAAACTTTATGTTTTTTCTTGGACTTTTAATTTTATTTTTGCTTTGTTTTGGATTCATTTTTTTTCTTATTGGTCTTTTGCTCATTTGATTTTACTTGATTTTCATTTTGTGGTGTGGAGTTGTTTGTTTCTTGTTTTATTTTTATTTCTTGTGTTTTTTTTCTTTAGAAAAAAAGGTAGATATATAGATGATAGGCCTATAGGAAGATAGATAGATAGACAGATAGACAAATATATAGATGGATGGAACATAGAGTTGGGTAGGTGGGATGTGGAGAAAAACTGGAAAAAGTTTGACAGAAGAAAGATGATCAAAATATATTGTATAAAAATTATAATAAGATGAAAGAAAAAAGAAAAGTGAGAAAAGAAAAATCAGGGAAGGGCAAAGCAATAGTGAAATGGGTTGGTGGGAACATTTTCATGAAAAAAAAAATGAAAACCGAATTCTCTATTCATGTTGAAGCTGTAAGTTTCTCCATCTCTGCACTGAACAAAGCCTTTTCTATAAACAGTGTGTGCTTCATTTGGTTATACATCCTTTTTAAAAAATTTATCTTTTAAATCATAATTTAATCACATTCCTGTCTTCTCTTTTCTCTCTGAAACCCCTCTTATATAACTCTACCTTTTCTCGTTCAAATCCATGGACTCTTTTTCTACTAATTGCTATAGCATACATATATGTGTATGCATATGTATATGTATATAATGTAGATGTATATGACACAAGTGAATATGTAGATTATGTATGTACATATATATTTCTAAATTTAACCTGCTCAATCTGCATTTCAGGATGACTTCTGACACTGAACAATCCGTTTGTATGCTCTTTCATAGGGATAACAAACTCTGCTGCTCCCAGCTTTTCTCAGCTGCCCATATATGGGTCTTTGCATAGTGTTGAGGTCTCATAGGTTTCCCATTCACTCTGGTGTGTCCACTAGTATATCCTTGTTTGGCTCACATTTGGGCAGTCCATGTTGATAGGACTTTGAGGACGTTCCTAGGAGACCGAATCTCCCAGTAAACTCCCTGATCTTCTTGTTCTTACAATCTTTCCTCCCCTTCTGAAATGTTCACCTAGCCTTAGGTGCAGGAATGTTTTGTAGATATACACAATGGGACTGAGATCCACAACTCTCCAATTTTATTGGTTGCGATTTTCTGTAGTCATCTCGGTCTGTTACAAAGACAAGTTTCCCTGGTGAGGGACGAAGACTTGAGCTTTATTTTAAGAAAATAGAAATAAGAATTTGTTTGTATCAATGCTGACACAGTTTCATAGGATGCTACAGTCACTTAGAAAATGGTCCTTAAAACTGAACTATGTTGGTGACCACAAATACATAGAGAAAAAGATGTGGTTGTGCATTTTATATATACTTACGTTTTTCCTCCTGGCTCTTACTCCCGTAATAACATCTCTGAGACTACAAATATATTTACAAATACCTAGAAAATAAGCTTTGGCTATTCCCTTACTAGTTGATAAGTTAATCATCCTTTTATTCTATTCTAAGTTCTGTCACATCTCTACCTTGTCCTCATGTTTATGGTGTGGTCTCCATCAGCTTTCTGGGACCAATCTCCCACCTGTTTCTTTCCCAGCATCCCTTTCTCTTTCTCTCTGCCCTAAGCTCATTGGCCAATCAGTTTTTATCGACGAGGGAATGCTTTTACCCAGTTCACAAGAGCATATCTCTACATTTCCCCTTTTAGTCTAATAAAAGGCTCTTTTTCTCCAAAAAACAAACTACATACAATAGTAACGATTATGAAAACTACTTTCATAATGTTCAGTCCATATGGTTTGGCAACCTTGGAGAAAGCATTCTATTCTCAATCCTATCCTGGTGAGTTAAGAATTTTGTACCTAAACCAATTTCTATCATAACTAGCATTACTAACCTAAAATATTTTCATATACACAGAAATATTTTAAAAAATCCTAAACAGTGTAAGCGTAATTGTGAGAGTATATCTAGTCTTCTACCCCATTAGAGTCCTGAGGAGGAATAATAAGTATTACCTGAGTATGTAGGAAGTGCGGGCAAGCGGCTTACAAAAATATAGAAATGACAGTCTCTATGTGCTAAAAAAGTTCAGGGCTTAACTGAAGGCCTGACTGGAACAGTCTGTGATGCTGGATCAACTGCGGTCAACAGCTTTCTTTGAAATTGTCCTGGATGCAGAATTTTGAGACATTCACCCCAAATTCTTCTAGAATGTTGGAACATCTATCTTAAGCATTCTATATGACAGACTTTTCTGTGAAGCAGGACTTGCTTTCCTTGTTCTTCCAAAGCACAAGAGTCAGTTTCCCTGGATCCTGTTTGTCCATTTTGGATAGCATTCTGTCTGCTGTTGAAGCAAGGGCAGTTTTGTCTAGTGACAGCTTGACACATTTGAATAAACTTCATTTCTTTGATGCTTGTCCTCCTCTTTTGAAGTAGAAAAGGGGTGCTGTCAGAAGCTGACATTTCTCACTATTAAAAGGCCTTTTAATAATAAAAAATCTTTAAATGTTTTATTCTGTAGATCTCTGACATTTTTGAAGACCATCTATCTATAGCATATCTGACTTATTTGCTTCTAATTATCCACTATATGATTAAGCTTGGGAACATTTACAGAATACTAAAAGTAGTACCTATAATACCATATGTTTGATTGACTATTAACTTATATTACTTAACTTATATTATGTGAGCAATTTGTGATAGCAGCTTAAAAGAACTGGAACTTAATACTGCATTTTAAAGCATCACCTAGATTCAATACCTATAATAAGAGTTGAAAGCATAGTAGGTTGTAGCAAAATACAACCTCAATTCTGCATCAATATACAAAAATTTATACCAATGTAACAAAATTTTTGGCTTGTTAAGACTGTTTGGTCTAAATGCAGATTCAGTGACCTCCCCCCATTATTCCTGTACCCCCACTTTTTCTTTTTATCCCTTTTTGTCATTAACACTACATGGGAGAGAATGAATATAAAGAAATAGACAGAGAGAAATCTCTGACTCTAACCTCCTATACTTTGTTTCCACCATGATCCATGACCATTACAAATTGTAGCCATCCCCCTTAAACAATGACAGACATCTATCACCCACCTTACAACCAAAAATAAAACAAAACAAAAAACAAAAACCCACCCATTCGGCCTTTGGGGATTGGGGTATCACTCTCTCAACATTGATTTGTGCTGACTTTGTGGTGTAGTTTCCTTTTATGGTCCCAAGAAAGCTGGGAAAGTGATCAAGTTTTAGGAAAGCTAGCTGTAAAAGTTGCTATCCAGTTTCTATGTGATGAGAGAGTTCAAGGTTTAACTGAAATCCTGACTGGACCAATTGGGGTCAGAAGCTTTCTTTGAAATTGTCCTGGATGCAGAATTTTGAGACAACATCACTGAGGCAGTCTAAGGTAGGATCAGGCAGGATAATGGAATAAATATACCTCAGCATCTCAGGATTCTCCTCAGCATCCTCAAGGCAAATCTATTCAGGGCTGCTTTTCTGGTTGTTTTTCTCTGTAAACATACGGACTTTCAAAGGTCTTATATATTTCTTCATTTAGGTAAGTATGGAATGTGCAGTGTGCATGAGTCAGTTAATATTGGTTCTTTGTTCTTTGAGCATCTTGAGCATTATAAGTTGCTTTGGATTATATGACCAAACTGTAATATAAATTTTTGTCCATGCTATATGAAGGGATAGCATGATGAGTTCTGAGCATTTCCTGACAAGGGGCCACCTGTCTGTCCCTTGTTGATCTGCATTCATTAGTCCAGTGTTGGCCTTTGACATACTTTTGCATATTTCAGAAGGCTGGAGCCTTATTTATTTTATCATTTGTTTTTGGATTATCTCTAGAAAAAACATTGTTTCTAGAAACACTTTGCCTGAAATCCCTTTTAAAATGACCTTGCTTACCATAATTAACACATCTGACTTTTTAATTTTTCTTACAGCCTTTAAGCATCATCTTTCCTTTTAAATTTAATCTGGTTTTGTGTCCATTAATCCTTTAATCTCAATTCTATCCAACTGTAATTTTAACTTTGGTCTCTTATCATTTATAGTATTTTGTCAAAAATATCAGTATTTTGGTATCTTTAGGATATCTTATTTTAGTCATAGGAATGGCTCTATCTTTGTTAAATGACTCATTTAAGTTTTGTGAGCAGGAAACAAATGGCTCATTTTTTGTTTTGTTTTGTTTTTATTATTATTATTATTATTTTTGGTCGGGTCCTGAGCAAACTCTCTTAGTCAGTTTTCTAACATTAAGGAATTGCCTTGAATATCTTTGGATGACCTATCTAGAATCATGAGCCTTATGTCTGTTTCTTCCACATCTATTTCACAGGAAACTTTCTACCTGAATTATTATTATTATTATTATTATTATTATTATTATTATAGAAGATTTTATCTTTAGTAACTGTTTATATACAGTCCTTTAAGGAATGATTTAATCTTTCATGGACACAGCACTGGGTATTTTTTGTATTTATATCTCCTGTAATTGTTTATCTTACTTTCACTGAATTGTGAGCATTAAACTCTATATCCACAGTAGTTTTAATCCATCCATAAATGAGGTACAGATAGGGTCCTTAAAAGTCTAGTAGGCTTTTTGCATTCAGAATTAGCATTTTTAAAAGCTAAAGATTCAATTAAAATTTCTCTAGCAGTTGGATTTGATAATGCTCTATTTAGAGTGTAGTTAATCTTTGTAAAATGTCAGTGGAAGATTCATTTGAACCCTGGATTATCTTTGTAAATGATTCATCTTATTCCTTTTGTTAAACCTTGTCTCAAGCATTTAAGGATATTGTACACATTGTTCTGGGACATCATTATTAAGGGTAATCTATGCTATCAATTTAGAATACAGACCTTCACATAGTAACTGATTTTTGACAAGCTCAGTGCCTCTAGTCCTATTTTGTTGCTTCATGATTGAAGCCCCATCTTTCTACCATGTCAGCCATTGTAACTGAAGGTCAGGTTCTAAAATGGCTGTCATCAAATCTCTTCTATCTTTTGGAATTAGACAATTTTGGGTAGCTCAGTTATTAAGTCTCTGGCATATGGCAAATGTAAGCCATAGTTCATTACTGCTTCCTTAAACCTTGGTAAATCCTCTGCCTCTATGGGCTGCTGCTTGAATTCTTGATATCCTTATGGATTTCCTTTATTTCCTTGTAATTTCTTTATCAAGGCTGGGAAAACCATTTTTGTATATTTAAACATATATCTTTCCCTTTTGCAGTCTTGTTACAAGGTGGTGATGTATGTTCTAGCCTTTCTTCCTTTGCCTTTATTTCAGTGTCTTCCTCAATTCTAGTTCTAATTTTTAATTTTTTTCTTTTAAGACCTGTCTCCATTTTCATATTTTTCTTCTTGTATCTTTACTATCTTATTATTTTCTCCATTTTATGTATAAATCTTTCCAATTGGCCTTCTATGGCTTGTCATCATTTTACTTATTTTTCTTCTTGTATCTCTACTATCTTAGTACTTTACTCAATTTTATTTATAAAAGCTTCGAATTTTCCTTCTGAGGCCTATAACCTAGCATTCCATATCTCAGTCCTCTTCTTATCTGTGTCTGCTTTCTTTTAATCTCTCTTTTAAAAGATATATAAAATTATAATTATTATTGAAAAAATTATTTTTATATTGATAACTATAGCAAAATTATATGGAATTGAGATTCCCTGTGCCATCCTGTTTCTTTCCATTTTTAGCATAGAAAATATTTTTCCCTTTAATCTCTCTCTACTTAAGGACTTCGATTTACCAGTCTGAAGCTGTGTATATTTATCTATGATATTTAGTATTTAGCATCTTTCCTCTTCTGTTGTTTCCAAGCTTAATACATTACAGTTTCAGTAGTTTGGAGCCTTTTAGTCCCGTCAGCACCCGCCTTTGATGGTGAACGCCATCCTTTCAGCTTAGTTCAGAAGGTTTTGCCTTCTGCTGGCCCCGACCAAGGCTCTCTAACCGGTCATACTTCTGCCTGACCTCAGGCCTTTATCTGCAGGCACTGGCTGGGAGCAGGGACTACTTGCACCAGCTCTGGGTCACACTTTGGCATGCTGTGTTAAGTTTGTATAACTCTGTGTAGTTGTTTGCCTGTGGGATGTACCTGAGGTACCTAATGTACTGTTGTCTGACTCTCTCAGTAGCCTTGGGAGAGCAAGGACATCCTAGGTGCTATAGTTTCAGGCTGAAGTGCATTCCTGTTCACTGTCTGCTGCTGTTGTTCATAAATTGCCACTCAAGTGCTTGGCTGCTGCCGCCCAGGGCTCTTAAAAGGGCTGTGCCTGGCCTTCTAGTCTGGCTTCCAATGTCTGGAACATTTCTAAGCTTGGCTTCTATGCCTGATAGTGGATGCTGTTGGGGTCTAAACAAACCACTCAGACACCAATCTCTGTCAAATAAGGATGGTCTATTGAATGCCATATCCTAAGACTGATTGATCAGAGGCACAGCCCAGACTCCGGAGGGAGCTGGCTGTGGCATTGAATTAAGATCCTACATGACTTTTAAGCCTAAAATCCACAAACATCTGTGCCAAGTTATTCTACCAATCAGGATTATGGGACAGGGGGATTTCCTTAGGAACATGTCTTTGTTGTACACTTAGCCTGCTCCCATTGGTTGGGGTGTTCAACTATGGCAGAGGAGTTGCCTGCCTAACATTCATGTCTTAACTTGCCAGCCAGGATGTCAATTACCTGTACATGTCTCTTTCTGTCAAGCAGAATGTCAGTTCCCAGGGAGGTCTTGGGAGCTTAAATTTCACTTGACTCTTCCTCAAAATGGAAGTCTTATTCCAAATGCTTTCTTCTTTTAGTACAGGTGCAGCTTATAAAAATAAAAACCATAAAAGTTTATATATAGGTACAGGAAATGCTGCCTGGTGGTTGGTTCAGGTCCAACCTTATTGTGGCTTACTATACAAAGAAGTTCAGACTGACTTCTATTGTGATTGGTTTCCACAAGCACAGAACATAACAGAAGATGAAATCAACTTGGGCATGAGAAAGGTTCCTAGTAACAGCAGTAAGAGCACACGAGAAACTCTCCTTATAGCGTTAGTGACAGCACAAAATGGCGGGCTAGACAGGCAACAGTTACCTAGGCATGAACATTTTACCTTGGCCTTAACAAATGTCATTTGTTAATCATTTTCTGTAAATGTCATTTTCTGTATGCTCGTGTGTTTCTTCCCTGTCCCTGCTCCCAAATAATGACTGGGACTCAAATATATTTACACATTACTAGGCCATAAGTTTTGACTGTTCCCTGACTAGCTCATAAGTTAATCATCCTGTTGTTCTATTCCAAGTTCTCCCACGTGGCTGGTTACCTGGCCTTCAGTTTTTTGCTGCTATCCCGTCAGTGTCCCAGGACCAATCTCCCACCTGCCTCTATTCCAGCATCCCTCTCCATCTCTGCCGGTTGTCTCATGATCTAATTTTCTGTCTAAGATCATTGGCCAATCAGATTTATATTGACAGGTGAATGCTTTTATATAGTGCATAAGAGATTATCTCTACACAGAGATATCCAGAAAACAGTTTCAAGAAACCCTTGGAATGAAGTTCTCCAGTCTATGGAATATGAGTTGAGATTTCTATTGTAAAGACCCTAAGTGATGTTGGCATCTGAGAAACACTTGAGCTCTTCTGACTTCTTAAAATTCAGGTATAATGTGTCCCTAATGTCTCATTCACTCTAATAACTCTTTGTGTTGCTAGTAGCATATCAGACCAGTGAAATTCAGTCCACATGCTTTCTCTCTCTAGTGTACAATCTCATGTCATATCCACCAGCCCTTTTCCACTACTGAAAGCCCACATCTGTATCTCTAGGTACTGAGAAGATGAAATAAATTTCTCAAGGAAAAATTTCTGCCACAAAACCTGTTGTGAAATGGAATTCATTTTTTTGTAGATGAGCTTAGCCACCTTGCACAAACTGAGTGATTGCATGTAAACCTCCCAGCAATGTCCTCAGTTCATTCTTTTCTGATAGACCCAGGGCAGAATGCCACTCATTCATTTCTTAGGAGTCACAAATATTATAGATGAGGAAGATTGCTTGAGGGGGTTTTGGGTTGCTTCAGCAGAGATGTGATGGCTGTTACATTACAAATTCAGGGCTTCAGTTTGTGCTCCCTGGGGCACCAGAAAAGTCTCCAAGGATCTGGTTGTGAAATTCTGCTTTTGCTTCTGCCTTCCTCTGGAAAGAGCTGTAAGAAGAAAGTAGAAATCAGCTCTGACAGAAATATCAATCTTTGCTGTTTGCAAAACCATAATTGATCTATTTTCTGGGAGAGGTCCATGAGAAGGAATGTGATGCTTGCTATTAGAAGACCTACTCAAGCCTCAGGGGACAGTTCATTAAGACAAAGGTACTTGGTTTGCATCTTATTTTATTGAAATGAGTAAAGAATAGAGCTTCCCATTCTTCTAAGGGCGGTTCATGTACGTGTCCATTCGATAATCGAACTTCCTTTTTGCTAATTGTTATGAAATGCTTACTTTGATTTTATTTTTTGCTAAAATTTAGCATATACCTTATTCTCTTGAATTTTCTTCTGTCTGCCATAAAATGTCTTTTCTAGTGAAACAAAACAAAAATACACACTAATTAATTATCCCAATATTGATGTCTGTCATTGGTTTTGGGGAGATGTGTAAAGCCTAAGACAAATAAATAAATAAATAAATAAACAACCACAGCAAAAACATCATAGCTCTTCTCCTTTGTGAACGGCTTTCTTGATGAAATAAAAAAAATGACATGTTTTATCTTTTCAAAAGCAATGCTTTCTAGGTATTTGTTGAAAGTTCTGGAAGACAGTCTTCAAAGCTTCTTTATATTTTTAGTGCTTAAGCCTATCTGCACCTCATCATTACTGCTGGGAACTGTAAAGATCCAGGCAGACTTGGGACTATTTTTTTTTTTAAGTAACTCTGATATCCAAAACCTAGATAAATGGATAGATAAAGAGTTTCAGAGGCGTAATCAGACATGTTTTGAAGGGCTACTATGTGTCAGAAATCATACTGGGTGCTAAGGGAAGAAAAATGACAAGGTACACACACACACACCACACCAAACAACAACAAACTCCAACAACAATAAAAACAATGTGAACAATATTAAGGACAAAAGTACCGAGGAAGTGTGGGCATTGGCTGCCCTGAACAAGGAGCCAGGTACAGCAAAGGAAGGACTTAAGGTCATCTCATTGCTTCAGAAACCTAGAAGTTGAAAATAAATCTTTTTTTTTTTTTTTTGAAACAGGAAGAGAGGTTAAAAGTAGACCTAGAAGGTAGAAGCTTTGCAACCAGAACAAGGAAGGTACCAAGTAAACACCTGGGGATTTTGATTCAAGCACAGCGTGCATGCTCTTTGCCTCCTTAGCTCAATAAGGATGTTTTGCTGTTTGGTTTGCTGTTAAAGATGACACAAAAGTAAGCACTTAACCACTGCTTCGTGGAAATTAGGCAGAGGACCAATGGAGTATAATTTGATTATCTTAAAAAGTAGCAAGCTTCCAGCCACCCTTCTCCGTCCATTGAACAAGGTCACATTTCTTAACCTAGGCTGAGGCTCCTCTTTAAGTCCAAGAACTGCTCTGTCCTCATGGCTTCTTCCAACAGGAGAGAACACACAGATTCTTGTCCAGGTTGAAATTTCAACTCAGTTTGTCTTCACTCTAGTTTCATTCCATTGGATCAGAGAACACATTCCACCAATCAGGAGCTCTCTGCTGCATGGGAGAAAGGGCCACGGTCATGGCTGCCAGAGGTGCAGGACCATAAAAGGGCCAATTTAGCAGCTGTGACATAGCAGAAAGATCTGGAAACCCCTCTCCTCCTCAGGATTTGAGGAAACATTAATAATAAGTTCAAATCATTCTGACTGTCCTGGGTTTTTCTTCATGGCCATATTGAATTAGAGCTGGGTTCCCATGTTGGACCCAATGCCTTCCAATCAACAAAAGTGAACTTGGCCATCAGCAATAGTATTAACAGTGCTTTGACTAACACAGTTGCCAAGAGCACAAATGGCTTGTTAAGGGCTTAAAGTTTGGCTGGAGTGACCAGGATGTGGGCAAGTGTAGAACTCCACAGGGTCTTGAAGACTTACTTTTAAAGCAAATGTAACTAAAATATCCATTCAGTGATTCATATATATGTTGTGCTGAAACAGTACATGAGCTAAAGGAAACAAAAGTTTCTCTTTTCTTTTTTTTTTTGCTTTTGTCTTTATGACATGGCCACTAGAGAGCCTCAGGTTATATGTGAGACTCACAGTGGAGGCTCACATTATAGTTCATGTGACAGTAGTGTATGAATTTATAAAAAGAAACCAGATATAAACTGAGAACACATCCTGTGTGATGTAGGTTAGTGTCAAATTCTTCAGGACATGAGTGCTACTTCTGAATCTTGATTAAAATATTCAATATTTGGGGTTATCTCTTTTTTGATCAGAGTAGTAAAATTGATGTTATCTTTCATACAGCCTGTTGATACAAATAATATACTTAAAAGGGCAGTTATGTATGGTTAAGATGGTTATATGATAGAATATTAGCCAGTAAATATTAGCTTTATTCTCCAACTGTCCTTGGGTGAAGGATACTGTGTCAGGTGCTCCTTTAGGCTTTACTTTATTTCTAGTGAGAACTTTATGATTTTAGGAAAGCTTCATTTTCCATTTTCTTTTTGTTGTTATGCATTAACAAGTACAATGTGTACTGGGTATATATTTACCAAATATCCAAGGACTAAGGAAGAAGAAAGAATTAATAATGGATGTTATAAAATGTCTCTGTTATAACAAGAGGGGAATAGAGGTTCAGAGACATTCAGATGCATAGAGGTTGAAAGTCATCACAAAGTTCATAGATGACAGAACTGATGTGTGCATAGACATACAGGTATGTAAACACACACACACACACACACACACACACACACACACACACAAGTAAATAATGTAAGAAGAGTTTAAATGACCTAAGGAAAGTTTTTTAAGAGCCTAGGGGACAATGAGTATATAAAGTTTCATATGCAGCAAGGAGCTGGAGGGAAAGCTGGAGGGATGAAGGGGAGGTGGTCCTCTCCAGAAGCCTGGAGGTTAGCCTGGTCTAGGCTGGTGATGGAGCCAGGCACTAGTGGCAAAAAGAGCACCTTGAGTAGTGAAGAGCAGTGAAGGCTGCTGATATCATGGTCAGTATCAGAGCTCTTGAACAGCTCTTTGAAAAGGCAAGGGGTATTCCTGAGTGTTCATGAATAGAAGGCAGGCAGAAGAGACTTGACTGTGGTCTTAGCCTCTAAATCAATGTCAAGTGTTCCAGAATGAGTAATGAAGCAGGCAACTGGGGAATAGTAGAGATTTGCTTTTTATACATTGGTAGCCATAGATAGTAAAGAAAAATTAGTCTGGAAACAAGAATGGGAAGAAAGGAGGTAATTTAAGAAACACTGGAGACAGAGTTCCAGCTCTGATCATGTAATCTAGGTGGTTCATTACTAAAAGCAGATTATGTGGCTCAATTAAAGGGCAATCATATCTCCAAATTTACAAATGCAATAGAATTGCAATTCCTTTTATTGAACTTTTAAAATTACTCAATTTGGCTTTTCTTAAATAGCTCAGATTTGATTTGTTTCTAGGGACTTGGCACACAGAAATTTTAAATAAATTGAACTCTTTCTCATATTCTCATGCTTAAGTTTAAGGTTTTGTGTTATGTTTAATTAGTTTTTGGATTTTTAAAAAGATTTATCTATTTGTTTTTATATTATGCCTATGAATATTTTACCTGACTGTATGTTTTGGTGCATGCCTGGTACCCTTGAAGGCAGAGGAGGACATCAGATCCCCCAGAACTTGATTTAAAGATAGTGGTGAGGTACCACGTGAGTTTTGGAAATTGAACCCAGGTCCTCTTAAAAAGCAGCCAGTGCTCTTAAGCAATGAATCATATTTCTAGCCATTTTAGTTTTTGTTAAAATTATTATAAAGAGAATGTACCTTCACAGCTAGGTGTGGCAGTACACATCTATAAACCCAGAACTCAGAAGAAAAAAAAAAAAAGAGGAGAGTCATGACTTTGAGACTAGACATAATGAGTAAGTAAAATCTTGTCTCAGTGAAACAAGCATGTGATGGTTTGAATATGCTTGGCCCAGGGAGTGGCACTATTTGGAGGTATGGCATTGTTGGAGTAGGTGTGGCCTTGTTGGAGGAAGTGCATCACTGTATGGGTAGGCTTTGATGCTCTCTGTCCAGTGCAGTAGAGTCAGTCTTCTTTTAGAAGCCCTCAGATGAAGACATAGAACTCTCAGTTCTTCCTGTACAATGACTGCCTCACTGATAATGGACTGAACCTCTGAAGCTGTAAGCCAGCCCCAATTAAATGTTGTCTTTATAAGAGCTGCCTTGTTCATGGTGTCTCTTCACAGCAGTAAAACCCTGACTAAAATAAAGCCAAAACAATGAATACATGTTACAAGTTTTTCTCTGTCTCACATTTATCTTTAGGTTCCTTAGGATAGGGATAGAATATACCATTTCACCTTCTGGGCTAGAAACTCTAGTGATAGGTCTAGTGTTAAATCTTTGGTTTAAAAAATGACTGTCTCTTACTAAAAATTTTCATAATTTATTAAAGAATTTTGATGAGAAGAATTAATCTTTTAAGTTTAACTCCTATCATCAATATTTTGTGAAGTATGCTTGAACTTTCCAAGTTCTTTCAATTAATCACTTTAAGATTTAAATTTGTAAATTGTCTATTTTCTGTTCCCTGTTTTAAGACTTTTTTTTTTGGTGCTTTAACAATCACTAAAACTAGGTAACTTATAATGAGACATTTCTCAGCTCACAGCTCAGGGAACTGACATCTATGATTGATGAACTGATGCAGAGTGAGGATCTTACTGGGATATAATATCATTGTGAAAGGTAGAAAAGAAAAAGTAGAAGCAAGGGAGGAAAGTGGGGGTGGAGGGATGAAGAAATAGAAACCAAGAGAGGTAAAGGATCTGGAGGAGATGATGATCATGATGGTGGTGGTGATGATGATAAGAAGGAGGAGGAGGAGGAAGAGGAGGAGGAAAAAGCTCTTAAAATGACATGAGCTGGGGAGATGGCTCTGTGGGTGAATTGCTGGTGACACAAGTGTGTGGACATGAGTTTAAATCCCCAAGCCACAGTGCTAGGTTGGATGAGTAGCTTCCACCTATAATCTCAGTGCCTACACAGTGAGCTTGAAGGTAAAGACAGGAATATCCCAGAGCTTGTGGTCCAGATAGCTTGGTGTTTGAAGTAGTGAAGAGAAGACCCTACACAAACAAGATGAAAGGGATTGTCCTTTGACATCAACATGTGCTCTCTCTCCCTCCCTCACTTCTCTCTCTCAGACATCATAAATTTTGCAGGCAAATTGATGGAACTTAAAAATATCATACAGAATGAGGTAACCCAGACCCAAAGGATATGCATGGTATGTACTCATTTACAGGTGGATATTAGCCACGAAGTACAAAATAGCCACCATACAATCTACAGACACCCCTCCCAAGCCAAATAACAAGGAAGGCCCAAGGGATGATGGTTGAATGTTTCTCAGAAGGGGAAATAAAATAGGTGATGGAGGTAGAGGGAAGGAGGAAACTGGCTGGGAGAGGGGATGGGGAGGAAAGAGGGATCAGATATAGGGAGAGTATGGGAGAGAGAATGGAAATTGGCAGTGGGGGGAGCAATCTCTAAGATGGATCAAAGACCTGGAATGAGGAAAGGTCTCAGCAGGTTTATGGGGGAGTCTCTAGATGAGACTCCTAGCAGTGGGAAATAGGGAGCCTGAAATGGCCACCTCCTATAGACAGGCAGGGACTCTCAGTGGACAGATAAGAACAGCAACCACCCATAAAACATCTGACCCTAAATGTGTCCTGCATACAAGATGTGGAGGGACAAAGACTGAGCAGAGACAAGGGGAATGGCCAAGCAATGACTGGGCCAATTTGAGAGCTATCCCATTGGAAAGACTATTAATGATATTCTGCTATACTTACGGACAGGAGCTGTCTTAGTCAGGGTTTCTATTCCTGCACAAACATGATGACCAAGATGCAAGTTGGGGTGAAAAGGGTTTATTGAGCTTACACTTCCATGCTGCTGTCCATTACCAAAGGAAGTCAGGATTGGAATTCAAGCAGGTTAGGAAGCAGGAGCTGAGGCAGGGGCCATGGAGGGATGCAATTTACTGGCTTGCTTGCTTCTCCTTGTTTGCTCAGCCTGCTTTCTTATAGAACCCAAGACTACCAGCCCACAGGAGGTACTACTCACAAGGAACCCACTCCTCAAAATGCCTCCATGAGATCCAGCGGTGAGGCATTTTCTCAACTGAAACTCCTTTCTTTGTGATAACTTCAGCTTGTGTCAAGTTGACACACAAAACTAGCCAGTACAGGAGCCTAGCATAACTGTCCTCTGAGAGTGCCACCCAGAAGTTGATGAAAACAGATTCAGAGACCCAGAGCCAAACACTGAACAGAGTTTGGAACTCTTATGGAAGAGTTGATGGAAGGATTGAGGAACCAGTAGGGAATAGGGACTCCACAAGCAGACCAAACCAATTTATCTTGACTTTTAGGGATTCACAAAGACTGAAACACCAACCAAAGAGGAACCAGGGGCTGGACCTAGGCCCCGTGCACTTATGTAGCAAATGTGCAGCTTGGTCTTCATGTGGGTTCTCCAACAACTGGAGAGAGCCTCAATCTGTTGCCTGCTTGTGGACTCCATTCCCCTAACTAGGCCACCTTTCCTGGCCTCAGTGTGAGATGATGTGCCTAGTCCTGCAATGACTTGATATGCATGGGTTGGGTGATACCCAAGGGGGGCCTCCCTCTGCTCAGAGGAGAAAGGAATTGGGGGATGGAGGGAGGAGCTGGGAAGATTTGCCACCAAGATGTTGAGGAAGTCAGACGTATGAAACTGAGGAGACATAATCAGACTTATGGCAGAACTTAGATTAGTACAAATGGAATAATTGAGTTATGAACTTTGTGGGAACAAGCTTAGCTTAAGGCCTAGGCATTAAATCATAAATAAATAAGCCTCCATGTAATTATTCTGGAATGGGGCAGACAGAAAAGCCCAAATGGTTACAGGAGACATCCCATTTAGAGCTGTGTCTTTTATGCCCCCTCATCGACTCAACATAACCCCTGGCTGTAGGTCTCTCTATGTTATCCCATTAGTTGCAGGAGGAAGCTTCTCTCTCTCTCTCTCTCTCTCTCTCTCTCTCTCTCATTTTTCATACTCTCTCCTTTTCTTTCTTTCTTTTAAATGGTTATGTCTGATTCTATCCTAGATCTCTGGGGTATCCAGCTTCTAGGTCATAGCATGGATCTCAAGTTGGACCAGTGATTGATTGGCCACCCCAACAAACACTGCTACCATCACCACAGCACATCTTCCAGGCAGGACAAATTGTAGGTCAATGGCTTTATGATTGAGTTGATGTTATATTCTCATGGCTAGAAGCCTTGCCCAATTACAAAAGATGGCTAGTTTAGGCTCTGTATCACTGATTCCAGGGAATTTCCCTTGCACTAGGTTTCCACATTACCCAAGATGCCCTCACTTCCAGTCATTTCTCCCAGTGTTCTTTCTCTCTCCATCTCTCCCACTGACACATCTGTTCTCATCCCCATCTACCTCCAATCTACCAACAAAATCTATTCTGTTTCTACTTTCCAGGTAGATCCATGCATCCTCCCTTGATCTCTCCTTGTTACTTAGCTTCTCTGGATTTGTGGATTATAGCATGATTATCTTTTACTTAACAGCTAATATAAACTTATAAGTAAGTACATACCATGTTTGTCTTTCTGGGTCTGGGTTATTTCACTCAGAATGATTTTTTTTTTCTAAAAGACCAGTAGTATATGGTTTTATCCTAGATTTCTGGGCTATTTAGTCCCTAGTTCTTCGTCATCTAAGCAGTGTCAGGTATGGGTTCCATCTGGTGGAGTAGGCCTTAAGTCAAATCAGACGTTGGTTGGCTATTCTTTACGTTTATGCCATCATTGCCCTAGAATGTTTTTCATGCAGGACAGCATTGTAGATAAAAGTTTTAGGCCTGGGTTGGTTTTTGTGCTTCTCTTTTTGTGGTTTGCCAAGGACCTTCCTGTATCAAAGACACTAGAATGTGGGGATTAAGGTTGTATAGGCTCTAATTTGACCTCTTTATGTTCAGTGAGATTGTTGGTGTTATCTTCAGTAACAAGACCTTACTGTAAATTTTTGGAAAGCAATGTATTGTCTTGGCAACAGCCGGTTGTTTGGGGATTTCCATGGGACCCCTTTGCCTAACAACTTTATTGAATATAACTGAATCCCAGTACTGGTTTGGTGACAAGGGATGGGCAACTGAGATTCTGTCTCCCTCATTATTTGGAGATATCATTAAGATTGCCATCATATATCTTAAGAAGTTTCCACAGCTCTAGGATTAGGTACTACCTCTCAAATGCCTCTGAGTTCTATCTGTCTCTCCCTGTTTTCCCTCCATTGACCCCATTTCGCACTCTCCACTTCCTGTTCCCCCCCTTCTCATTCTTGCTGCCCCAGTGCTCTCATAAAATCTAGTCTATTTCCCACCTCCAAGGGAGATCCATTATCCCTTCTAGTCCCTTCTCTAACCTTTCTGGGTCTACAGCTTAAAGTTTCATTCTCATATATTAAAGAGCTAATATTCACATATGAGAGAATAGATACCATATTTATCTTTCTGGGTCTGCACTATCATTCAGAAGAATTTTTTTCCAGATCTATCCATTTACCTCCAAATTTCATGGTATCATTTTTCAAAAGAGCTGAATAATAATTCATTGTGTAAATGTCCTACACTTTATTTATTCTTCTGTTGAAGAATATCAACACTGTTTCCAATGTCTGTTTATTATTAGTAGAGCAACAAAGAACATGGTTGGGCAAATGTCCTTGTGGTAAAGTGAAGTATCATCTGGGTATATGTCCAAGAATAGTGTAGCTAGATTTTGATGTAGATTGGTTCCCATCTTTCTGAGGAACCACCATATTTGTTTTCATATGAGCTGTCTTAGTTTGCACATCTAGCAGCAATGGATGAGTGTTTCATTTATTCCACATCCTTGCCAGCATGACTTGTTACTTGTGTTATTGATCTTAGACATTCTGACAAGTATAAGATGGAATCTTAAAGTAGTCTTTACTTGCATTTTCCCAATGGCTAAGGATAGTGAATGTTTCTTTAAATTTTCCCAGACATTTAAGTTTCCTCTATTGAAAATTAACTGTTTTGATTTGTACCCCATTTAATGGAATTATGTGGGGTTTTGATATCTTGTTCCTTCAGTTATTTATATATTTTGGCTATTATATTAGTTCTCATATCCAATAGAGTTTTCAAGTTTTAAAATACCCATATACTATTGCTTAAGGTAAACTCTATTTTCTTGTAATACTTATTTGGCTGTAGACTTTAATTTGTTTCCCAGTATAGTACAAAAGAAGGATACATCTAGTACTCAGCAGCCTCATTATGGACAGATATGAAACCAATATAATTAACAATATACATAAGACTTAAACAATTTTATAATCCCATTGCAACACTTAGGAAATGGTCTATCCACAAGTAAAGAGTTAAATGAAATTGCCAAATATACCATAAAGTGATGTATATAATTTGCAGTGGGGCTTCCTAAAGCTGCCAGAACAAAATGTCACAAATCATATGGTTTAAAACAACAGAAATTTATTTTCTCGCTTTTAGTGACTAGAAGTCCAAAGGCAAGGTACTGGAAAGCTGTATCTAACTTGAAGACTGAAGGAGAACCTTTCAATCTCCCCTGGCTTTTAATAGTCCACAGCCCTTGATATTCGTTGACATAAAGACACATTACTTAAAATTGCTTCGTTCATTAACAATGCCCCTCTCCTTGTAAGTATTCATGTCATAATTTCCCTCTTCTTTTCAGCATATAGGTCATGAGCTCTGTTTTAATAAACTCTTATTGCAACTTCTTACAACCACAAGTCCCTATTTTGAAATAAATTGTATTCATTGGTTCTATGAAGGTGTAAATTTGAGAAGACATTGCTTAATCCATACCTAACTGAACTTTAAATTTGATGTCAGTAGTATGTAGAAAGTATGCTTTCTGAAGTGGAACTTTTGATAACCATGATATAAGGAGTTAACATTTCTCTGTATCATAATACAAATATATTTTATGACTTACCACCTTCTTTTTCATTGATACACATGCTGTCCAGATACTCTTTGACTTATAGTACTTATTCATCTTGCAGAGATATGATCTACATCTACTTTGGGATCTATAGGAGATGAGGAGATAGACCTAAGAAAATACACTCTACCTCGTGGCTTGGCTGAAGAAACTCAATCTGGATTGCAAGATCTTGATTGTATAGCCAAAACTAGATGACCCAGGCCTCAAGAAATTTAGTGATAACACACACACACACACACACACACACACACACACACACACCACATGTTTATATATCTGCATTTCCTTTTGTATCTGAAGAGGAGGCAAGATCATATTCCTGAGGTTGGCAATGACAGCTTCCTTAAGGAGCTATAGTTTCCCACTGTTACCATTCTTGACAAGTAGATACCGAGAGTAGAAATACAGATTTGAGGTCAAACTCAAATAAGGACAAAGCAGAAACATCTTCTTTTCTATGCATCTAGAATTTCAAACTCTAGGGACATTTACTTTTAGGGAAACTTGCTAGATAGAAGTGTGCCCAGGGAAGGTAAACAAAGTTCTTTATGCAGGTCTGGACCTTATAAACAATTCTACCACCATGAACCTCATTCTGAGAGAAGTTCCCTACAAAATTTGAAGATTCTGTTGTTCTAGAATAATCAGTAAGTTGGTGAGGAAAATTTTTATAATTATCTCAAGACTCTTACCTTTACCAATACCATTGTAGACCAGCAAGAGCTTATATGTGAAAAAGTGGTTGTTAAATTTGTTTAACTCTTTTGTGTGCTTTACTTTGTATCTTTGAAATAGCAGAAGTAGAAAACTGTTGGGACTTTTAACTGTTAGATGGTCAAATAGTCCTTAGAATATGTAGCTAGACAAATTACATAAATGGTTTAGGGCAATTACCATTACCCCATTGGAGCTATTCATATAAGCAGTGTAGAAACTCAATAAAGGAGAAATGAATAGAGAGTAAGTGAGGAAAAAGGAAGAGGAATCAGAAATGCTTGCTGCAAATATTGGAAAGGACAAAGTTTCTAGAAATAAGTCACAGAGCGCTGTATGAATGCAATGATCCCTGAACTTTGAATAAGCTTAAAATAAGCAATAACAGAAAGCTGTGGAGGGGACAGAGGGGCAGAAGCACTTAAATATAGGAGAAAGTTTTCTTAAAAGAAAAATGACTCAAAAACGCAGACGTCTAAAGAAAATTAATGAGAAGGTACTTAATTGGTACTTAAGAGGTATTCCTTTGAACCATTTTAGTAATCCTGAGAGTTTCTGCTAGATGGCTTTGAGCTATTTTGAATAATTTATATTAGCCTTTTTAATGTTTTCCCAACCACTCACAAGTATAAATGGAGAAAGAGGCCTACTTCTTAGCGCTGTGTATAAAATTAAGGGGAATGACTACAAATGGTACCTATTAGGCCCATCCAACTGGCACTCCACCATCTAAGCTGCAAATCAAAGGTTTAAGAGCTGAGCATTTTTCCTCAGAAGATTGTTGAGTGAATTGGTTTTAACGACTCGTCCTGCACACAAATATGGTTGTGTAAGACCTCTTTCTGCTTCTTGGATTGTTCTTAGAGTATCCATTAAAGGAAGCTGAGTCAAGTGTTTCCCATAATTTGAACAGAAGAGGTGTGTATTACCTTAACTTCTATTCCTTCATAGAGTGTCTCGCCTGTGGATTCTTGGCAGGGCCAGTCATCCAGTCCTTAGCGAGCAAAAGGCCCTGAGACTTTCAGAATACTGAAAGTAGGTTTGGACCAGAGTTTGTTGTTTATAGAATGATCCATTGAAAAGGTCAAAGGGCTAATCAAAAATCACCCAATTGCTTTAATTATCCTAAGCCACTTGGATATGGTATTATAAAATACTATAAGCTAGACAAGTCTAGGGCCACAGGAATTATTTCTCATACATCTGGAGGTTAGGAAGTCACTTTCTGGTATCCAGGTAGTGCCTTTCCGCATTGTTCTCAGAAAGTGACTTGCCTCTGAATTTTCTGCTCTGGTCTTAAATTAGTTTCTGAAACCACACCCCTACCAAAATCATACTGACAGTTCCATACATCTGAATCTAGGGATGGTACCATATTTACAGTGTAGTCCTTGGTAAGGTTGAAATAATAAGAAGCAGAGCCTGTTGTGATGTAGATAAAATATGACAACAGAAGATGCAGCCAAAAAAATCTTTTGCCTTGTTTTCTCTGCCTGAAGTGAATTTATAGGAAACTCTGGAAAAAGATCCACTTAGAAAAGAGTCATTTGGTTAAGACTCCCATTTTCTTGCAGGTGTCACTCATTGGCTAACTGGGTATGAGAAAATAACAGACTTAGAGGAATCAGATTCAACTAGAAATTGCTAGATTGATTTACCTTAGAACTCCAGAGCCCACTAAAAATGAAAAATCATTTCTCTGTCCTTAAAGAACCAAAATTAGGCAGACAGATAGTTATGAGTCTGAATGATCTTAGTCAAGGTTCTGTACAAGAGAAGGATTTGGTAAACTAAAATTTCAGGAGCAGAAGTAGTACAGTGGTTAAGACAGAATTCCTTTTCCTATATACAGATCAGGCCTCACAAAACCAGTTGTAACTCTACCTCCATAATAGCTGGCATCCCCCATTTGGCTTCTGCAAGCAGCCACACAAACATGCACACATGAACACACACACACACACACACACACACACACACACAATCTGCTTTTCCTAATGATAGTGTGCTTGTGAAGACTAAAGTTCAGAGAGAGGGAACATGTCTGAATCTTGATCATTCATCAGTACCAAGGTACATGCCTAGAGACAGATCTAATTTATCTAATCACACACTGACTGGCAATCTCCATGTGGACCATGGGAGAACAGAAGACTCAAAGGTATGTTGTCTTAGCTGAGAAGATGGGTTAGTACGGAAATTACTTTCAGTACAAGTAGAGGACTTGAGTTTGGATGCCCTGCACTGGCTTAAAAGCTGGGTGGGGCTGGGCCACAACTGTTAACATCAAAGCCATAGGTAAGGGTGTACAAACAAGCAGATCCCAAATGCTCATTGACTGGCCACCTAGCCAACCAGTAAGAGTCAACAGACCTGGTGTAAATAGATCATGGCCAAGGAGATCTCCTTACATTAACATCTGTAATTTGCATACACCTGTGTGAAAGTATTCAGTACTGAATAGTTTTATGTCAACTTGACACAAGCTGAAGTTTTCTGAGAGGAAGGAACCTCAATTAATAAAATGCCTCAACAATATCCAGCTGTAGGGCACTTTTAAATTAATAATTGATGTTGGAGGGTCCAGTCCATTGTGGGAGGTGCCATCCCTGGAATGATGATTCTGGATTCTATAAGCAAGCAGACTGAGCAAGTCATGTCAAGAAAGTCAGTAAGAAACATCCCTCCATTGCCTCTGCACCAGCTCCTGCCTCCAGATTCCTGCCCTGTTTGAGTTCCTGTCCTGACTTCCTTTGATTATAATCAGCAATGTGGCAGTGTAAGTCTAATAAATCCTTTCTTCTCTAATTTGCTTTTGTCATAGTGTGTCATAAAAACCATAAGACACATACTCACAAATATACGTACAGCACACATATCCCCATATACTTGAATGCACACACACACACACACACACACACACACACACACCGAGAAGGAGGTGGCTATCAGCTTGAAGGGGAAGTACATGGGGGATTTTGGAGGGATGGTTCCTCAGAGAAGTCAAGGGAGATAGGGAGACAAAATAATGTTATTTTATTTTAATTAAATAAATATCTTGAAAATTATTAAAAAGTTTATGAATATGGTAATATTTGTAAAATTTAATTAAAATATATGTTGTATATGTAATATCATTGATATTTTAAAATACTAAATTCATAGTCCAATTATCCTTCTAAAATTTTTAAAGAAAAATTTTTAATTTTTGAGAAAGAGTTGCTCATATGGGTACAAGAGACCTATGAAACCCAAATAGGACCAGAAAATAAACTCTCCATAATATATTAGACTTGAATCACAAAAACAAAACATAAAGAAAAGATATTGCAAGTTGCAAGAGAGAATGGCAACATCACATACGAAAGCACACCTATTAGAAAAATGGCTGATTACTCCATAGAAACCTTTAAAGTAAAAAGGGGACAGGAAAGATGCATTTCAGGCTCTGAAAGATCACAAATGCCAATCTGAAGTATTGTATTCAGTGAAGTCATCTTTTATAAATGAAAGGAAAATAAAAAGCTTTGCATAATAAAATCAAACTAAAGGAATTAATGACCACTAAAAGGAGAGTGGCAGAATTTCATCAGACCAGAGGAAAAAAGATAAGCATGAGATGCTACAATGAAAAACAATTTACATGTAGAGAGTTAAGCAAAAGATGTCTAAGAAAATATCACAAAGTCATCACACACTGTACTGTGAATATTTATGCTCTCGATTCCTGAATAAAAAGGCAGATTAACAGATTATTATGCAAGATGCATTTTTTTTTTTTTTGCCTCTAAGGAACACATGTCACTATTGAGGATAGAAAACATCTCAGGACAAAAGGATGGAAAAAAGATATTACAAGGAAATGGAACTCGGAAACAAGCAGATATATCCTAATATCTGATGAAATAAATGTCAAGTCAAAACAAGTCAGAAGAAGTAAAGAAACCACTTCATGTCATAAAGAGAATAGCCTATGAAGAGGATATTGCAAGTCTCAATACATACACATAAAATATAGGTATACCCAACATCATAAAACAAAAACCAGTAAGCATATAGCCACAGATTATTCCCAAAATAATGAGAGTTGGTTACTTCAGTACTCCACTATCACCAATAAGCAGTGCATTTTCACAAAATCTGAAAAGAGAAACATTGGAGTTAAATGACAACCAAAGTCAAATGTACCTATCAGTCATTAGAGAACATTCCAAGCGAACAATAAAGAATACATATTCTTCTTAGTAGCACATTGAATTTTCTCCAAAGCAGACCACATTATAAGACACAAAACAAGCCTTAACACAGGAAACACAGGAAAATTGAAATAGCATTGTGTACTCTACTTGACCACAATGAAATAGAGCTAGATGTCATCCACAATAGAAGCTACAGAAAATGCAAAAACTCACAGAGGCAAAATAACTCTATTGAATAATAAATACATCACTGAAGAAATCAAGTGTGAGATTTAAAAAATTCTTTGAATTGAATGAATGAAAACACAGTGTACCCATTTTTAGGGAAAACAAGGAAAGCCAGTCTAACAGGAAAATTTATAGCAATAATTGCCTCTATTAAGAGAGAGAGAGAGAGAAAATAAGAGAGAGGAAGAAATACCCACAGAGAGACAGAGACAAACACATACAAAGACAGAGACAAATACACGCATAGAGACAGAGACAAGCACACACACACAGACAAAGATACATACACACACATATAAACCCACACACAGAGAGACAGAGACAAATAAATACATACAGAGACAGAGACAAAGACACACAGACACAGAGAGACAGACAGACAGACACACACACATACAGAGAGAGAGAGAGATCAAATAAATAACTCAATAATGCACCTTAATGTTTTGAAAAACCAAGAACAAACAAAAAGTAGTGAAAGAAATAATTAAGATCAGGGTAGAATTAATGAAATAAGAATGGAAAAAGAACAAAGAAATTGAGTTCCTTCTTTGAAAAGTTAACAGGATTGACATATTTTTAGTAAAATAACTAAAAGAATGAGAGTGAATACTCATGTTAATAAAGTTAGAGGTAGAAAGGAACATATAATGACAAATACCAATGAAACTCAGAAACCTAGATTCTACTCAGTTTGAAAATCTAAGAGAAATGGGTAAATTTCTATGTGCTATGGTCTACCACCTTTAAATCAAGATGAAATTTAAACAGATATATAATCTACAGCAAGACTGAAAAAGTAATAAAAAAAAATTTCCCCCCTTGCCCACCCTTAAATGAACTCTCCAGGACCACATGGATTCACAGTAGAATTCCACAAGAGTTTCAAAGAACTCACTCCAATATTGTTCAAAGAATTCCACAAAGTAGCAAAGGGAGGAATTCTGCCAAACTGTTACAAGCTGAATTTAAGTCACATGAAAAATATATGCATCATAACAAGGGTGGCTTCATTCCAGCAATGTAAGGATGGTTCAATGGTTCAACATATGTAAATCAAGAAATATAATGCAGCACAGAGGCAGACTAAAACAAATCACATGATTGTTTCAATTAATATATGAAAAACCTTGAACAAAATCCAACATCCCTTCATTTTACAGTCATGGAAAGGCTAGAGATAGAGAAAAATTCAACTCAATAAAGGGTAAAGATTACAAGAATATGGTAGCAAATGTAGAGAACAGCTCTTCCCATTAATTACAGGAACAAGAGAAGAGTATGCACTCTCTGCAATTAAATATAGTGTTTAGAGGCTTAGAAAGACAAGTAAAGGAAATAAATGGATTACAAATTAGAGTGAAATAAATAAAAATATCTTTTTTTTACAGAAGAAATATGATTCTATACTTAAGAGATAAAAGGTTTTTCCAAAAACTCTTAGAACTGATGAAAGCATCCAGCAAAGTAGCAGGATAGAAAATTGACACTCACACAGAAAACATCAGTGACCTTCCTAAAATCAACAACAAACATATTAAACAAAATCAGTAAAACAATCCCCATTCAGTCTAACATAGGAATCAACAGAATCAATTATCTGAAAGATCTATACATTGAAAACTTCAATGCACGGAAGAAAAAGTTAGTACGAAAAGAAGATGAAAAGACCTTTGCTCATGTATTAGAAGAGCGAATGTCAGGAGAATTGCCATCCTCCCAAAACAAAGCAGATTCAATTCAATCCTTATCAGGATTTATTGATCTTCAAAAATATATGGAAAATAGTATTATGAATTTATGTAGAAGGACGAAAGACCATGGATAGCCACAGGAATCTTGAAGAAGAAGAAGAAAAAGAAGAGGAGGAGTGTAAAAAGGAGAAGGAGGTGAAAAAGGAAGAAGACAAGGAAGAGGAAGAAGAACAACTACTACCTATTACTACTACTACTACTACTACTACTACTACTACTACTACTACCACTACACTGATGAAGGTATGAAAATATTTAATTTCAAGTTATACTTCAGTGCCATGATAGTAAAAGACAGTGTTATTGACTCAAAAGTATACACATAGATCCATGAAATAGAAAAAGGACCCAGATATGAATGTATCTAGCTATGGCTACCCCAGTTTTAATGAAGATGCTGAAAATATACATTAGAAAACGACAGAATTTGGTAAATAAACAGAAACCCCAACGCTAAGCATGTATTTCTGCATGAGCTCTTTGTCAGAGATGTGCCAGAGGTATTTCCCCTCCCCCAAACAACTCTTGTTCTTGCTATTCCTTTTGGTACCCAGCAAAGCTAGTTGATAAGACCTTACTGCTGAAGATTCTGCAAAACAAACTTAAGAGTGCGGAAAACAAGTAATGGGGTTGTGTGATACAACAAAGGGGTTGATGCAATTTTATTTCTCTGGAATCTTCTGGGAGTCTTTATTTTCAGGGTTAAATGATAAACTTGAACAACGTTGAACAGGTATAAACATAAGCAATAGTTAGAAGAGGGCCACCTCCCTCAGAGGTTCAACACTCTGCTACACATTCAGTTTCTAGTCTTCTTATTCTAACTATGCCATCTAGCTGGCTGGTATGTATTTCTCATTTTTGTTGCTTCTGTCAATACTTGTCAGTTGTGATGAGTTTTTCCATTTCCAGAGACTCATCTGTGGTGAAAGAGTAACTAACAAGAGCCTAGTTCATTGTACCCTGTGGGCATGCAATAAATGGTTGTTTCTTAACTGCCTGCCAGCATATGCCTTCAGGAGCCCAGGCAAACCTCTCAACTGCCTTAAAAATGACACACGGTGCTGTCTGCTAGGCATCTCTTGAGAGCTTGTTAAATACATAACTAATGTCATGGGACACTGGTATCTTGGGACCCATACAAACAACTTAGACTTAAGTCACTTGCCAGCACACATATCTATGGGGAGAACACTGACCTTACATACTGTTGATGTCTAGGTACCTGAGACCATAAAAGATATCTGCCATCCAGATTAGGAAAGGGATGAAGAGCAAATGGAAGAGTTGCTAAACCAGATGTCAGGCTAGGATATGTGAGGAGAACTGAAGACAGGGAAGGGCAGTAGTGCTCATGTCCTTTTAGCACTGTCGGCTTCAGGGGGTTGTGTGTGCTAGTACCTTGTTTAAAATTCTACGTAGAAACATAAAGTGATTGTCGAAATCGAGGGTGAATGTAGTTTTCTAGTAAAAAGAAATGAGAAAGAGGCTTAACTGTCCTACCTTTTAAAATGTTTCTATATAAAAATAAAGGTCAAATTAAAGTAATAAATGTATTTTTAGACAGTGCAAAGTTGTTAACACATAAAATACACCAAGAAATCACAAGGAAAGCAGAGAACATTGACATAATGACTGCACATTAGGAAGATAACACTGAAAGTAGAAAATGCACAACTAATAACCTTTCCGTTATAAAGAAAGCTCAAGAATAATTCTAATTAGAACAATACAAACTCACATATTTTACCTGCTAAATTATCAATTAAAATGAGCAAAGATTAGTCATGCTTCCATGTCGAAAGGGGACACTGTGTAATCAAAATAGTATCTTTTAAAGCTCAACTTTTCATCCTTGCTTCTCGGAATACTAAACAAACCTCCCCACAAACTAGTTTTCTATGTTATCTATTGTTCACCAATCCAAAATGTGCTGGTCTCAAAACATACTGTGTTTCTTTTTGCCTATATGTTTGGTCAACCAAACTAGAATTTTCTGTAGCTCTGTTAAATTAGAAATCCCTCTTAAACAGATCCCAACACCCACTGCATCCTTGCTTGTTAAGTCTGTCCAGCAACAGTCCCATGATCCACCTTTTCCTACCAGCTCAGACAGATAAATTTTCACACTCTGATATTTTACTGTTCCCACTTTCTTGCACACTGTATACTACGTTTAAATAACTTACTTGTCTTCTATCTTTTCATGTTGGCTCCATGTTGATAGAAAAGCAAACATGGTGGCTTATCAACTGTGTAACACACGTCTCAGTCAGAGAGCTTTAGTAGTGTAAATTAGTAATCTATTTAATTAAAACTTTTAGGGTTTTGCCTCTATGTAACTTCAGTATATATGAACAAAACATGACTTTAGTGGGCATGGTGGTGGGAGGCAGAGACAGCTTGATCTCTGAGTTCAAGGTCAGCCTGATCTACAAAAGAGGTTCCAGGCCAGCAAAGGCTATGCAGTGACACTCTGTCTCAAAAAATAATAATAAAATAAAAGGAAATCTTAAAAGAGTTGAGGACACTGCTATTAAAAACACAAATAAACACAACCTTAAACCAAAAGCATTTCTATATCTCCCACATTTTCCTTACACATGCTTAGTTTAGAACTTTTGTTAAACTTCATATAAGCAATTTCCACCAAAGTATGTGGAAATATAAAAATTCTCTTATTTGGTAACTGAGTATGTGGGTTAGTTTTTGTCAACTTGAAAAATACTAGAGGCATTTGGGTCAAGGGAATTTCAGTTGAGGGATTTCCTCCTTCAGAGTGGCCTGTTTGCTTGGCTGGAGAGGTGTGTTTTCTTAATTGCTATTTGATACAAGAAGGTCCAGCCCATTGTGGGCAATGCCATCCCTGGACAGCTGGTCATGGATTGTGTAAGGGAGCTGCTGAACAAACCAGAGAAAGCAAGCTAGTAAGTAACACTCGTCCATGGTCTTTGTTTCTGCTCCTGCCTGTAGGTTCCTACCTTAAGTAACCAGTCTTGTCTCCCCTGACTTCTAGATTATATAACCTGTAAGAAAAAATGAAGACTTTCTTCCCCAAGTTGTCTTCAGTCAGAGTTTTATCAAAACAGCAACCGAAAGGCAGTGAATACACTAAGAATTCACAAATGCAAATGTTACAATCTCAAACTCTAATGGCTTAGCTTCTTTCATTCTTGAGACAGCATTAGGGAATGTGCTATAAGCACATTTTAATGGCAAATTGCAAAGAGATGTGATAAAAACAAAAACAAAAACAACAAAACAAAACAAAGCAAAACTCAACACAATGCCCCAGCTGGCTTCTGCCAACTCCAAATGAAGTTTCCATGGGAAATTAGCTCAGTTGTTTTCATCCACACACTCTTTCATTTGTCACAGGGGTCTTTTTATGCCAAAATAAATGCCCTTCCATCATAGGTTACCAAGAAATTGCTCATCTGTGGTTGTGGCACATTTACATTTTCAGATCAATCATCCCATTATAAACAGGATGATATTCACTTTAAGATGTACTTAAAACATTTGGTAAAACATCTTATATATCAAGCATTGTTGATGACTGTGTCTATATAAAACTATACTCCACTAGTGAAATACCTATTTGAACCTACTGTGGTTTTTAACATTTTAAACATTATAAAAATGAAAACTTTCTAAAATGTGCTTTACACTTCTCTGTAGTCCTGAGAAGGAAATCTATCAATTGAACTTTTCTTGAAGATTCGGGGAGCTTAGCATGAACATGTATTATTATTATTTTGTGTCCTAATTTTATGCTTAAACCATATGCATGTTGGGATCTACGCTCTCACTACAGAGTTCGAGATCATTGTTCTCTGTACTCTTTAACTGTCTTCATTTTCAGCTAAATATCTTTTTTTGCACTTCCAGCAGATTGGGTATCCCTGTCTGAACCGTTTGAAGCTAGAACTTAAGAGACTATCTAATAATATTTGCACCTATAGAATGAGACATTTTGGGTTATATTCAATGTCTAAATACAGTTCCATTTATATTTTATATGCAGCTTGTCCACACATCTACATGCAGTTTATACAGTGATGTGTTGCATGTTTATAATTTTAGCTGTGACCTCTTACATGAAGTCACTAATTGAATTTCATTCTTTACTGTTGCTGTCAGTGTTTAAAAGGTTTTACATTTTGTACTCTGCACTTTAACTAGCTTTGGCCTTCTGCATTGGTATCTTTCCCTCTGTAAAAATAAACTTCTTTGTGGACATTTAGAATGCAGTTGGGAATTATGCTGGTTTAGGGGCATGGTGGTAATAGGTTTTCCTCTAGGGTCTACGATCTCTTCAATCCCAGGGCGTTGGCTAGATTACAGTGCCAGGCATGAACCACCTCTTCTTGAGTGGACTTTAAGTCTAGGAAGATGGCTACTAGCTACCCCAGGAAAATTTCACCCTCCCATGCTATCCATTATGGTTCATAACCGTTACAGCTACCATTTCCTTAATATGAAAGCACCCTACGAGTGCGTTTATCCCTCCACTGCTTATGTAGAACTTTTTGCTTCTAGAGCTAGTATTCAGGGAAGAGCGTTCCAGGTTAATTCCAGCTGGATTCCTCCATTGCTGTGTCTAGTATAATGTGAAATACATGGTGTCTTCAGCAATAAGTTTTTATCTTCAAGTTCTAGAAAGCAACTAAGGACAATGCCAATGCCATATGCTATTTTTAGTCTGGAATCCCATGAGCTACAACTCTAAGTACAGTTTTCTGAATCTTTCCTTTAACATGCATCCAACCTCACTACAGATAGAAGTACACACTCACATGACTCTGTATAAACTATAAAAATGACTTCATTAATCTATTGGAAAGTTAAAGCAATTTTTTATCAAAACATTAACAATTTACAACAAAATGGGAAATTATAAAATGAATATTTACTGCATCACAACTTAAAACTTTAGAAATGCTGGGAATTAAAATATTTTGTCACTTAATAAAAAACCTTACAGAGAAGGGTTTCAAACACTATTTGCTTGCTTACATTGTTAGCTTGCAGAGAGCCTGTCTTCTCTAACACATGTCATACCTTCAGATTCCTAAGTATGGAATCTGTTTCTTACATTACAACTTTTCACATTTAATTCTCTACTCCTTCCTTGTTATAAAAGGTATCAGATTTCCTTAGCCATCATGGTTTTTGTTGACATTGCTTCCTCTGGCATGTCATTGTCTTTACTTTCCTCAAATGTACCAATGTTTTCCCTCCCTGATTTTCCCTGGCTATACATCTAGAATCCCTCTGGCAAGTGTCAACATTGACATGACCAGCTATTCTTTTTCAACAACTTTATCACTTTTCATTTCTTTGAAATACTTTAGACTTACTAGGAAATTCTTTGCTCCTATTGTCTATTTTTGCAAAATATGGGTCTTTCACTGAGACACCAGAAAGAGACACAACAATGCATTTTGCTATCTGTAAATAATTAAGTGAGGTGAGGATGTGGAGCAAGGGGAACACTTCTTCATTGCTGGCAGGAGTGCAAACTTGCACAACCACTTTGGAAATCCATTTCATGTTTTCTTAGAAAACTGCGAATTGTTCTACCCCAAGACCCAGCTATACCATTCCTGGACACATACCCAAAAGATGCTCCAACATCCTACAAAAAACACTTGTTCAACTATGTTCATAGCAGCTTTACTCATAATAGCCAGAAACTGGAAACAAACTAGATGTTACTCAACTGAAGAATAGATAAAGAAAATGTGGTACAAAACACAATGGAATAATATTCAGTTATTGAAAACAAAGACATTATGAGTTTTGCAAACAAAAGGATGGTACTTGAAAATATCACCCTGAGTAAGGTGGCCCAGCCCTGAAAGGTCATGTATGGTATGTACTCACTTATAAGTAGATATTAACCATAAAATACAGGTACCATTTTATATTCTACAGACCCAAAGAAGCTAAAGAAGGAAGGCACAAATGAGGAAGCTTGGATCTCACTTATAAGGGGGAATAAAATAGCCATAAAAGACAGATGGAGGGAGAGACCTGGGAGGAAGGGGGAATGGGAAGGGGAAATGGAGGTTCAGGATCAGGTGTAGAAAAGGACAGGAGAGATGGCCAGATGGCCATGAAAATGAATGTAAATATACAACTAACAGGGATGATGAGGTGGCGGCATCTCCAGGACAAGACAGAGACCTGGGGATCAATGGGGTGACCTTAGCTGTGATGTATTACATTGCAGATATAGAACCTGAAGAGGCAACCTCCTCTAGCCAGACATTAACCCTAGTGGAGCAACAGAGACAACAACCCATCCACAAAATTTTCAACCCATAATTAATTTTGTCTACAAGAAAAGGAGGGATGAGAGATGGATCAGAGTCTGAGAAAATGGGCAACTAATAACTGGCCCAAATTGAGACCCATCCCATGGGCATGACATTATTAATTGTACTCTGTTATGCTTGCAGATAGGAGCATGGTATCCTCTGAGAGGCTCTACCCAGTAGCTGACTCAGACAGATATAGTTAGACACCCACAGCCAAACTGTGGATGGAGCTTGGAGACTCTTATGAAAGAACAGGAGGAAAGATTTCAGCCCTGAAAGGGATAGGAACTCCACAGACAGACCAACAGAGTCAACTAACCTAGACCCTTACAGCTCTCAGAGTCTGAACCACTAACTGAAAAACATACATGGGCTAGAACTAGGTGTTCCCGTACATATGTAGCAGATGTGCAGTTTTACCATCATGTAGGTCCTGAACAAATGGAGCGGGAGCTATCCCAAAAGCTGTAGCCTGTACCTGGGATATGCTCTACTAGTTGGGTTGCCTTGTCTGGCCTCAGTAGGAGAGGAAATGCCTAGCATAGCTGAGACTTGAAGTGCCAGCGTAGGGAGATATCCGGGGGACCCTCACCAACTCAGAGGAGAAGGGGAGAAGGGATGTGAGAAGGATTGTGGGAGAGGGTGACCAAGAGGAGGCCAGTGAGCAGGATGTAAAGGGAATAAGTAAAATAAATAAAATTAAATTAAAGAAAATGAAGCCAGAGATGCTTGGCAACCTATGACTCATGAACTTCCATAGAAACAACTTAACTGATCATGGATCAAGACATCTGCACTTGTGATTCAGGGAAGGTAGGCTAGGAGCAAAGTTTGTGTTTTATGCAAATGATCAGTGATTCTACAATCAAAGCAGAAATTTGAAGTATGTTAATGGAATATTGGCTGTGGAACCTCCAAGGCAAGATGTGCGCAGATTGAAACCTTAACCTCCCTGAACTTTTTGCCCTTTGTGCTTTAGACTAAGAGATGCCAAGTCTCACATGACCTGTGTGCCTTCTAACATGCCCTGGAATTTCTGTATAATGGAAGGTTTTCTTCATCTGTCAAGTGACAGATGTTAGCACTGTCATCTTGTTCAAAACTGTACTTTAGAGAACCTTTCTATAGTATTTACGACCTGAATCTTATCTCATTTTTCAATAAGACTGTGTGCATAGTTCTTGTACATGTGTCTATTTCATTTTTTAACCATTTATGAATCCTTTGCTTCACTGGAGAATGCACAGGATCCAATTGTCATTTGTGGTCTTTGTTAAGTATTTTATATGTAAATTACTTCCACTTATATTAAGAATTAAGACTCATGTCAGTTTTGTTGATTATTAATTTATTCCAATGATAATAATAATAATAGTGTCTATAAGGATTCTGCTATCCAGACCAACCATAATATTTTTTATCAAACCTGATATCACAATAGGATATTAGCAGGTTTGTATGTTGCTAATATATGAATTAATATATGATAGAATATTTTAGTTATGATTCTTTAGAATATTCTAAAATTAATTCATAATTAAATTTTCTGTTTGGTTCCAATTACTGAGTAGCAGTTTTATATTAGTTTATCTTTCATGAGAGGTCAGTTATTTCTGTAAGATCCACATCTTTAATTATATGTAAAGCTGGAACCTGAGTGATTGTGTTTAAAAATGTGTGCTATCTGGTACACAGAAACCTTACAAATTTTCTGAAAATAATTTGATTTGAATAAAGTATGTCTTAATACATTTTTTCTTTGCTATGGTCTTTCTTTCTAGAAAAGCCAATCTCCTTTTTCTTCTCACTCTCCTTGACCCTATCCTATTCCTAAAACGTCTACAGTTTTCCACAGTAGTTGTATATTTGGGCTTTTATGAAAACTTATTGATCAATTACTTCAGATCCTGCTCTCCTATGTTATATAAACCAGTGTCTTGCTTCTAGTGAAAAATTCATTTGTTCTTCATAACAGGCTCTATAGCATTAAACTTTAACTTAAGACTTACCTATTTGGCATTTTTGTAGTTTATTATATAATGCAATCTATGCATCTTGCAAATCAAAACAAAAGTATTGAACAGTACTATTGCACACAAAGAAAAAAAATAAGCAGGCAAGAAAGGAAGAAATTAGGGTTTCCGTCTGTGGCTGGCGACCTCTGCCTGGGCCACCAGGGCTCCAAAGCCAAATAGCACCGGGAGAAAGTTAGCCTCCCAGGAGTGTAGAAAAGCCTGTGAGTGGGGTAAGGCGAGCACCACTGCTCAATTGGACCCACCTGGAATCCTTGGGACACAGGGACTGAGGAAGAGCTGGGGACAGGAGCCTTACGGTTTCTATCTGTGGCTGGAGACCTCTGCTTGGGCCACCAAAGCTCCATAGCCAAATAGTGCAGGAAGAAAGCGAGACTCCCAGGAGTGTGGACAAGCCTGTCTGCTCAGAGGGATCCACCTGAAATCCCCAGGACACAGGGACTGAGGAGTGGTCTTCTGGTTTCTTATGTCGGCTGGGGAGCTGATCCTGTGACACAGGGCTCCATACTCAAATAGTGCTAGGAGAGAGCTGGTATCCCTTAGAGCAAAGGCAAGACCACCACCTCTGTTCAAATTCACTGGATCAAGAGGGACCCTTGCAGAGTAATAAGGGCACAGGAACTAAGGGACAGCTGGGGACAAGATCCTTCTGGTATATGTCTGCACCCCAGAGCTGACCCTGTACTACAGCTCTGCAAACCCAAATTCCTCTCAGAGAGAGATGGTCTTCAAGGAGTATTGACACAGAGGCTTGCAGGAGGGACAAGCCACAGTCAGTGAGAGTAAGAACAGCTAACACCAGAGATAACCAGATGGTGAAAGGCAAAGGCAAGAACATAAGGAACAGAAACCAAAGCTACTTGACATCATCGGAACCCAGCTCTCCCATCACAGCAAGCAGTGGATATCCCGACACCAGAAAAGCAAGACTCAGATTTAAAGTCACATCTCATGATGATGATAGAAGACTTTAAGAAGGAAATAAATAACTCCCTTAAAGAAATACAAGAGAACAAAAGTAAACATCTAGAAGACATTAAAGCCATTAAAGAATTACAGGAAAACACAATCAAACAGGCAGAATTACAAGAAAACACACTCAAACAGATGAAGGAAATGAATAAAACCATTCAGGAACTAAAAACAGAAATAAAAACAATAACGAAATCACAAAGGGAGACAACCCAGGAGTTAGAAAACTTAGGAAAGAGATCAGGAGTCATAGATGCAAGCATCACCAACAGAATACAAGAGATAGAAGAGAGAATCTCAGGTGCAGAAGATACCATAGAAAACATTGACACACCAGTCAAAGAAAATGCAAAAAGCTCCTAACCCATTCAGGAAATCCAGGACACAATGAGAAGACAGAACCTAAGGATAATAGGTATAGAAAAGAGCGAAGATTCCCAGCTTAAAGTACCAGTAAATATCTTCAACAAAATTATAGAAGAAAACTTCCCTAACCTAAAGAAAGAGATGAACATAAACATACAAGAAGCCTACCGAACTCCAAATAGAGTGGACCAGAAAAGAAATCCCTCCTGTTACATTATAGTCAAAACACCAAATACACAAAACAAGGAAAGAATATTAAAAGCAGTAAGGGAAAAAGGGCAAGTAACATATAAAGGCAGACCTATCAGAATTACACCAGAGTTCTCACTAGAGACTATGAAAGCTAGAAGATCCTAGGCAAATCTCATACAGACTCTAAAAGAATACAACTGCCAGTCCAGGCTGCTATACCCAGCAAAACTCTCAATTACCATAGATGGTGAAACCAAGATATTCTATGACAAAACCAAATTTACACAATCTGTTTTCATAAACTCAGCCCTACAAAGGGTAATAGAAGGAAAACGCCAACTCAAGGAGGGAAACTATACCCTAGAAAAAGCAAGAAAGTAATCTTTCAACAAACTCAAAAGAAGATAGCCACACAAATATAAAAATAACATCGAAAATAACAGAAAGCAACAATCGCTATTCCTTAATATCTCTTAACATCAATGGACTCAATTCCCCAATAAAAAAACACAGACTGACAGACCGGGTACATAAACAGGACCTGGCATTTTCTTGCATTCAGGAAAAGCACCTCCATGTTAAAGACAAACACTACCTCAGAGTAAAAGGCTGGAAAACAATTTTCCAGGCAAATGGTCCCAAGAAACAGGCTGGAGTAGCCATTGTAATATCAGATAAAATCGACTTTCACCCAAGAGTAATCAAAAAAGATAAGGAAGGACACTTCATACTCATCAAAGGAAAAATCGACCAAGAAGAACTGTCAATTCTGAACATCTATGCTCCAAATGCAAGGGCATCCACATTCATAAAAGAAACTTTACTAAAGCTCAAAGCACACATTGCATCTCACGCAATAATAGTGAGAGACTTCAACACCCCACAATCAACAATGGACAGATCTTGGAAACACAAACTAAACAGAGACACACTGAAACTAACAGATGTTATGAACCAAATGGATTTAACAGATATCTACAGAACATTTCATCCTAAATTAAAAAAAAAAACCTTCTTCTCAGCACCTCATGGCACCTTCTCCACAATTGATCATATAATTGATCACAAAACAAACCTAAACAGATATAAGAAGATTGAAATAATCCCATGCCTCCTATCAGATCACTATGGATTAAGGGTGATCTTCAATGGCAACAACAGCAACAGAAAACCCACATACACATGGAAGTTGGACAATGCTCTACTCAATGATAACTTGGTCAAGGAAGAAATAAAGAAAGAAATTAAAGACTTCCTAGAATTTAATGAAAATGAAAGTACAACTTACCCAAACCTATGGGACACAATGAAAGCACTGTTAAGAGGAAAACTCATAGCTCTGAGTGCCTCCAAAAAGAAACTGGAGAGAGCATATACTAGCAGCTTAACAGTACATCTGAAAGCTCTAGAACAAAAAGAAGCTAATACACCTAAGAGGAGTGGAAGGCAGGAAATAATCAATTTAAGGGCTGAAATCAACCAAGTAGAAACAAAAAGAACTATACAAAGAATCAACAAAACCAGGAGCTGGTTCTTTGAGAAAATCAACAAGATAGATAAACCCTTAGCCAGACTAACCAGAGGTCTCAGAGACAGTATCCAAATTAACAAAATTAGAAATGAAAAGGGAGATATAACAGCAGAGTCTGAGGAAATTAAAAAAATCATCAGATCCTACTACAAAAGCCTATATGCAATAAAATTGAAAAATCTTGATAAAATGGACAAGATTCTATACAGATACCAAATAGCAAAATTAAGTCAGGATCAGATAAACCTTCTTAAACACTCCCAAAATGCCTAAAGAAATAGAAGCAATCATTAATAGTGACCCAACCAAAAAAAGACAAGGACCAGATGGATTCAGTACAGAATTCTATCAGACCTTCAAAGAAGACCTAATACCAATACTCTTCACTCTGTTCCACAAAATAGAAACAGAAGGAATACTACCCAATTCATTTTATAAGGCTACAGTTACACTGATACCAAAACCTCACAAAGATCCAACAAAGAAAACTTCAAGCCAATTTCCCTTATGAATATTGATGCAAAAATACTCAATAAAATTCTTGCAAACTGAATCCAAGAAAACATCAAAATAATCATTTACCATGATCAAGTAGGCTTCATCCCAGGGATGCAGGGATTGTTCAATACCCAAAAATCCATCAATGTAATCCACTACTTAAACAAACTCAAAGAATTAAAACCACATGGTCATTTCATTAGATGCTGAAAAAGCAGTTGACAAAATTCAACATTCCTTCATGATAAAAGTCTTGGAAAGATCAGGAATTCAAGGACCATACCTAACCAAAGTAAAAGCAATGTACAGCAAACCTGTATCCAACATCAAACTAAATGGAGAGAAACTTGAAGTAATCCCACTAAAATCAGGGACTAGACAAGGCTGCCCTCTCTCTCCCTATCTATTCAATATAGTACTTGAAGTTCTAGCTAGGGCAGTTAGACAACAGTAGGAAGTCAAATGGATACAAATTGGAAAGGAGGAAATCAAAATATCACTATTTGCAGATGATATGGTCGTATGCTTAAGTGACCTGAAAAACTCTACTATAGAACTGCTACAGCTTATAAATAACTTCAACAAAGTGGCCAGATATAAAATTAACTCAAACAAATCAGTAGCTTTCCAATACTCAAAGGATAAACAGGCTGAGAAAGAAATTAGGGAAATGACACCCTTCACAATTGTCACAAGCAATATAAAGTATCTTGGTGTGACTCTCACCAAACAAGTGAAAGATCTGTATGAGAAGAACATCAAATCTCTGAATAAAAGAAATCGAAGAAGACCTCATAAGATGGAAATATTTCCCATGCTCATGGATTAGCAAGATTAATATATTTAAAATGGCCATCATGCCAAATGCAATCTAGAGATTCAATGCAATCCCCATCAAAATTCCAACTCAATTCTTCATAGACTTAGAAAAAGCCATTCTCTAATTCATTTGGAATAACAAAAACCCAAGATAGCAAAAACCATTCTCAACAACAAAAGAACTTGTGTGGGAATCAGCATCCCTGACCTCAAGCTGTACTACAGAGCACTAGTGATAAAAACTGCATGGTATTGGTACAGTGATAAGCAGGTAGATCAATGGAATAGTATTGAAGACCCAGAAATGAATCCACACACTTATGGTCACTTGATCTTTGACAAAGGAGCTAAAGCCATCCAGTGGAAAAAAGACAGCATTTTCAACAAATGGTGCAGGTTCAAGTGGAGGTCTACATTTACAAAAATTCAAATTGATCCATTCCTATCTCTCTGTACAAAGCTCAAGTCCAAGTGAATCAAGGACCTCCACATAAAACCAGATACACTGAATCTAATAGAAGAGAAAGTGGGGAAAAGTCTCAAATACATGGGCACAAGGGAAAAGTTACTGAATAGAACACCAATGGCTTGTGCGCTAAGATCAAGAATCAACAAATGGGTCCTCATAAGATTCCAAAGCTTCTGTAAGGCAAAGGACAGTGTAAATAGGACAAAACAACAACCAACAGATTGGGAAAAGATCTTTACCAATCTTATGTCTGGTAGAGGGCTAATATCCAGTATATACAAAGAACTCAAGAAATTAGACTCCAGAGAACCAAAGAACCCTATGGAAAAAATGGGGAACAGAGCTAAACTGAGAATTCTCAACTGAGGAAACTCATAGGGCTGAGAAGCACCTAAAGAAATGTTCAACATCTTTAGTCATCAGGAAAATGCAAATCAAAACAACCCTGAGATTCCACCTCACACCAGTCAGAATGGCTAAGATCAAAAACTCAGGTGACAGCAGATGCTGGCGAGGATGTGGAGAAAGAGGAACAGTCCTCCATTGTTGTAGGGATTACAAACTTATACAACCTCTTTGAAGTTCAGTTTGGCAGACCCTCAGAAAATTGGACATAATACTACCTGAGGACTGTAGCTATGCCACTCTTGGGCATATAACCAGAAGTTGCTCCAACGTGTAACAAGTACACATGCTCCACTATGTTCATAGCAACCATATTTATAATAGCCAGAAGCTGGAAAAAACCCAGATGTCCCTCAACAGAGGAATGGATACAGAAAATGTGGTACATTTACACAATGGAATACTATTCAGCTATAAAAACAATGACTTCATGAAATTCTTAGGCAAATAGATGGAGTTTGAAAATATCATCCTGAGTGAGGTAACTTAGTCACAAAAGAATGAACAGGATATATACTCACTGATAAGTAGTTATTAGCCCAAAAGTTCTGAATACCCAAGATTCACTTCACAGCAACCATTGGACTGAGCGTGAGGTCCCAGATGGAGGAATTTGAGAAGGGACTGAAGGAGCTTAGGGAGTTTGCAGCCCCATGGAGGGAGCAACAGTGTCGAGTGGCCTGACCCCTGATCCTCCGGGAGACTAGACCACCAACCAAAGTATGGATCCATCCATTCATCTGTCCATCTGGGAATATTATGCAAACATCCATTTGTCATCAGGTATAGCACATGGTACATGCAGTAGCATTCCTGACCAGCACAGTGGGAACATGTGCCTGTTGTCCAGCAAGGTGCATTTTCAGAAAGAAACTGGTACAGTGCATTGTGCAGTGCTCTGGAGGAGACACTATGGTTGGGAAATAGCCACTGTGCAGCTTCAGGACTGGCACACTTCAAACATGGGATGGAAATAGAAATTTTAAAAGAAAATACAACAAATGTAGAAGGGTATAATTTTGTAGAAGGGTATAATAATACAGTGAAATTTGATTTTATTCTAAAGGCAATGAGGGTTGGAGATGTGTTTCCAGCAAAAACTAGTGAAACAAATACGTGGAATTAAAGGATGCTTTATTAAACATTTAGTAATTATGATACATAGATCCTAAACTTCTTTTGTCTAGATGCTTGAATTGTCTCTTAAAGCTCAGCAGTAAGAGGACTATGACTATTGCAAGTTTCTTTCCTTTATCTATCTGCCTCCTGGGAGTTGTCATCCCTCCAGCTTAAAAATTGTCTGACTCAGGTAGCTTTCACTGTTATTGCCTAAAACTTTTCCTCACCTCTTCTCTTCCAAAACACTTTTCTTATGATCTTAAGAAGAAGATCTCAAGAGAAGCCTATTTTACTGCCTCCATAAAGACTGTCTCTTATTTGACATCCTCTGACACCTTGACAGTAGTTTGCTGGTATTCAGTCTTCAGTGATGTCTGCTGTATTTGTGATCCAACAGTCTCAGTTTGGATGCCCTAAATATTCATGAGTTCACAGTCAATGGATCCAACATCATTATCACCTGTTCAACGTGTGCCATCAAAACACTGCTTCCTTTTTATCTTAGCTACTCACAAGCAGAATGGAAAGCTTGGTCAGGATGGGTTCATAGCCTGATGTTTAGGAGTTCTCCAAGGATGCTTCGGGATTTTTCATACTATATGATGAGAGACAGTTTTCCTTTTCTTTACCTTTTACTTCAAACCGAGTATTTTTTCCTTCTTGTCATATTTGTTAGGTCAAAAGCCTAGGCCAAAAGCATGCCCATGCGCGCACGCGCGCACACACACACACACACACACATGTACATATACATACATGCATATATGATGTCATATGTATGGACACATTTGTACACACATTTATATATTAATGATGATGATGATGTTAATGATGATGATGATAATGATTGGAAATAATAGACTCAGTAGCATAAGGAAAACCCAGAGAATACTGTTGCTTTCAATGAAAGAGAAACATGTACCTTTTACACCTTGTGTTTCTTGCAGAGCGTGACTAGCACTACTCACTTCTCTTCTGGTAAATATGCACTGGTCCATTTGTAGATGCTAATGACAACTTCATTATGGCCTGACAAGATGCTAAAGATCCAGGGGAATATCCACCCTTAGGAAGATTGAAGCAGGTGTTATTAATGATTTCTCCAAGCATTTTCATCACGAAAAAGAGTGAATACAGGACTTCTCATCTTAGTGCTTAGAACATTGTGCCAGATAGTACAACCTGGAGTCTGTATTCTTGCTCAGTCAAACACTTGACCGCTAGCTGTGGAGGAGTATTAATCTTCATGTTGACTTCAACTTCTGTAATAGAGTTGTGCCCTAGCTGAGCAGTCTGACAGGGTACATTGCTTTCTAAGATAGCAGATGGTTTGAAAAACATGTGCCCAACCAATGACCAGAATTTCAATTTGCTCTTTCTGATGAGCAGGACACATGTGGGAAGTTAATGTTCCTGGTTTTACTGGGAATGGCAATGCTCTGCTTGGTTGGGGTGCAAACCAGGAACAGGAATGAAGGATAAATGAGAAACAAGTGGGAAGTTCCCAATTAACTCTAATCTACTTCAAGTGAATCTCCTTAACTTGACATTATTGTGTGTATGAGGAAAGTTAATTTATGCATTTCAAAGCTTGCTTTTATAACTTTGCTCTTGAAGAATGACATAATCAAACAACAGAAGGGGCATATTAACGAGGGCTTGAATTACCGTGCTTCAAAGCAAGGCATCGGGTAATTGAATCTACTCAGTTTATGCAGGGCAGGATGAAAATAAGTAATCTGGACATTTTGAATAAACTCTGCCAAGTTAAAAGCCTCATGACCATTTCCTGAATATTCCTTGCTCTTTAATGCAATCCGAGAGCATGGAGCTGTTTACAATGATTTCAGATTTCTGCTTAGCCATTATTATTATCATCATCATAGTTAAAATGTTTCCCCTGACATTCTTCCTGTGTAATGAATATGTCCCAAGGACACTCCAGTAAACGGAGTGAACTAATGTAAAATATTAAATAATTCATGTCCTTGAAAGCCACTGAGACTTTCTTCATGTTTTTAAAGAAAGCAAACCAATGCTGTGTGTGGAGAGAAAAAAAGGGCATCTGCAGATGAAAATACCTTCAGTATTTTCTGTTAAATCAAACATGCTCCAAAAGAAAATGAAGAGGAATGGTGGTATCTTAAAGAATATAACAGGTAACACTTAAAAGTTTATCTACTTTTATTTCTCTAATTATAATATAATTATATTATTTGTTCCCTACCCCCTCCTACCTCTTCTCTGTGCCCCTCCCTATCTCAAATCAATGGCCTTGTTTTCTTTGTTATTTTTACACATAAGTATAAATGCATTAATACGTAAAGAAAATCACCTGTGTCTCTTTAGTGTTACTTGTATGTATATGTTTTCAGGGTATTCAATATTCAATTCATGTGTCTAAAGAAATTGTTCCTTTTCTCCCCTTTTCAGCATTTCTTAGTTGTCTGTAGTTCTTTAATTAGGGTCTGTGAGATATCCCCTCTCCATAATAGCATGTCTACTGGTGTCATTTTTTAGGTCCTGTTTAGGCAGCCATATTGTTTGAGTATCGTGACTGTAGCTTCTGTGTCATTTTCAAGGGAAACATTCCTTAAAATCTTTCTGCCTTTTCTTCATCAGTGTTCTCTGAACCTTAGGTTGCATGGTATTGGTATTATAAAGTATACAATGGGTCTGGGAACTCTCTCCTCAGCTCTCCTAAGCCTTTTGACCAGTATGTGGTTTTCTGTAGTGGTCTGAGTCTTTAGCAAAGAGAAGTTCCTGAGATGAGAATTGAGAGCTACACTCATCTACAGTTATCAGTACTTAGAATGAAGGCAATAGTTTTTTTTGTTTTGTTTTGTTTTTTAAAATGTAAAGTTTCAATTTGGTTTGAGATTCAGGAAAAATGAGTTATTTCACTTCCTTGATCATCATTTCTATGATTGTAAATTAAACTAGAGTGAGAGTCATAGGGAGATAAGAGACAAAGTGCAGAGTCTAGTGAAACACAAAGAGCCGGACTCTAAACTCAAGGGCAATATGAAATAGGTAAGGGCCTGATGTGTTTATATTCCATGACCCACCTTCATCTAGGTATAACATGGGTCTTGTTATGTAACCCATCAGGGTTATCATCTTCTTGCCTCTAAAATGTTACTATACTAACAATCTCAATGGTCTTTGTTGGCTGTTAGGTGAGATACTACATATAAGCAGAGGGAGGTGTCTGGTACAAAGGACCCAGAAGGGATTTAGACCTTATCTGACCAGTTTGTTCACTTTGTTCACTATATCAGATATGTTGAAAATCTCAAAATATTTCCAGAAGCCCTTGGCAGTCAGTGAATGAGACTAACAAAGAGTTGATTTTGAAGAAAAAGTCTTCATTTAGAAATCTAATTTGGCTACTTGCCAAAAATGTAGTAACTATTCATAACACTTTACTTAACCTGTTTTCTTACCCTCATTAATACAGACAACATTAATACTTACTTTACTGAAGAGCTGAAAGAATAATATGAAGTAAGTATAGCAAATATTTAATATGATTCCAAGCATATGCCAAAGACTAAAATTTAACCTCTGCTTATTTGCAAATAATTTTACATAACTATAACCCAAAATATTTTGTTTGTGTTAGAGATAGACATACATGTTGACACTTCCAAACTCTGGCAGTTTCTTTGAGGTTAAAGTGTTGTCTCTCAAGGACAAAAGACTAAATTCTCCAAACCCACATAAGAGCCACCTGATGCAGAGAGAGGATCTTCAGAGCAAGTTGGGTTAATGTACACGTCAGATCAGTAAACCCTGGAACTGGTTGAGAGGCATGGCTTCAGTAAATTGGAAGAGCCACTGATGATTCTAAACATAAGCCTGCACATGTACCCACACACATGTCAATGTGCACACATGTGCAGGCATGCATGCATGTGAACACACTAAAACAAAAAATATTGGTGGAGAATAACACTTTCCTATCTACCACAGGGTTCCTCTCTAAATATGACACTCTCGTTTCCCTTCTAAAAACTGCTTAAATATTTGTTCCAAATGTAATTAATTTTAGTACATAAGTCAGAGAAAAGTCAATTGCTGTTCTAAAGAACCCCCCTAAAAAGCTATTAGTGGTTTCCCTTCCATTATATGAAAGCACCAGAGAAAGAGACAAAGAGTGTTTAAATATTGAAGAGGAATCAATTCCTGAAACAATAGTGAGTGGGTTTGGATTGGGGGATTCTTTGTCTTGTGCGCACACAGAGCACATAACGAGTGGGAGGCTGAAACTCAAGAAGAGGCTAGAGTGTTACTGAGAAGACAAGTCCAAAACTACAATTTGTAAATAGATTAGGTAGAAACTGAATGGCTAAACATTCCCAAAAATGTGTAAATTCTACTCAGGTCCTTGGCTGAACCTTGAGTTACATGCACACAATGGAGACATGGAGGAGATTGGTTGAAAGTTATAACTAAAAATGCCAGGGGGGATGAAAGCCAAAATTTCAACCGCTACCTACAGTAAGAGTTTTAGAATTCAGCAGATGATTCCAGACATAGATAATTTGTCTGTTATACTGAGTAAAACATCATATTTAGAGATTTATATAATTCAAAGTCTCTGTTTCATATGCAATATAAGCATATAATAAAAAATGAGTACACATAAGAAAAAAGTGTAAGATTCATAATCAAGAAAAATGTCACCTTCAAAGCTATTGATAACATGTTAGAAGAAGCAGGTGAGAAACTGACTTAAGGAAGTATAGCACAATGAATAAACAAATAGGAAATCATAGCAGATAAGTTAGAATCAAGTGGAAATGGAGAAGCTGAAATTAATATTGTCTAAAATTAAAATGTTAGTAACTTTAAATCTATGTGAGAATTAGTCAGTCTGAGAAAATTAGTAAGAAAGATAAAAACTAAGTACAAGTTCTCACTCTCTGTTGGAGAAATACTTAGAGTAACGTGTGTAACTAAAATGTTATGAGGAATTAAGAAGAGAAAAGAAAATAGAAGAAGGTTTGAATATCTGATCAGTGAAAAATACTCAAGACTCATGATGAACAATATCTTATGGCTCAAAGACTGCATAGGATTCAACTCACATTAAAGGCAAAAGAGAATGATGAGGCACTTGGCAGAGTGCTGAAACCAAAGCCAAGAATAATCCACATGTCACAAGTTGTTGAAACCATCCAGATGATTTATTACACCAAAGAAAAAATGGTAAAAACAATGGCTGATGTATCAGAAGGAATAAAGTCTAAAAACATCCAAGGGGCATTTTGAATGTGTTAAGTATATAAGAAAAATAACAGCTAACCCCAAATTCTATGTTCATCAAAAATGTCATTTGGAAATAATGCAGAAAGAAACAGCATTTCATATTGATAAAACATGGAAAATTCAGTACTAAATAAATTACCTTGGGCGATGAAAGATTATTCCAAATAGAGGCACAGATTTGGAGGAACAAAAGAAAAGTGACAGATAAGAAAATGTATAAATAAGTATATATTTTCCACAATTAAAGTACATATGCCTATTTAAGAATAGCCTAAACTATTGTTAAATTTACATCATACAGGTCTACTATAGGTATACCCAACATAACAACACACTGCCTGAATGTCTGTTTCTTTTCCTGCTGCTTATAAAATACCCCTACAAAAGTAACTTAAGTGAGAGTTTATTTCAGCTCACAGTACCAGGTGACAGTCCATCATGTCAGGGAGGGAGGGCACAGCACTGGAGTTTGTCACATCATGTCAGTGAGGAATAACATGATGAACATCTCCCATGTGTAGGTGACTCTAGATTTTGTCATAAGGACAACTAAAAATAGCCACCACAGTGATAATAGCAAAATGTACAAATATCAAATCAAACTATACACAGCTACATGATTTTGATACTTTATATGGCACAATATAACTGAATTTGATTCAAAGTAAAAGGGAAAATAAACTATATATTCAAATTGAAACGCTGTGCTTTATTACTAGATAAGAAGACAGAGAAAACGTGTAACTTCGACATGAAGTTAAGATCAGCTGTCAAGAAATGGGTGAGAAACATGTTCTATTTGAACAGCAAGAAGATCTGTGGAGTGGTTTTTATAGCCAAATTAGGTATCAAGGGAAAAGAGAATGGCCAGAGACAAAGTAGGACACCTTTTAGTGCTGGGAGAATTAAAAGCATATAGAAATACATGAACCTGAAGAACTAATTGCTGTACAGAAACTAGAAATCAGTGTATCCATAAAGAAAAGTGAACAAATCTCAATTATACATGGACATTTTCATTCCTTTCTGTAAGAAATTTGTAGACTATTAATTGATAGAAAAACTATGAAACATCAGTAAGGATAAAAAACACTGAAACATCATTGTCATTTATTTTGAACTGATTGATATTTATAAAATATTCTATGCAACAATTTTATAAAACAATTCTACTTATTTTATTTTGTGGGAGTAGGACTTGAACCCAGGACGTTGTATATGCTAAGCAAGTGTTTCACCCTGAAGCTGCATTGTTACCTTGTTCTTTCCCTGTGCCTATCTTTTCCTGACAGTTGTCCTAGGAACACTTGGGATTACAGTCTTCGTCTACCAGGTTTAGCTCAGAGAAATTCCTTCAATATACACAGGACACATTTGTAACAATAAGTGATGTACTATACCATAAACAAAAGACTCCATAACTGTCAACCATTAAAGCAGTATAGAATCATCCCTCAGGGAAAATAAGTTAGGAATAATTAACTAATATATCTTTAAAGATTTCCAGATATTTTGGGGAAATGTCCTCACTTCTGCCTAGCTAGTCGGCCAGGTGAAATCATCAGAGCACTTCAAAATTCTAGAATTTAACTTACTATGAGACTTGTGAGGCAGCTGGTGAAGGCTGATATAAAACAACTTTCCAGCTGGTAAAATCCTAGGTCTCATAGTCTTTGAGGTGCTAATATGTGAGTTAGTAAACTGGGGACAGAAAACTCACCAGCATCACTTTGACTGGCATGTCCCCCAGCCTGTGAGAGTCAGAGGACAGAAAAGTGAAGGAAGAGAGAATTTGCCCTGCAGAAGCTGCAGCATCCATGTCTACAGCTGAACAATTGTATTTCTCTTCTTAGACTCAACCTATTTTTTAGAGGACCAGTAGCGTGCTGCTGGCTCTGCTCATTTTTATACCCATTATCTTGGCCTCTATCAATGCAGAAATTAATATTAACATCATCACTCATACAGTAGCTAATTATAATACAAATAATTAACATATTTATGATTATACATGTTTTTCCAGAGAACCACAACTAATAGCACATAGACAAAGAAAAAGATTTAGGGGGTAGAAGTATTCATTTACACTATACAAAGAACTCAGAAAACATCAAGAAAACAACCTTATCAAAAAAATAAGTTACAGCATCAGTTAGATTTGACAGAGACGACGCTGCCATCCTGAAGGTGTTGTATCTGTCCATAATTGGGCTAGGTTCCATCATAAGCAAGTATTTCTCTTTGGCTCCTTTTGCCAAACAATTTTATTTGCATTATTTCACATTAATTTGTACATGAGTTAGCGCTACATGTCACCTCTTATTATCAGTGAAACACTTATGGTGACCAGTTTATCTAAATGTTCACCACATCTTTACAGTTCTCACACAGTGATCATCTTGTCGTGGTAATGTTCCCATAGATTTCTGGGTCAGACTGGCTAATATAATTTAAAATTAATAGTTAAATATAAACTGAATAACAAACTTAAATCATCATAACTATGTTTATAAGAAAGAACTTAATCCTTCTAGAAAAATGAAAAATAAGGTACAATATTGTCTTTTTACTTTAATCTGTCTTACATAATAAGAGACAGTTTTTTAATATGCTTGAGATAGCAACCTCTGATGTGATATGCTGGAATTGGTTTGTTTTGTTTATGGGGGAGGGTATTGTCATTTTCTGTGTAAGAGAAACCATTGATCTTACACAGACATATAGTTGAAGAAGTGGGGACCAGCATATCCTCATTAGATAACTGTTTATATCATTTAACATTAAACCAAAACATGCCAGAGAAAAACAAGCACCCATGGTAAACTGATCAAGCCCCAGGGATTATTTTGTAGATGAATACTCACAGAACCGGGGGTGGGGGGCTTGTGGGGAGAACTGATACTTCCTGCAAGAAGTAATTGCCAAGCTGAAACCCGAGGCCAAAGAAAAGGCTATTTTAGAAAACATCCAAGCAAAGACAGCAAACTCAAACTCACAAGGTCCGGATCACTGACTGTGATCTCCTCTGGTTACTTACAGGGAATGCTGAAGGAGATAAGAGGGCTAGCAGAGGAAGTGGACAAGCTGAACCTGAAAAAACAATGAAGCCTTTGAATCTGGAAGCTGGTTCTGAGCCAGTTTAGTAGCTCAGGGCTTTTCTAAAGATAATTAGGGTATAAGAAAGGATTGAAGCACAAGAGTGAACGCTCATGAAAGGCAGGTTTCAAAGGGAGCTACAGATCTGCTGTGAGAGCTATAGCCGAGAAATCTAAGCCAATAAAGTCTTAAATGCATGCGCTGGTCTGGGTGCTAACCGTAGCGCTAGTGATTTAACTGAAGAGACATGGCAGCTGAGGACAGGCTGTAGTGACCTCACAGACAATAAGAGGTGAAGATGGTAAAGGCAGTGGCTTGCAAGATGCTTGTCTGGGAGCAAGAAATGAGAAACCGGGCAGTGTTTAGTCGCCAGCTGGTAAAGTGGCTGAGGGTCAGGGACTGGCATAAGAGAACATTGGACCATGGGTCTGAACCTTGCATGTGCATACAGACCAGAATAACTTCAATACAGCCAAAGCAGACTGCAATCAGCACATCAACTCCTTGCTTTTCCCCCATTTAAAAAAAAAAAAGTTCTCAAGGAAGTTGTCACATTTTTTCCTGTCACTTATTTAACTTCCATGTCCCAGAACATGAGAAGCAAATTGTGATATAAATCCTGACTGAAGAATGCTGAGAACTCACATTAACAGCATCTAAGTCTTTGGGGTTATTTTATGCCAAACTTGAGTAGCATTGTTAGACCATATTCTTCTCCTTGAAGAATGAACAAAGCCACTAAATTCAGAAACAAACCTGCAGGAAACACATGCCAGTCCCACTAAATCTTCGCTTTGGACATGACACGTATGCCCCATTGCCTTAAATATTTTATTAAAGGGATATGAGAGTTTTGTGCTTGAAGATTTTTAGTGTATGAACTCAGTTGGCTACAAATTATAGATTAGAAGGTTTTAATATAGTTTAAAATGGATAGAAACATTAGAACAAGTTTATAGAATCAAAGGTTCTTTAACAATATTAACCTGCCTAAAACTGATGTGGCATGTGGTCTGTGACCTGATTTTCCAGGTCTGAGAAAATAGTGGAGAGGGACCAGGTTAGCTGAGAATACAAGAGAGCTGCCTAAGTCATCCCTGGGAACTATGGGTGGCTAATTAGTGGATGCAGCTCATCAGCTGGCAACACAGGGGCATAAGGATACCGAGGTTTTAGAATAGTCATTTCTCTCCTGGGCAGCTTTGGTGTGAACGGAGAAATCTTCCCAGAAAACTCCAGACTGTCATCTCTGCGGGCATCACCATAGAAACAAAACAGGCCTGTCCTCCATCAGGACTTAGGGAAAACATAACAAAAGATGTAACTACTAGCGAAAATTACCCAAATTTCATAAAATACTACATGGTTTGAACCAGAAGTGTGTGAATATATAGTGAGATATTTAAAATGGAGAACAGTTGAATTAATCTCAGTTTATAAAACGGAGCGTTTATTTTATGCACAATCTTATTTGAAAGCATGGATGGCAGCAAAGGAGACTCAATCTAAAGTAAACCAAGTTAGAGTTGACCTAGTAGTCTATCACACATTCTACACCAAGTTCTTCTGATCACAGAAATGGCTTAGTATGCTTATACAGTGCACATCCTGGTAAACCAAGCCTTGCTGCTGTGCAGATACCAGTGAGAACAATACAACTGCTATATACATTCAAAATCTGATGAAATGTACCCTACTTTACCTGGACCAGTGCTTTTCACACATGTGTGGTAGGTATAAATTTGGGTTTCATTTACATCTGGAATCATATGTTCCTGGCTCTTTTTGAAAAGTGTAATTTACTGATGAAGTCTACTGTGAAATCGTTACATTTTTGTCTGAAAGATGGTAAATATCCCATTGTTACTAGAGTAACTATAAACTATTACATAGTAGTAGTGTGTCCAAAGTGCCTAAGCTATCATGATACAGGCACCTGTGAGCACATGACACCAAAGAGCTCTTAGCTGCGGAGCATCCTTGAAGCAGATAGTTCATGTATCAGTCTTGATATCTTTTGTGTAATGAAATTATTGTATTCTAAAGAGTAAAGATTCTTCGATTCTTTCTGTAAATGTATATGTCCTTGCTTCAAGCCCTGGGAACTTCATATCTTGCATTCTCATTTGCAAATACTCTGTTTCCAAGGAAACAATGGAATTTGAATGATGAAAACCAAGCACTAGTATAGCCCCAATGTGGCTATATGTGTCTCCCCCCCAATATATAAAGGAATGTCACCCACAGTATTTCAAAAAGTGAGCTCATTTGAAGGCAGAGTCATTATGAGTAGTTTTGAGGGATGTGCTTCTGTGGGGAAGCAAGAAAGTAGCAATCCAGTGCTACCAGTGTCCTGCTGAGCAGTCAGAGGCCTGAAAGGAGACTGGCAGAGGCTGAAGTAACCTACCTGCAGATGAGGGCTGTGAATCATGCCTGGGAAACTAGAAACCAGAAACTAGAAGCAATCAGCTCAGAGTCGAGCTCCATGCAGGCTTCAAGGGAAGCAAGAGCCTATATTTTTCTTGTTTCTCTCTTTGTTTTGTTTTGTTTTTATAGAAATGTGAACATCAATACATTTCTGTAGTTTAAAACTATCTACTCAGTGGTTTTTAATAACAATACTCGGACACCTATCTAATGCTTTCAACAGTACAAAGCCTAAGCAAACACAGAATATTAGTAAAGAGAAACAATTTCAGAGAAAAGTCTTCAGAGAAATAAAATTGCCAGAAATGATAAAATTTACCATACATTTCACCACGTTCACAGTCATAAATGAAATACCCATGGTGATATGACTGGATAAGAGACAATGATATCAAGGCATGTGGCAGTAAAGTCAAAACTGCTGGAACCCAGTGAACGAGCAGAAGGGAAAAAAATATTTAAGAAGCAAGTCTTAAGGAGAGGATCAAAAGACATGGTGATAACAGTAAAAGCACATCCAGAAGCTGGCAATGCCGCTTGTGAGTAGGGCCCTTGCTTTATTCCCTGGGTGTGAGCCTCAACAGCACGAAAATAAAAGCACACTAAAAGACAGAAAGGAATTAGGTCTTTTGAAATGTTGGACTTGTCATTCTATCGCTCAGAAGATAGAGGCAGGAGGATCATGGCCATCCTTGGCTAAATTGGGAATTTGAGGCCACTCTCTTTCCAGAAAAAAAAAAAAAAAAGGCGAAATCTCTGGTAATTATGTAATACATACCAGGGGAAGAAAGCCTGGCCCAAGGAAGAGGGCACCACTTCATCTTAAAGACAAATTATCTTTCAGAACAGGAAGCAATGTCAAGGTCATTTCAGATGAGAGCAAACTAAGCTGATGTTGGACTCCCTACACCCATTTCCCCCCAGAAGACAATGAGGAAACACTGGTGACATAGAACACAACAGCAGGCATGTGTGAGCAATGCTTTCCATGCCTGATCAGAATACTCACCACAGTCCACAGTAGAGACAGAGCTGCAGCAATCAGGGCTATTATTCGCACCAGCCTCAAGAATCAAAGCAAGAGATGGAGCAACCAAGTAAATAAAATCTGGTGCAAAATGGTAAGCAAAGGCTGGCTGGTAAGACGTTACTATAAATTGGTTATAAAATGAAAGAACATACATGATCTAAAAATTGTGTAAATAATACCAGAAGTGAGAACACAGAGTTAGAGATCAGGAACAGGAGGTGGTTAGCAGCGTAAGCTCATCAGAGCTTTATCGGAATAGCGAAAACATGAAGTATATCATTGCAGGCCTGTAAGTCACAGAAATCGTAAGCACGCTTAAAAATACAGGGTATCACTGGCTTAATATGACTTAAATCATTGTTTTCAGATACCTATTATTCTCTGTATGCTCTCTCACACACGTGTACCTGTTCAGTTGCACACACTCGTGCCTAGAACATATATTGTCTTTGAGAAACAAAGCACTGAGGAGTACACTGCGCATCAGCCAGAGGTCAGAATCCTTGAAGTAATATTGCACTTTGGCTATATAAATGATTGTCTCAGAAGCTAATGCAATCTTCCGGTGATCATAGCACCAAATATAAGATAAAAATATTGAAATAGCCCAGATGAAGAATAAGGCTATGTTTCTCACATGTGATTCTGAAATATTAAGTGAGACTTAAAAAAAATATATCTAGAAAAGTAAGCAATATAATACAGAGGTAATTCCAAGACATCATTGTATAGAAAATGCAAAGGTAAACTTTAAAAGATGTCTTAAATAGATAAACAAAGTAATTGTGCCTCGGAAAGAAGTTTTTCTTGGGGAGCAGAACTAAATTTTCCAGTCCATAAAAATGTATTTTATATTGACAAAAGGAAATAAAACAAGCCAGAAAATAGCAACAAAAGAGCCAGATTGTAGGATGATGCTCAACCCTAGGGCATATATAAAACACAGAGTGGTGAGCCAGTTTTTTCAGCATGTAACCTTCCAGAGAAATGAGTTTCTAATTGTTTACAGTTTTTTTCAATTTGATTTTTGTTGGTTGGCATTTGCTTGCTTGTTAGTATAGGCTCTCACATGGTCCAGGCCGGCCTCTGATCAGTATCGATGTGTTGCTCTGAATCACACCTCAGGCTTCACGCATGTAGGCAAGCACTTGAGCTACATTGCCAAGGCTCCTTTAAAATATGCTTTGATGCCCTACTCAAAATAATGATGGAGAAATTGCATAAATCATGTCTTCCAACATCAGGTCGTGTTAACAGATACATTATTATATACCCTGAAGAAAAAGCTTCATTAGGAGGAAACAGCATGAACATTGAGGTCCCTCAGCAGCTTGTGGCCGTCAAGAACATCATGATTTTTGTGATTACATGGGTGCATTTGGAAAAAAAGCCTTGAACAATGTAATCACACTTTGGAGATGAGAAGCTAGAGCTGTCTCTGAGGATGTGCAAGAACGGGAGGAATTTGTGATGATTTTTCCTGCTTATCTTCTCTCCAGCCTGTTTTTCCCTGCAGACTCATCTACTTCCAGTAATTTAATTGTATTAACACTCTAAATGGTTCATCTTTCTCTCCCATCAACATGCCATCGAGTCTTGGAGACATTTCGCAGTTGACTCTGCCCTTCTGGAATTCTGACAAAGCTCCTTTAAGATGAGTCACCTGATACACACATTGCTCCTGGCATTGTTAGTCATTGCTCATTTAAGCCAATCCTGTGACTACTCTATGATACATGTGGCCACTTGGGTTAAAAACTCCCTTCGAATCTTGGAACTTCCAGCTAAAGTGATATTTTTTAAGCATTATTATTGTTGCTGTTATTATTATTTATTATTTGTGAATTTCACGTCATCCATCCCAATCCCATTCATCTCCTAGACTCTTCATATCTGCCCTCCATCTTGCAACCTAAGGGATATTTCTAACTTAGGAAAATTATTTAGTCTCTTCATGGTAGAATAATCATAGGCTCCAAAGAACCAATGTTGATTGAGAAGATATTAACATATGCTCATGATATCCCAGGATCATTACATTGACAACTATTTTCACACAAATTTCAGAATTCTGCCCCAAATTTTGTTTTCTGATAGGAAGATGTTAAATGTATATCTGCCTTGACTTTGGGGGCAGTTTGACGAACTGTGGGACATTTTTAGCGATAGCTACATTTTCCTTGACTGAATTCTTATATATATATATTTTTTTTGTGGAAGTGTAACTGATAATTAAAAAAAAAAAAGAAAAGAAAAAATCGATAACTGTAACTATGCAAGCCATCTGCTGCTGAAGGCCTCTGGCTATTCTTTGGCATACTTACTGTTAGGGGAGGTCCACAGATATCTAGGTTCTCAGTTCAGCTTTAGAAACTCATACCACTCTTGCTGTTTTTTTTCAACGTTTGAATACTTTTTGTCTTGTAATAAGCTCCTTCTGGAGATAAACACATGAAAAAACACAGTGGCGTTCAATCAATCTCAAACAGGAAGGAGATGCTAGTTTTTTGGCATGGAAACGTTCCGCTTTTAGTAAGGAAGATTGAGAGAAGGCATACTGTCAGCTCCACCAGGTTAAATTAATTGTTGAAGCCAAACAAAAATAGCCTTGCGTGGCTTCCATTGTTCTGCAGCTGTCGGCTTCATAACGCTTGCTGTCTCCTTCCTTATGACTCATCTTCATGGTTGCCCAGTTTCCGCTCCTGATTTCCTCCCAGGAGTTGGAATGTGTCATAACCAGAGTGGGCAACTCTATCAGCTTTCTTCCCAGGCCTTTGGAGCACAGCCGTCCCTCAGCACTTGTCTCTTTTCATTACATCACTGGCTCTCTTGACCCATCGGCATTCAGAGGCCATTTAAAAGGGATCCTAAGTGGTTTCCTGTTTGAAGAGAGGTGGAAAGATATGCGCTCAGATGAAATGTGTACACAGTCTTGAGCCACATAGTATTCCCTACTTGGAAAATCCCACTTCGTTTCTTGATACTTTGTCGAGAAGAATTCGAGATGGATAGAAATACAATCTGCGTTCTGAGTTTGACAATTATTAAAGGGTTATGATGCCATGTGTGTATAAAAAAATCTCACTTAAATGAAAGTCAAAATTATAATGACTTAGCTCTTCAGAATATAGACAGTAATACAGTTGTAAACAGTCCACACACTATGACCCAAACATTTCTTATGCAGACAAGTCTTGAAGGACAGAACATTATCTGGTGTGCACTATTCAGCAGGTAAATGTTCTTGACATTACTAGAACTTATCAGCCACTTTTAGATATAAGTCTAGCAATGGGCTATTGTGTTTCACAGGAAGAAAACTATTACTGTCCATGCTTCTGAATGGTGGCCGGAGGCAACCACATAGCAATTCAAAATATCCTATGGAAATTTAGTCATAAAAGTGAGACAACAATGAAGCGGCTGTGGTGGTTCATGGCTGCAATCCTAGCACTTAAAACATTGAGGTAGAGACAACAGGATCACAGGGTCTAAGTTCTAGGCCAGCCAAGACAGTATGGAGGGTGTGTGTGTGTATGTGTGTGTGTGTATGTGTGTGTGTGTGTGTGTGTGTGTGTGTGTAGGTGAAAGTCATCTTTCTCTACCACTCCCTGTTTGTTTGCTTGTTTACTTACATTCCTCTGAGACAGGGGACAGGGTTTATCACTAAATATGAAGCTCCATGATTGGCTTCACTGGACGATCAGTTAACATTATGATTGTCCTTTCTCTACCTCCCAGCTCTGGGATGATAGGTGTGCATGGTCATGCACAGCTTTTAATAGCTACAAACTCAGGTCATCATGCTTGTGTTGTGAACATGTTACCTACTGAGCCATCTCCCAACCCCCAGGGGGCACTCTTCTATAGGATTCTCTCCCTCCCTACTCTTTTCTTCAGCTTTCTGTGAAGCTGAACAGTGCTTACCTTACTATTTAATCCCTTAAGAAACATCTGGCACATCTCAAGATGTTTCTTATTGTGATAGCCTGGAGAAAGTACTGTAATACCACATTGAGACAACGCTGATGTTAAATATCTCCAGGGCTCAGATGTAGGCAGTCTGGTTCTCAACAGTAAAAGATGAGATTTGAATTGCGAAATGTCAAACATGACAAGGCTGGAGACTTTGCCATCCTACCCCACCCTGTCCTCCTTTGCCACATTTCAGTTCAAATGTCACCTCCTCTGAATCTTTTCCTTCAAAAAACAAAGCTATTTCTTTGGGAGATGGACTGTCTTTTTAGCTTTACTTAATTTGCTGTTCTTCCTTCAGTCTTTCTGGTGAGTGCACATGGTACCTTAACCAATCTTGTCTGTCCAATACCCAGACTAGATCTTACTGTTAAGTGTTTTTAAAGTATGCGAGTGATTGGATAAAAGGAAAGGTTCATCTTTGCTTTCCCACTAATCACTTGGCAGTGTTAGATACATTCTGTGGGCCCCCTGTGAGAACATACAGGCACTGAGCAACAGTTCTTCACCTTGTCCATCCACTGTCCAGGTTCTAGCAGATCTCAGCACTGATGGTATCTGGGATGATGGTCTCTGAATGCTGTTAATGGATCCTGTAATGTTAACAGAAAACCCATCTTTGACTGCTTATAGTCTCCTGAGTTAAAATCTATGTCTAGTGAGGAGGGCACTTGCTGAAGGCTAGCAGTCTTCAGTAGATATCCTGTGTTCCAGTCTGGAATCTAGCACTCACCACTTGTACCATCTTGAGTATATGTCCTAAAGGCACTGTGATTCTATTTGCAGTCTTATAAATGGGGAGTTTCAGAGTAGAAAACATAAAACTCACTCTTATTAGAATTAACTGAGTTGGTTTTTTTTCAACATAATATTTTTATTGATTCTTTAGGAATTTCACCCTGATCATAGACATTTTTCAGTCCTTCCATGTCCACCCCACCCTTGTGACCTCCCTCCAAAAAATAAAAAATATAATGGTAATAATAATAAAAGACAAGGTCAAATTGTGTTATCTGTATACTCACTGGCTCATGGTCAAATGTGGTATAAGACAGTGATTGGCTCTTAGTGAGAGCAATGCTCATAACAGCCAAAGAGGGAAGGAGGCAAGACTAGTGTCACTCCTCTTGTTTGTGAGTGATGTGAGCCAAGTGGACGTAGCTGCCCTTAGAATGTGACTTTGCTTCACTGTGTTCCCAAGGAGAAATAGGAGGAACCATGTTACAAAATGAGAGTACTTAGCTTTCCCAACCATGCGTGTCTCTTAGTCTAAGGAAAACAACCTCTGCAACTCTCTGCACATCAGTCACATTTTAACCCCTTTGCAAGTACAGAGGTGGCTAGTTATCTATGGGTGCCACTGTGGCTGCAGCCTAATTTTTCTGATTCAAACAGTGGCAATTAAATCATTCTGTCCATAGCAACTAATGTCCTGCAAATTAGCATTAAAAATTCATTCTTTCAGTTTAACCTTCCTGAATCAAGCTCATTAACCATCAGCTGAGAGTGCTTTAAATTATAACCGGAGCACATTATTTTCTAATTTATAATAGATCATCCAGGCAAATTGAAATCCCAAAAAAGGAATGAATTGCTTAATGTTAATTAAAGCATACAGCAGGAGACAGATGTCAGGTTAATCTTTAGAGCATGCTCATAAGGCTATAGTGGGGACAAGGCTGTCCCCTTGCATCATGAAGTTCTGGCCAAAGGCTCTGCCATGGTTCCCTCAGAAGGATGGGAGTGAGAAGCCAGAGATAAAGCTGGAAGCTGAACTATAGGCCAACACCACATGTTGACTTGCACTTTTCATATGCCTTGACATCTAGGTATCTACTATAAAGCAAAGTGGTGAACTTAGTTCTCACTTTTACCTAGAATTTCTCATTTATATTTCTTTAAACAGAAAATCTTTTCTGGATGCCATTTGACAGTGTCTTATGTGACTACTGAGGGAATTAAGATCATCACTATACATAGAATCTGCAGTACTGAGCTGTCCTGCCCTGTTGTGTTTTCTGCAATGGTGAGGGTGCTCTACAGACATAGCCTGTTACATGTGCCACATAGGGATGCCTAGCACTTAACATGGGGTTCGTGTGATTGAGAAGCTGAAGCTTTACATTTACTTAATTTAATTTTAATTACATACATGGCTCCTGGTTATTGTCTTGGGTCTATAAAGCAAGAGAAACTGTATGTTAATCATGTATATTACCTAATTAAGAATGTGCAGTTTATTTGCCAATATTATTCAGACGAAACCATTCAGTATCCTCTTGTCTCTGAATCTCTTTGTTTTCTCGCCAATGTATTTTTATCAAGTTAAACTCATTTCCCTCCACAGTGCAATGATGAAGCTTCAGAGATGAAGCACAACAGAATTTATGCAGAAGTAATTGAATGGTGAATTATAACATTCATGTGCTTTAAACCATTCTTAACAGAAACCTGTGCTTGTCCACTAGCAATTATATAATAATTTGCAAAGGGTTAGGGGAAGGCCCCTAGGATTTATCTCTTGACTCAATGCATACTTGGATTTATGAGCTCCAAGAAACATTAATTTAGTTTGCAAAGTTAAAATGCATTACACCAAAGGGTCACAGGTCATCTCATCACAGGAGTCATTATTGATTATCATCGTCTCAAAAGGCATGAAATTCATTGTGCTCTGCGAACTAAACTCACTGGCTGCTGGTCTTCGACAAATAGTTCAGGTTTTATTCTAATGTATCAAAAAGTAAAGGTCTAGTTTTATTGATAGTTTAAAATGTCATGAATAAGGAAAGTATATTCAAGGATGATAACAAGGAGGCTTGTTAGCTCACAACTGTGTGTACACACAATTGAAGGGATATTTTCCCTACTCAATTGGGGTATTTGGCAAAGGTAGTCTAAAGTCCATAAAGATGAGTAAGTTGACCCCAATTCAAAAGTTGCTTTGTGTTCCTCAAAGATTCCAGAGACCATCAGTTTCTTAATTAGGTCATTAAATTATGTTACCCACTCATCTTTTGTGCTCGACTTGAACAAACACCAATATTGCCACCTATAGGCAGAAATGTTGTGAGGGGTTATTTCTTATGAGGAAGAGAAGAATGAAAATACATTTCAGAACCGGTTATTCTTGACAGTTGACTTTGTCAACTGCTTAGGTGCCATGTCTTTATACACTTGTTTTAAAAATGTGTTCATTCCTGTTTGTTTTGTTTTTATTTTTTTTTAAAAAAAAACAACACTAAAAAGCCATTTCAAAAATTGCCACAGAAGAATGACTTCTCAGCCACTATACAGAAAATATAACATTTTTGATGATTAAGGATAGTCGTGGGCAGAGATGTTTTGAAGTGTTAGTCACCTGAGGCCCAGTCCCATCACAATGCCATATCCTTGGAGTACTGTTCAGTGGACTTAGTCACCTGTCTGGACACTCCTGACTCTAAATTTTTTTGCTCACATACAAACCTTCCACATTTTTATCTTGTTATCCCAAAAAACATTGATGAAGTGGAACCCAGAGCTTTTGGAGGCTATAGTCACTATAATAAGCCTTCACAGGAATAAAAAGAGAATGAGAAAGCAAACCACTTACTGAAAGGAAGCATGTTTTAAATCTCAAGGGTGATTTGTTATGCAGCAATAGCCCATTTTGATTGAAATACTGGACCAACAAGTAAAAAAAATTCATAAAAGTTCAAAGGATCTATAAGTTTTTCAAAATGTGTTATAATAGTGAAAATGAACTTAAGTGGAATTTCTGTAGTGGTTTTACCTTCTTCAAAATCTTAGACATTTTTAATGAAGGACAACTAGATACATTGAGAAGACTCAATGCAATGAAACCAGAGACCTCATTGATGGTAAGGCTGAAAACTCTGAGGCTCATAAATACATCCAAGCTGAAGCTGTGCACACTCCTCCTCATGTTCAAGTAACCCTTTATTTTCTTTTTGCAAATCCCTCATTGAGAGAGCCATAATATTCTTGCCTTCTTCCCAGGGTTAGAAGTTCATAATGTAGGAATGTGGACTTGATAAAGGTATCATTTCAATTTTGTTTTCCTAAAACATTAGTGTTTTTATTTTTCCTGCACATTGATTAAAACATTATTATTATTATTATTATTATTATTATTATTATTATTATTATTAT
>JADRCH010000011.1:1765482-1881409 GCA_019843965.1 Rhynchomys soricoides | reverse complement strand
ATTATTATTATTATTATTATTATTATTATTATTATTATTATTATTATTACAATCTATTTCCAAAAGGGAGCTTCAATATTTCCATTGAATCAAGTAGAAGAAAATGAGCATCCTTAATCCCAGACTGAGAATTGATTGTTGTTACATAGAAAGGTCTGAAGCAGCTTCTCTCTCCCTTTATGATCCAGTTACTAAATACAGAAACTTCACATTGGTGCTGATTCACACTTGGTGATGATCTTTTCTAAAATCATCATAAGACAAAATTAACATGAACTTATCTTTCAGTTGCTTGAGCTTCATTTCTCTGTAGTTTCCAGTTCATCCCCATCATTAATCCCTGAACTTTTCTTAAACCTCAGGATCCTGGGAAGACTCAACAAGAGCAGCAGAGGTCAGCAGAGCAAGGGAAGGAGCGACACCTTATTGTCTCAGTTGTACTCATGGGATCTCTTGATTTATGCAACTTTCCTACAGTAACTTTAAACCATCAGTCTTCTAACTTTGACTTAGTTTTTCATTTAAGATTCACAGAATAGTCACTTCATGCTAGGGAATAGCCACAAAAGAAAAGGGATGTATACTCTTGAAAAATATGACAATGTGCTACCATTAGTCATGTACTGAGAGTTTGTTCAAATCAACTAAAAATATTATAACTCAGTGAATTCCTTAGTCATATTGAACTGAGTTGAAGTACTCAGTTGCTACTCGTGGATACCTACCACTGTATTTAATAGTAGACATGGAACATTTCTCACACCACTGAAAGTTCAGGAGACATTGTAAGGTCTAACATGGATGTGGTTATAAACTACAGTGCCAATGGTAATATTACCTAAGGAAGAAGTACTAAGTGTCCGGGATGAGGGAGTTTCACAGAGAAAATACCATAGAAGACTGTCAGATAAGTAATAGAAGATCATTATCTTTGGCAGAAAATATCAAGATGTACCAATGCACGTGGACTACACTTAAGTGTTTTGCTAATAAATAGGGAGTAATTCATTAAGGCTAATGTTGATCACAGATACGCAGATGGTATTAGATACAATCTTTACTTGTTTTTAATCCTAGATGTGTTGGTGTGATTTGTTAAAAATTATCAATATGACTCTTAAATAAACTCTCAAATAAATTTTAAAAAAATTTTAGTAATGACATGGTCATATACTTTTCAAAAACATTTTAAGTATTTAATTGTATGTGTTGTGTGTACACTCATGTGTGCATATGCACATGTATACAGCTACATAAGGAGACCAGAAGGAGGCATTGTATCTCCTGGGGTTGGTATTACAAGCAATTGTGAGCCATCCAACACTGATACTGAGAAGAGAACCTGGTGCTTTTGAGGAACAACAAGCACACTTGGAAGTTGATCCATCTCTCCAGTGTTTGTCTTAAACATTCAAAAATTTGTTACTATTTGCTAATGATGGTTTGGTAAACTGAAGCAAATTTCTGCTTCAATTATGTAGAAATGGTACAAAAGGAAAGACCAAGCACATTTAAATAAAAAAGATGGATTTAAGGGGAATCAATATAAGGAGAAGAAATAAAATAGAAACAAACAGTGACTATTGACAAAATTATGCCTAGATTTATTGATTCAAGTCAAAATTAGATCAAACCATACTTGCATCACGTTTAGGTTTGACATATCCCAGGTATTATGTAGAAAGCTGATGCCTCCAAAATAAACAATATATTTGAATTTCTGGAGGGGAAAAACCAACGTTGAACTTTAGCTATCAACTTTCAAGTATAAATCCACAGACACTTTTATTTAAAATCAAGAAAGTAGTTCATGGGCAGATAGACTGATGGACACTAATGTGAATTCCAGGAGACACAGACCACTCACACTTTGGAAGTACCTGCAGCCTTGGGTTTGCTGAAGATATATGAGGGAAATAAATGAATTAAAAGGATTTACCACTCATCCACCTTTATTGTGAGTTAAAGAATGTATTTAAATAAAAAGACACCTCCCAAAGGAAGTTCATGCAATACAGTAATGGTGTTCACAGAAAGTTAAAGATTGATTGGTAAGTTTGACTATTCACTGTGAAAAATAATACTGTTGGAAACTATTATACTAACTTCAGTGGCAAGTGTCCATCCTCCATTGTGTTCTAATTAAAGTAAGAACTACTCAGGCAGTATGAGAGCAGAACTCACAGGATAGACTGGAAGCCATCCCTAGTCAGTCCTTGACCTCCTGAGTGGGGAGAGGAGACATCCACCTGCAGCATGTTCTTCCCATCTTGTCTGACATCGGATGGCAGGAGGAGTGGAGAGCAAAGAGCTCCACATGGAGTCCATAGTCTAGAAGCATAGGCACACACACACACACACACACACACACACACATGAATCAAGCAACAACGGTTTACACACATACACACGCATACCATTAAAGATAAAGTAATTCTTTTTAAAAATCACATTAAAATGGAACAAAAGTATTTTTTAGTTTGAGGCTGGGAATCTAGTCCAGAGTCTTGTGCAGCCTCTACCTGTGGACCAGTGAACTCCATCTCAACCTCACCAGACTTCTTTGAAAGAAATTGTTTGTCTCTATACTCTACTCCTTCTTGTATGAGTCTTGAACCTTACCAAATTAGTATGATGATTGTATTGGCTCTTGAGGTAGTTTCTCAGTTGCAAATGAAGTGACTATTGATAGCAGGGGTAATAGGTCAAAGATAATGTAAATCTCTTTTATGGATAATATAGAAAACTGAAAATCCAACTTATAAGAATTTTAAGGGAACACTACTATAGCTTTGACAGACAATTTAAAATGCTAGGTTAAATGTTTCAATGATTCAACACCATGATGAATGGTATAAATTAGTTCATAGGGCAAAATTTCACTCAAAATCATACAGATTTTTATGTGCTTTAATGATCATTTCTGAGTAGCATACATGGGTAGCAAACATGGAAAAATATATGAGGGTAATTTTCTTAAAAGGTCTAAAGATTATAGTGTTTAGGGCAGTATAATTTGGACACAGTTATACACAAGGAAAGTTGATAAAATAGAAACATAGAAAGGATCTAATTTAAATAAACATAAAATTTACATAAAAGAAAGAAGTAATAGACTTCTATAACATAAAAGAAATACATAAAAGAAATAAGTAATAGACAAGCTATTCAGCAAATGGTATTTGGACAAGAAGATAGTCATATATAAGAAATAATATTGGATCACTACATAGATAACAAGATTAATTCGTTAATCCAGTAAATTGTCACTAACAATATTCTAATGAAGATATAAATGTACAAACTTTAGAATTTTGAATTAAGAAAGCTAATTATATTTATAGGATCAATACTCACAGATATCACCACTTTCACAACCACAGAGAATGTCACAGCTAAGAGAAAATGTCTGTAACAAGCACAGTATTCTAATACCTTCAAATTCATTCAAGGGAAAGATTTTCTGCAAATCAATAATCTGATAGCAAGTGAAAAATAGAAGACATAAATAGGCTCATTTTAGGAAAAATTTGAATGTATAATAAGTGTGTGACAAGCTTATCAGCTTAATTCAGCAGTAATCAGAGGAATGGAAATGTGACACTGCTGGCAGAGATTTCAGAAACTGCTAGGATGATGGGGATATAGCTGTGACAGCAAATTGAAGCAACCAAATTAGAAAATGAATTGCCCAATGTGTTCCAGATGTGCACACCTGTAGCCCAACAATAATCCTTCCTGAACATACACAGGTAGATATGTATAAAATATGCATCACACAGTGTATCTTATGACTATTTGAACAATTGAATGCATTGCAATGTATCTAAAGAATGGCATACAGAGAAATTCCCTATGCCAAACATACATAGAAAATCTTAAGAGTCACAAAGAATGAGCGAATCTGTCCCTTGGAGCTTAAAATGGAGACAGAAAATGACAGAATATTGATAGTAAGTCAATTAAATCCTCCAGCTTGCTGATTATACCTGTCCCCATAATAGTTGAAGTGTACTCTTCCAAGTGCATCTGTCCACCTGTAACAAGTTAGGATACAAAACAACATTGATTTATTTAGAACTTCTGTACCTCAGTTATGAATGTTCTGCCTATGATCCCTAATTGTAGCTTAATTTTGGCACTATCTTCTTTAAACTTCACGTTCATTGTTTTGTTTTTAAGTTTAGTGCCTTATATCTCTCATCTTGTCAAAAGTGGCATTTGTTCAGATAATTAAACATAAACAGTATATCTCTTGTTCACCAAAGTACTACCCTGTAAGTCTTTGATTTTGATGTTGGGCTGAGGAAGTAGGCTTGTCAAGTAATATAGAAATATTTCGTCTCCTTTAGTCATTTATCTGCTTTAGAAAGGACTTACAGCGTTCAGCTGACTTGCACTCATTTCTAAATTTAGTCATAGAAAACATTTTATCCTTTGTGGCTAAAGGAAAATAGAGAAAAATAATAGTGTGTTTATTTTTCTATCATGTTAAAAATACATGAAAGAATTTTACCTCAAAATCTACATGGCACTTCTTGGGTTCTCTTCCCTCTTCTCTCTTTCCCTTACTGCCCATCCATTGCCTTCCACATTCTATTACATTTTGACTTTCACATAGAAGAAAAATCTAGGTGTGGTACTTGTATTATAAAGACCTCAGGATATACTTGCTTTACAGACTAAGCAAGGTATATCCTTCCTTCACCTTTCTGTGTTCATCTGTGTTCTGAGATGACATAGCATATAACTTGCAAAAGTATTTACTTCTGTGGATATAAAATAGAATTATTTGTTTTGGAGTGTCCCTAGCTAGTCTCAGTTCCAGAATTTATGTCTTTATTGAGAGCACTATAACTCAACTACTTTTCTCTGGATGTTTTATCATTAGCGCATTTAACATCCTCTAGAATATGGTCTTTGTTCACTAGTGTCCTTTCTCAGCTCTTCTGTGATTCAGCATCCTGGATCAATTGACTCTCTTGCCCGAACCCCCAGAACTCCCAGGGACTAAACCACCAACCAAAGAATATATATGGAAGGACCAATGGCTCCAGCTGCGTATGTAGCAAAGGATGGCCTTGTTGGGCATTAATGAGAGAAGAGGCCCTTGGTCCTGCTAAGGCTTTCTGCCCCAGTGTAAGGGAATGCCAGGGCAGGGAAGAGGGAGTGGGTGGGTAGGGGAACACCCTCATAGATGCAGGGGGAGGGAGAAGGAAATACGGCATTTCTGAGGGGGGACCAGGAAAGGGGATAACATTTGAAGTGTAAATAAAAAAAATATCTGATTAAAGAAAAGAAGAATGAGTCATAAATTTGAGACACCAGTAGGCAAGGGGGATGTGGCCAGAGAAATGAGCCATTGCTTGGTGTTAAACTTGATTATTTTCATAATTATAATGAGAAAACTAGCAGTGAAGGGTGTAAAATGGACCATTTCCAGCAAATACATCTGCTGGAAACAAAATGGCAGACTCTTTTGTTAGCTTTTATATCTGTAAGTACTTGAGTATCTGTAATGAATGGTTTTGTGTGTCAACTTGACAAGCTAGAGTCATCAGAGAGGAAGAAGCCTCTCCATGATATCCATCTGTAAGCCATTTTCTCAATTAGTGATCAGTGGGAGAGGACCCAGAGCATTGTGTGTAGTGCTATCACCACTGGGCTAGTGGTCCTGGGTTCTGTAAGAAAGTATGCTGAGCAAGTCATGGGGAGCAAGCCAGTACGCAGCATTCCTCCATGGCCTCTGCATCAGCTCCTGCTTCCAGATTCCTGCCCTGCATAAGTTTAAGTCACTATTTCTTTTGGTGATAAATAGTAATGTGGAAGTGTGAGCTGAATAATCACTTCCGTCCCCAACTTGCTTTTGGTCATTGTGTTTAGTTGCAATAATAGAAACCCTAAGACAAAACTTAAGAGTAAAGCAGAATGACCAGAAAGTTACTGCTTTAAGTAAACAATTACACTATTCCTTTCTATCAGTGAAGTACATGGTTTGCTATGTGTATTAGCTAAGATAAATACATGGTTTGTTATCTGTATTAGTTAGCTAAGATAAAGAAAACATGGATGCTTCGATGAGGAAGTAATCACAATATCTACATCCTCACATTTGAAAAGAGACAGTGACAGAGGGGAGAAACATCTCTAGGATGTGTTCTTGGCACAGTTCCACAAAGATCAGGCTTGGGAAACCATGGCTCAGAGACCACCTTCCTCCCTTTGTGTTCTTCAGTTATCTACTCTCAGCCATGTAAATTGAGGACAGAGACCCAAGAGGAGAGGAGACAGGCAGAGCAAGTGAGATCATGCCAGCAACACATATCACTTCTGCTTACATCCAATAGCCCAGTATTGGTGGCCCTGTTCCCTGTTGTGGCTGCTCTATTTTTGGAGAGGAAGTAGGACTGTTCTTCTCTGGCCTGTCACCCACTAATTTCTGGAAGATTAAGGAGGCTTTTTCCACAAATTGATACATGACCATGAAAACTCTTGGTAAGTTAACCAAGAGCCTTTTCATTGTTTTACGTCAATATATATTAGTGAGTCAGAGGAGAAAAAGCTAAGGCTAACTATATCCAGCTGTTGCCTGAGGTTGGAGTCCATGAGTTCTGAGGCCAATCCTCTTTCCTCTGAAGTTATTTTTAGAAATCTAGGTCAATGTGTAAGTCATCAGTGAGAAGTCAAGTTGTCTTCTCCTGTTGTTGTGATCCTACACATCAGTTAGCAATGGTAGGCCTCGGTGACAGCTCTGAGCAGCTTACTGATAATGTGGAAACATCTTACTTAACTCCAGGAACTTTAAGGAAAAGATCTGGAATGCCTTGAAAAGATCAGCAGAGTTTTTGCTGTGATTGTGATCGTTCATTGCCCTCATCATGAGCCTCTGTATTAAACAATACTGTGTGCATCTCATATCCCCAGAACCAGTCCATATTGATCTTGGAGTATGCCATGGAGAAAGTGTGGGAAGTAATCTGAACAGTACGACCAGGAGAACACTTGCTACTTCTCTACCACCAAGAGAAAATTTGAAAGGCATAAAGATTTATGCCCCTATGACCCACTCAGGCAAGGGTGGGTCAAAAGAAAGTGGCCCAGCACCAAATCCAGGAGTTACAGACTCTTAATCTATAGAATCACTGACAAGGATTAGTGACTCAGAACTGCATAGATGCAAGGAAAGTGTCTGGGTTTCTAGCTCAGTGTAGAGCCTTTGCCTGGCAAGTTCCAGGCCCTGTGTTAGGCCTTTGTGGCCAAGCCTAATAAGATGGCTAAAGGTGTATAATACTGACCCTGCTGTCATGGTGTGAACAGGCAGAATAGATTCAAAGGCAGCTGGATGTGATGTAGTGGCAGGGAGATGTCTCTACGTTCTAGGTCAATTTGATCTACATAGTGAATTCCAGGATATCCAGGGCTACATAATGAGTCCCTGTCTAAAATGTGTGACTCACTAACTGTAGGGAAAGAAACTTACGAGTTACAAACAGGGTTTCATTAATGTTTGATATGCTACTCTCTGGCTTTTGAAAAATCTCTGCCATCATCTTCCATCCTGTTTTTTCACTTTTGGGTAGGGGGTTCTCCTTTAGTGATTATTCATCCACACCACAGTCTGAGAGTGTTTCTTCTGTGTGCAATGTTTTCTGGGGTCCATTATCTTCATGGACCAAACTCTCATGATTCTATTAGAGTGTGTTCCCACTCATCCTTGGGGTCTCTAATTATGCACTAAGATGTCTTTTCAAGTTCTCCTTTATATCCTTGCCTATGCTGCTGGTTTGTTAGATCCTGAGTTTTCAGGGTCTGGCTAATCCTTTTGCTATTAATGTGCTGATCTGCCTGTGCTTATGCTTACAAATCTTCTGTCCTAAGAAAGATGCCTCAGGCAGAATTAATTTTAAATCAAGAATGGAATTGCTCAGGAGAAAAACTTTCTTTACATGAAAGTTCACTAACTTTTAAAAATTTGGGATGAAGATTCGTTGAAATGGTCAGGAGTCTCCAACTACCAGGAGTGGCATATATTTATTAAACAGGTCCCCACACTAAAAATATGTTTTCACATTTTGAGCCAGCAAGTTGCACACTAGTTCCAAGTTTTATTTGTTTCCCACATCCATTGCTGTACCCAGGGAAGAAGCTAGCTCTCTTCAGACATCCTGGTGATGAGCCACTTAGCAGGAAGCATTGTTGAATGAAGCACGAGGACCACTGTGCTTTTTATACATTTGCAACTTTACTGGCAGAGCAATGTATTATTCCCTTCTTGTTCCCAGACTTTAAGCAAGACTTTTGTCCTCTTATCCTGTGAAGCAAAGATAGTGATAATGCTCAACATGTTCTTCTGTGTCTTTTTCTCTTTAACCCTTAAAGGTTTTAATGGCCACATGCTTATTGAGGAGATATCATATCCCGTGTCATATTTCCATACACAGATATGTTGTACCATGTTCAAATTCGAATAAATGTATCTATCTCCTCAAAATAATATCGGGGAGCAGGTAGTGTATGCTTGTGTGCCTGAGTGTCCACCCATGTGGGCATACATGGAAGTGTGAGGTTGATTCCAGGTGTTTTCCTCAATTGTTTCTCTAGCCTGGTTTTTGAGACAGACTCTTTATGTTTCAATGTTGGATAGATGGGGTACAATATTGGATAGATGGTATACAATATTGGATGGATGATTGACAGCAGGGAGTCTGGGTCTAGCTCTCTCTTCCCCAGGAGTTCTGGCATTATAGACGTGTATTGTCACACATAGTCTTTACCTTTTTCTCCCTGAAGATTTATCACCATGTCTGCTTTGTAGTGTTTTTATTCTTTATAAGTTTCACATATTTATATAATATATAAAAATTATGTCCATCTACCAGTACATCCCACCAATTCTCCATAATATCCCCTACTGCACATTCCTAACTTTAGACCCCCCTCCAGCTATGTTATCATTATTGTGCCAGTGGGAAGAGAAGGTCAGTGTGAGCATGTTCAGGGCGCACATCAGACTTCACAAGCCCCTCCCTCATCTCGGCTTGGATTTTGGCTGGTTTGATCTTGTTCAAATCATATGTATACAGTTGCAGCTACTGTGACTCTGTTCAAGCTTGCTCTGAGAATCTTTCATGTTTCTTTTTTTTTTATGTTGCTGTATAAGTTTTGAGGTCCTTTTATATGTCTACAAATGGCTCTGGAGTCTTCATTAGGTTTGCACTGAATCTGTACATTGTTATTGCTAGGATAGCCATTTTCACAATATTATTGCTTCGAAACCATGATCACAAATGGTCTTTTCTTCTTCTCATATCTGCCTCAGTTTCTTTTCTATGTGAAGTGAAGTTTTTATTTAAGAGATGTTTGATTTCCTTTGGAAGGTATGCATATTCACAAGTTATCTATTTATTTATTTATAACTATTGTGAATTGGGATTTATCTTACAGTGTGTTAGTCATTGGTGTATAAGAAAGCCACTATTTTGTGTGTATTAATTTTATATCCTGCTACTTTGCTGAAAGTGTTTATATGCTCTAAGAGTTTGCCCATGGAGTCTTTATGGTTTCTTATAGAGAGAATGGTATATCTGCAAATAAAGATACCTTGAAATTTTCCCTGTCTCTTCATCCATTTTATTTCCTTCTCTTGTCTTACTGCTCCAGGTAAGACTTAACTGAATAGCAATGGAGAGAATAGACTTCTTGTCTTGTTCCTAATCTTTGTGGTATTGGTGATTAATTTTTTCTTCATTGAGCATGCTGTTGTTTCTATGTATGTAATCTATGGCCTTCATTACACTGATGTTTGCCCCTTCCATTTGTAGTCTCTCCATGACTTTTATTATGAAGGGATATGATATTTTGTCAAATACGTTTTCTGCATCTATTGGGATTACCATGTGATTTCTCTCTTGGAGTCTATATATGTAAAAGACAACAGTTATTTAAGTATACTGAACACTCCTTGTGTCCGTGGAATGAAGCCAAAGTTTCCAGGATGAATAATCCTTTCTTCTGTGATCTTGAATTCAGTTTGTCAATATTTTATTGAGAATTGTTCCATCTATGTTCACCAGAGAGACAATTTTGTAATTTTCCTTTTTGTCTTGTATATTTTTCTAGTTTTAATATCAGAGTAATACTGTCTTAATAAAACAGCTAGAAATCTTGCTTCCCTTTCCTTTTCATGGAATACTTTGAGTAGAAATTTTGTTAGTTCTTCTTTTAGGTTTTCATAATATTATGGTGTTAATCTGTCTGGTACTGGTTGTTTTTAGTTGGGAGCCTTTTTATTACTGCATCAATCTAGTTGATGACTGTGGATCTGTTTAAACTAGTTATTTCTGTTTAGTTTGTCATATGTATCTAGATAATTACCTATCTCTCTTTTTTTCTTGATACTTTATTTACATTTCAAATGTTTTCCCCTTTCCAGATCTCCCCTTTGGAACCTTCCTATTCCCTTCCCCCTCCCCCTGCCTCTATGGGGGTATTCCCCCAACCACCCACCCATCCACTCTCGGCTTCCCTCCTTGGCATTCTCCTATATTAGGGCATCTAACACCCTCCGGCCCAAGGGCCTCTCCTCCCCCTAATGGCTAACAAGACACTCCTCTGCCACATATGTGGCCAGCACCATAGGTCCCTCCATGTGTATTCTTTGGCTGGTGATCCAGTCTCTGGGAGCATCAAGGAGTCAGGCCAGTTGCCACTGTTGCTCCGTCTCTGGGGTTCAAACTCCCTCAGCTCCTTCAGTCCCTTCTCCAACTCCTCCATCTGGGACCTCACACTCAGCCCTATGGTTGCTGTGAAGTGACTCTTGAGTATGCCGAACTTTTGGGCTAATAACCACTTATCAGTGAATACATACCATGTTCATTCTGTGACTGTGTTACCTCACTCAGGATGATATTTTTAAGATCCATCCATTTGCCTGTGAATTTCATGAAGTCATTGTTTTTAATAGCTGAGTAGTATTACATTGTGTAAATGTACCACATTTTCTGTATCCATTCCTCTGTTGAGGAACATCTGGGTTGTTTCCAGCTTCTGGCTATTATAAATATGGCTGTTATGAACACAGTGGAGCATGTGTCTTTATTACATGTTGCTGCATCTTCTGGGTATATGACCAGGAGTGGAATAGCTGGGTCCTCAGGTAGTATTATGTTCATTTTTCTGAGGATCTGCTAAACTGATTTCCAGAGTGGTTGTACCAGCTTGCATTCCCACCAGCAATGGAGGAGTGTTCCTCTTTCTCCACATCCTTGCCAACATCTGCTGTCACCTGAGTTTTTGAATTTAGCTAAATATAGGTTTTGAAAGTGTGTCCTTATGGCTAATAATTCCACTGGCATCTGTAATGAAGTCTGTCTCCCTTTTCATTTCTAATTTTATTAATTCGTGTCTTTTCTCATCTCTGGTTAGATTTGTTAAGCATTTGTTAGTCTTGTTTATGTGTTCAAAACACTAGGTTTTTGAAAACTTCATCAATTCTTTATTTTGTTTTTTTTTTGTTTCTATTTCATGTCCTGAATTTATCTAGTACACCTATTATATATCCTGAATTGTGTTTTTCCATTCTTATCTATTGCTTTAAGCTTTTGTTTCTTCTTGTTTTTCCATTGTCTAGAGTTATTAATTTTACATATCTTAAAATTCTTATTTAGGTACTTAATGTTTTAAACTTTCCTCTTTGGGCTGCCTTTATTATCTCCCAAAGGTTCTCATATATTACCTTTTATTTTTACTCAATACTAAGAATGTTTTTTTTTTTCCTTCATGATCTATACAGTGTCCCAATTTTCACTCTGTAATGTGCTTTATAGTCTCCATCGGAGGCCATAATATCTGTGGTTTTTACTGGTTGATACTTTGCTTTATTCTATTGTGGGAAGACAGAATACAGGTAATTTTTTTCAATTTTCCTATATTTGTTGTATGTTGCTTTGTGTTTTAACATGGGGTTAGTTTTATTTTCCTTTTTTTTTTTTTTTTTTTTTTTTTTTTTTTAGTTTTCCACACAGGGTTTCTCTGTGTAGCCCTGGCTGTCCTGGAACTCACTCTGTAGACCAAGCTGGACTCGAACTCAGAAATCTGCTTGCCTCTGCCTCCCGAGTGCCAGGATTAAAGTCGTGTACCACCACTGCCTGATGAGGTTAGTTTTGGAGAATGTTCTATGGATGGCTGGAAATAATGTGCATTATTTCATGTTTGGGTAAAATATTCTTCAGATGTCTGTTATGTTATTTGACTTATGATGTCATTTTACTCCAAAATTCCTCTGTTTAGCATTAGTTTAGATCAACCATCTATTGGCACAAGAAGTATCTTATTGAAGCTAACAACTATCATTGTGCTAGGATTAATCTCTGATTTTGTATCTAATAAAATTTATTCTATGGAATTTGGCACACCTGTGTTTGGTGAACACATGTGTCTATAATTATAATATCCTCTTGGTTGATTGTTCCTTCAATTTTTGGTGTCAGTTTTTCCTTACTGCTTCTAATTTTGGTTTGTAATCTTTAGATAGCAAAAATAAACCTGCTTGTTTCCCAATTTCATCTGCTTAGAATAGTATATTTTATTATCTTACCCTAATGTTCTATGTATCATTGATGTACTCCAGGTTTCTTGGAGAAATCAAAAGGATAGATCCTGTTTTGTAAACCAGTCTGCTAGTCTGTATCTTCATGAGACAGTAGTCAGAGTTATTGAAAATCATGTTGTTATTCTAAGTTTTGCTGATGTATTGGTATTTTCCTAGACCTCTTCTGATTAACTAGAATGGTATTTTTTATTATTTCCTGTGACCCCTTGAATGTGCTTCCTTTATTTCTTCTATCAAAAGAATTCCCTGTAGTATTGCTGTAGAACTCATGCAGTGGTCATAGATTGCTTTAATTTGTTTTTTAATCATGGAAAGTTTTTATTTCTTATTTGAGTTTTCTTTTTATTCTGCATGGTGGAAGAGTATTCCACATTGTCTCCATCTACACATTAGCTGGCAGGCACTTGTGTTGTTTCCATTTCTTTTTTTAATTGAAAATATGGTTTCAATAAACATGGAAATACAGATGTCTCTTTAACATACTGATTTTATTTCCTTTGGATGTGTACCAAGTAGTCAAGTTGCTGGATCATGTAGTACTTCTAATTTTTGATTGTTTGATGAGCCAGCATATCTGCTATCCTGACTTACACCCCTATTAACAGTAAGCAAGGGTTCTTTTTCCTCCAATTCTGGTGCAAACTTGCTACCTTTTATCTGTTTTCTGATAGTTATCCTGACCAGAGTAAAGTGATATGGATTGTGTTTTTAAATTATGTTTTTCATTGAAACACAACTACATCACTTTTATGCTTCCATTTTCTCCTTCTAGACCCTTTTAGCTACTTTTCCTCAAAGTTCTCTAATATTTTAAAACTTTTAAAAGGTAGGTAGATAGTTGGGGATGTAAGTAGGTAGGTACATATACAAATGTAAGTAAATACAACCTGTTGAGCTCAGTTTTAGAGTTTGTATATATATAGTTTCAAAGCTGACCACTATGAACTGGAAAACCAAGAAGACTGCTCATCATTAGGAAAGGCTAATTTTCCTTCTCTCAGTAGTCATTAACTGACTGTAGCTTTTGACAAGGCTTTGGGACTCCATGAAATTTTCACCCTTCCACATTAGCATGTCTACATGTCAACTGATGTTGTCATCTTTTTTCTTTTTCTTCTCCTCTCTTCTCTCCTCCTCCTCCCCCTCCCCTCCCCTTCTCCTTCCTCTCTCTCTTGTCTCTCTCTCTCTGTCTCTCTCTCTCTCTGTTTCACAGAAGATATTCCAATATTCTAGCTCTTACAACCTTTTTGACCCTTCTTCCATAGTATTCCCCTAAGCCCTTAGTGCAAAAGCTGTTATGTAGATATATCTGTCAGAATGGGTTCCCCATGATCTGTTTATCTTTGCATTATGTCCAGTTGTGGTTTTCACACTGTTGTTTGAATCAGCATTTCCATAATGTTAAGAGCATTAAGTATGATTTTTGTAGACTTATTGCCCATTTTTATGAATTCATTTGGAAAAGGTGTACTTACATATAATGTTTATTTTTGAACTGAATTATTTGGTTTCTGTCACTGGGGTTTTTTTTTTTGTTGTTGTTGTTGTTGTTGTTTCATATATTTTAGGCTTTATCCTTATTAGATGTGTAACTGGCAAATAATTCCTCCTACCTTGTCTCTTCACTCTGATGATTGTTCCTGTGCTCCATACATTACTTTAGGTTACCATACCACCATGTGTCTATTTTGCTTTCCTGTGTTTTCAGAGCTTTTTCCTCATAAGTCCTTGACCAACCCAATAAAAGTGAAGCACTGCTTTCCATGATTTCCTCTGATATTTTCACTTTTGGATTTATATCTGAGTCACTAACCAGTTTTAATTTGATTTTTGTGTAGAAAGAAGAGGCATCTTGATGCTAGAGGTATGGCTCTTATACAACCCAGGTCCAGTTTCTAGCACCCATGTGGTATCTCACAACTCTCTGAAACTCCATTTCCCAAGGATCTGACCCTTTTTTTCTGGACTCTGAAGACATACTCTTGGTATACATAAATACATGTAGGCAAAAAAAATGTATACAGATAAAATATGAACTGTCTTTTTAAAAAAGAAGGCATCTTTCTTGGTATCTCTGAAAACGCTATCGTTAGCATTGACCTACATGAAGCAAGAAAGAAATCCAGTTCAGCATGACTCAGTAGCCAATGTTGATTCAAACTCTTAGAGTCTAATACCACATAGTTTATTTTAGGCATATTTAAGTACCGTACAATTTATAAAAAGTTTCTTGATACAATCCCATGTGCACAAGGGTGCATAATTACAATGAAACTCTTCTCAAACATATATGTCACTTCTTCCATGAAGATGGGTTCTAAAGGTGGGCTAATGGGAGGACCTGATTTGATTAGAGTCAACAGTTAGCACAGATCTGACCTAGACTATTAACTACTTCTTATCCGGTAAAATTAGCTTTCATTTCTTCAGATAAAGGGATGAGATGAGAGCCATGAGAATGCATGGCCTGGGCTGAGCTCAAAGTGTTTCTTTCTCTTTTGTATCTATCCCTGGGCCAAGGACAAGGCCTAAACGCTTCTAGCCTCTACACAATCTAATCTTCCAACCTCTGTCTACTAACTTAGGCCTAGAACATTTCAGAATCTGAGTCTTATATTAAAGAGTGAATAACTTTACCCTTTCTAGTTATTTTTGAACTCTGGCTGGCTGGCTCAACTCAGCCATTCTAGCTCTAACTCCTCTCTAAGTCGACTGACTCAACTTAGCTTCTCTTGGCTTCTCACTGAATTGTTCTATTTAGCCCCAAACTGATTCTGGCAACTTGTTCTAATCTGGCTTATTCTTATCCCCTGACTACAACTGCCTCTGCTGATCTGCACTTAACTTCATGAAGTCACAAACAAACTCAACTCTACTGCATAGTACTAACTGTCCTGATTCCCAACTGACTGACTCCCTCTCTCTGTGTTGCTATTAAATAGCTTCCCCTTTCTGTCTGTTCTTATGAGAGTTGTGAATATCATATCTGTGACTTATTCTGTCGAATATTTCTCTACTTCATCAGTTTGTTAGCCCCTCAACTAGACTCTACTTCCAAACATGGCTGCTTCCTTCTACAAACTACTACTACCTTCCTTAACAGTATGTAATAAGAGCATGTCTGTAATTCAGCCAGATGGATTTCAGATGTGTGGCATATCCACATTTTAGCTGTATCATACAGACCTAGAAGGTCTTTGGATGTGATCCATTGCTAAAGTAGCCATATTGTTGTCTCTACACTGTGTACATACTTGTAGAAACTTGGAGGAACTACATATAGCCTGGCTCTACAGCTCAGGGGTCACCTAGGCCATTAGCCACCCCTATTCCCAGTCTTCTGGGCAGAAAACTGGTTATACATTTCTTCTGTTGAAAAGAGGCCTGTATGTTCAAAATTCTTGGTTCTTTAGTGCTTATCCAAGAGAGCAATGGCATTTGAGCTCCCAACACATCGTGTTTCATTCTTTACAAGCATATCTAGTTCTCCCAGGACCATTTACTAAAAGGACTATCCTTAGCCGGGCAGTGGTGGCTTGCCTTTAATCCCAGCACTCGGGAGGCAGAGGCAGGTGGATTTCTGAGTTCGAGGCCAGCCTGGTCTACAGAGTGAGTTCCAGGACAGCCAGGGCTACACAGAGAGACCCTGTCTCGAAAAAGTGTGGAAACTTAAGTGGAATAAACCCTTTCCTCTCCAACTTGCTTCTTGGTCATGATGTTTGTGCAGGAATAGAAACCCTGACTAAGAAACCCATCAATAGAATACAGATACAATTTTATTAAATGTATGCAGTGCAATAATATTAGTTATAAAATCTATCATACTTATTAATTAAACAAAGCCAAATACTTTGTGCTCAGACATGTAATATCCATTAAAGACTAGTAAAATAAAACCTTTAAAAATATTGCCAACCTACATATGTAATTGCAGTTAGTGGTTAGAAGTAATAAACAACAAAATTAACATGACAAATTTGCCTTATTTTCTTTTTTCATTTTAAAAATAAGATTGTATGGTATGTCTAGTTGCTATATTTTAAATGAGAATTCCATTTTACTGGTGATATAGAATAATTTTTAATTTTCATTACATGAGAAAAGTTTAAAATTATATACAAAAAAGCATGTGTCTGCTTATATAAAATATCTCTGAAGAAAATAAGAGAGTGTTAGCATTAGCGATCTCCGCAGAGAATGGGAGTAGGAGACACAGTAGGAAGAAAACTTCATTTTGTTCTAGCTGAATCTTGTAATTTACTTTTTAAAGCAAAGTGTTGATACAGAAAAATATAGTTTTGAGTGTCGGCTACTGAACCCATCATTTATGTTCTGACATCAAAATCATCATGCTTTGTCTCTGGGAAATGATCTGAAGTTTGAGGTCAATACTTCTGATTTTAAAGATAGGAGAAAATTCCTCACACTTCTCTGAAAATATGTTCTGTGGCATGACTTTTTCTGATTGGAACCATGTTCCAAAATGTGTAATGATGGAGATAAAGGGCAAAGATAGGATGCTTTGAGATCATTTTTTTCATTTTCCAAGGTATTTGTTTAATAACCAGGCTGACATAAGCCAGTCACTGCACTATTAAGATCTCAGTATCTGCAATGGTTTCATTTCCATAGTTGGGATAAAACATTTTAACCAAAAGTAACTTAGGAAAGGAATTTATTTCATCTTACACTTATGGGTCTCAGTCCATCATTGAGACAAACTGGGGATGAAACTGGAAGCAAGAACTTGGAGGCAGAAATCATGAAGAGACTTTGCTTGCCAGTTCACTCTCTGGGTGTCCCACAGGCTCATTTTAAACTAGCTTTCTTATTCATTACAGAAGTACCTGTCTTGGGAATGATGCTGCTCACACATGGGCTGGGCCCTCTTACATCAATTAATAACTAAGTCAGTCTCTCATGGATGTGCCCATGGGACAATCTGACCTAGGTAATTTCTTAATTGAGGGTTTTCCTTCAAATGACACTAGGTTGTGTCAGTTTGATAATTGTGGATAAAGATCAGAGTGACCAGAGAGAAGTATAACAGAAGCACCATGTTCTGTAGCTCGGTCAGAAGGAAATTGACTTGTCAAATGTTTGGAGTTGGGGTGGGGTATCCTCATCACATTAACTTGAAATCAGTATAGCGTCTATCATGCAGTAAGATTTTATGTTCTTGTGAACCGTTTTCATCCTGATGATTGTTGGATGTCCTGTTAGGTCAGCTTCCACAGAAGTTGAGATGAGAAAGTTCCAGTGCATAGGTTTCTGTTTTCTCTGGCTCTTTTGAAGGGTACTAGTCTGTAAATGTGTTTCAGGATTTGTCAGTCTTTGTAGACAACTTTCTGAGTTCTTATCATCCCTGCCTTGCAAATGGACATCCTTGAAGGTCTATGGTTTCTGGGATGCTAACTGGCTATACACTCCAGCTTCTTGGCAGAAAGCAGTCCTCCATAAGCAACAGTGGATTTAGGTTCTAGGGAGAAATTGCTAAGACCAAAGGAAGAGCACATAAAATCAGTACTGGCAGTGCCTGCTTCAAAAACTGATACACGTTCAGTCCTAAATCAAGTGAACAAAACCTGTGCAAGAACTGGAACTGAGTCATCAAACCTCAACTTTGTATTCTTTTAAGAGCAAAACTTCAACCCCATCATTTATTTTACTTTTGCATGTGTGCATGTATTTCTAGAGTGCATGCATATATTCTAGAATTAGCGCAAACATTTAAAAGCATCCTAAAGAATTCATTAAGTTTATTCACTGATAAACAGTTTATGCCTCTAGAAAAATGCCCCAAGGATTCATTTCTTTCTTTAAAACCCATCGATTCTAGGTCCTAATGTTCTTCCCAGAGGTTGTAGATTCTCACACACCTAAGTTAAAACAAATGAGCAAATAGAAACGGCCAGTTTCCTTCCCTGGAAGAAAAGCAGAAAAGGTTTTATGTTTTTCATCAGGTAATAAAACAGTTCCTATTTTCTCAAAAGAAAATGTTTAGACTGAACTGAATCTAGCTTTTACACAATTAAAAAATCAAGAATTTGGAGTAAGCTTTATTTATTAACTTTTCTATCTCTATATTTTCCCCCTTTTAATTTTCTCTACATTGTATCTCAAGATTATCAATAATAGGCATATAGGAAATCATTTTGGTGCATTTTTGAGTAGTTATTTATAATTTAATATCTCAGAGTTCTGAGATTTGCAAGTAATCATCAAAAGAAAGAAACACATGAAAATCGCACACCAGCTTAGCTCATTGACACACACACACACACACACACACACACACACACACACTAACAAAAAAGACAAATTCTTTTTACTTGGAAATTGCGTGGTCCTGGTTTTCTCATGGCAGTGCCTACTTATGCTGCTCAGAGGTCCATAGTTCAGGATGGAAAACAAAGCCTGAGCACAGCAGGAAAACACAGCCCATTTCCAAGATCTGTACTTGTGTTATGTCTATTTGGGTATAAAAATGGGAGCATGTAAAACATTACTAATTAATTAAATTTTCTTTATTAGATCAATTATCTCAAAATTTAAGCCCTATTGGTGAAACATTTTGTTTGGATCTGCCAACCTAAGAAGAACTTTAGTTGTCAACCTTAGAAGAACTTTTCTCAGCAGCCCAGGTATTTAGTTATGAACAATTAGCTAGTTTTCAAGGTACCATAGATAACACACACTTAATAACATAGACCTCTATGCATAGGCAAAATATAACTAGTTGGAGAGCTAATTCAGAGATAACCATTCTCCAGGATGAGAAAATCCATCATGTGGAAAGGAAGACCCACTAGGTCAGTGGATCATCTTGTGGATAAATTATGATTTTCTTATATACACTCATAATACAAACAGGAGGCAACATTCAAATTTCATGAGTCAAACAAAATTTTGCATTGGGTTTCCAAAGTTCAGCAAACTATTTTACCAGGTATTTATGATTAATGTCCCCTCTTTAACAATTCATATGTCACCATTTGCTTTAAAGCATCAATATAACTAATATAATCCTAAAAATATCCATGGTATTCTTCCTGGTGTCCAGGGAGCTTAAATGGCTCTGTAATAATAAAGTGTAACTAAATCAATGAATGACATGAGCTTTTTCTATCCTCCCCTTCAAAATTTCTTTCCCATATTGTATCTACCAAATTCAGCTTCCAAGATTAAAATTACCATACATAATAAAAGGGCCTCCCATTTGGATGGCCTAAAACTTAATTTTCCTCTTTGATAATGAGAAAATACCATTTTATTCTAATGATGGTTACTCTATATGCTCATAGAAGGTTTTCATTTTTTTAACTTTCTTTTTTTCTTTCACTCGCAAATAATCACATAATTTCTGAATTTGCCTCTCTTTCCTCACATCATATTCAGACAAAGATTCAGATATATATCTATACCCATGGACACACATAAGAACACACACATGCATGAATGTGTAGGTTACCGTTAATTATTAGTAACAGTTATTTTTGTTGTTGTTGTTGTTGCTGCTGCTGCTGCTGCTGCTGTGGCAAAAAGCCTGACAAAATCGACTTGAAGGAGAAAGGGCTTATTTTGGTCCACAGATTAAATTTACAGTCCACAATGGCAGTGAAGTTATGATATAAGAAGTACTGGGCAGCCAGTTGCATTGCATCTGCTGTCAGGAAGCATAGAGGGGAGTGAATGCTGTACTCACTTTGCTTTTCTCCCCACTTCTAAGTCCAGGGACTGTAGCCCTAGGAAGGTGCCACCTTCACTTAAGGTAGGTCTTCTTACTCAATTCACTCAACCTAGAAAGTCCTTAGTAGACATGCCAAGATGGTTGTTTCCATAGAGTTTCTTGCATAGAGAACGCTGTGGGTGTCCTTAGAAGAATGGAACCTTTCTTGGTTCTTGATGAGCCTAGCTTGGTATGTGGGGCTCTTGATACTCACAGTCACACAAAGCTTTCAATGATCTGGGATCAGGCAGGCTTTTGCTCCTCAAATTTGATCAGTGAAATTCACAGGCCATAGAAGAAATGCTTTTTTATAAAGAAATCAGGAGAGGGAAGGACAGGGCAGTAGGAAGGATTAGAGGAAATAGGATTTTATTAAGCTGCTGTTGAAAGGCTTTCTAACTGGCCTATGATAGAGATTGGGATGAGGTAAAGGAGAGGCATGAGCTGGTAGTCCTGGTAGTTGATCAAATCAAGAGGTGTCCAGGTACCCTCACTCAGTTCCAGCCATGTCCTCATATGTAGCTTCCAGAAATGAGCAAGAATAGTAAGAGACCAAGAACCAGACCTCTCTTCTGGATTTCCTGGTCTCTGATGAAGACATTCTCCATACTTCTACTATGGAGTCTCTGCCCTATCTGGCCAGAATCTGTCTCTTCTTGCCGTCAATTCTACATCCCATCAAGTCAACAATGGAGATTAACCATCATAGCAGAAAATGATGTTCCATCTCTCAAAAGAGACTAGGTAGAGAACAAGAGAAAGGAAGATAATATTTTTGAAAAAATAATCTAAAGTTGTGGAGATTTTGAAAAGAAACTATCATGGGGCATGGGGGATACTTAACATGATTTAGTCTGTGCCCTACACTCAGCCATTTTCCATGGTAGTAACAAAAGTCCCAGAGTTACATTACTAGGTGTGAAGCAGACTGATACTCAGAGATACTATAATTATTAGATACTATTTTAGTACAGCTGAAACTTAAAGGGGAATGCAAGGATTCAATGATTTGAAGTCATCAAGAAAATGTTTATGAAAGTGGAGGGGGTCTTGAACTAAGTCTTCAAATAAGTAAAATTTATATGCATAGACATCTGGGGATAGGCCTTACCTGACAAAGGATAAATCACAGTGTAGATGTAGGTAGGAAGAGATGAGATGGGGCAGAAGAGAGAGAGAGAGAGAGAGAGAGAGAGAGAGAGAGAGAACCAAGGGAGCCAGAGAGGACAACTGTAGTACAGGATTGTCCTCCTCAGAGAGGAGGGTGCTGTGCAGAAAGCTGTCAGCTCACCTACCTCACAGGTGGGATGAGAGGCTTCTCCCTTAAAACTACAGCTTCAAGTATTTTTCTCAGTTATTGTTCTTTGACTGAGTGTATCACTTCAGGACAGTTGTTACAGACAGATGGATAGAGAAAAGAATATCTAATAATTTCATCTTTGTTCATAAATGGAGAATTTCAAAACTTCAAGTGCAAAACTAAAAATTGAAATAACAGACATCATTTTTCTTTCTCTACATGTGAAGGACAGTGGGAATCACAAACCTCAATACCTTGAAATACCACAAAATCTCTGGATACCTTGAAGCTTCAAGACTGAGATAAATTGCATCTGTCACATCAAATCTTGAGATTCATATTTAGTAAGCCAACAAGTTCTTCATCCCTAAGGGAAGTCAGAGGTAAATTCGGTGGCCTCCTCCTCAAGGCCACCTTCAATGTTTCTATTCAAAATAGAGAGTCATCCTTTGTCCTCAGAGACTGTAGATTTTAAGATCTGCCTTCAGAATGCAGTGACAGTTTCTCTGCCTTGCCAAAGGCATGCTGAAAATATGTAACTCTCATGGTGTATTTTACTGGAACTGATCCAGGGCAGGTGACATTTGCTCTGCATTAGTCTCTGTGCTATTGCAGACTTTTGGGTCTTGTATGGGCTTGAGTAAAGCTAATGCCTATGAGAGAATGATGTTATTGATGGCTGCTGGGATACCTCACATTTGTTGTTTAATCCTCTGACATTTAGGTTTCCATTCTTCTTTGTTCTGTTCTGTTCTGCTGTTTTATTCAGCCACAAAGCTAGACTCTTTACATGCTACCCTGCCCAAGAAGGATTTTTTCTGAGCTTGTAATGATGATGCTGGGTTCTGGTGGCACATTTGCAAGGAGTTGAAGCAAAGGAAGAGGTAAGTGGAGTTCATTGAAAGATGTTCTCTGTTGGAGCCAAAGTTTCCACCTGTAGGGACCTTTCAATTGAATTCCAGGCAGCTCTAAGCCTGCTGTGCCTTGTTCAGGCATGCCATATACTGGCGTACACCAGACAAAGGACCCTAGATTTGCTACCATTTCATCCCATCCAGATTGCATGTGAGACCTAAAAAAAAAAGGATTCTCAGACCAGAATATGCCAGCATCCACCTCTGCTCTCCCAACAGCTATTTAAATACCAAAAATGCCTTTTTATGCCCTTCCAGGCATGTGACTTTTTCAAGCATGATATTTGCATAGAACCTTTAAAATTGTTGTTTTTGTTTTGTTTTTTTAGAAAAGATGCTTGATTTATAGGCAAAGTGAAATTTAAAAGCTATTAAAAATGCATTATTTAAAAAAATGCTTTATTTTCAGGCTGGATTGGAGGTGCAAAGGACAAATATGTTTCATCTTTAAGCTTAATCCAAGCATGGTCCAAATGTAATGTCGGCAAAGAAGAAATAAAAAGAAGGTGGACAGGATTATCTCCGCTTAGCACATATTATTCTCACTGATGTGTTCTTCAGTGAATGAAAGGTCAACAACAAGATGACATCTGGGAAACACCAAACTGGTTCTTTAGTGAATTGTAACTGAAGAGAAGTATGTGATAATGGAGGCCTTGTCTCAGCATTTTGTACTGAGCAGTCAATTCCTTATCTCTCCTTCTAGTCCCTTCCTCCATATGTCCCTGCCCTAGGCTTGCCCTGTGAGGCTGACCACTGGTGATCTGCATTGTCCAGGTCAGTTTACATTTGCATCTATCTAAACTTGGAGATGAAAACTGTCCTAGAGGCTGGAAGGGAACAAAGCCAGACTGTTTCCTCCTGCAGCCTGCAGATGTTGAATTCCTCCCTGTGTATCTATATCTCTAGTGACTACCTGGTTGGCCCTCAGGTGGAGTCAAGGAACTCTTGGAGTTCTAGCTCCCCTGTTTCCCTTCTTTACAGATGAGGCAACTAAAAAGCCAGCTGGAAGCACCTCATTTTCCATTTGCTCAAAATGCTGAAGTGGGTCCTTTCCTTGTAGTCTCTTTAGGTGAGGCATCTGGGGCAAATTCTGGTCCCTGGCAGAAGCTTGGCTGATAAACCATGAAGTCTGAAAGCAACCTGGGAAATGTTTCACAGATCTGCTTCTGAAAAATAAGCCCACGATCAGAGAGGAGAAAGGGCAGTCCCAAAACCTCACAATCAGCAGCTCTAAACAGCAAGAGACTAAAATGTCAGCTGTAGCTCTCCTGTCCTCTGTAAGACTATGCCTACCCAAGAGCTATTGACTAATAAAAAGAAGTGAACAAATCAGTGTATAAGTCAGATTACAGCAAAAATGCTTTGTGTAATCCTCGCAGCTCTGATGTGTGTAGAGCAGGGATTTGATGTGTATGTTAAGGAGTGGATGGCTACCTGGAGGGTAGGGTTCTGTGTGGTTTTGCATTTTTATTCCTCCATTTAAATAATGCTTTTTACATGGCTCAACTGAATTATCAAATATTCTAATTCACATGTAATAAAATGTTTAGGATGCTGCAGTAGACTGTTGAAGAGCAGGAAAGGACACGTGGTTCTTCACATGGACTGAACAGTTTCCAAAGATGCTCAGGGCTAAGCACAGCTACATCACTGAGTCCAGAGCTGGCCTCTCTGGTGTTGGTTCTTACTTGTATAAACAAAATTTGGCCTTAGATACATTTTTCATCCTCTTGTGTTTACTACTTCAATAACTCTATGAAACAGAGAATTAACCCTATAATCCCCCCTCCAGTACAGCCAATGATAATCCATATAAAAAATCTTGAAATCAAATTTGAAATTTTCATATCATTTTGTCTTTGATTTTTTTTTTTACAAGCACAAAACATATTAGAAATTTACTACACTGCCTGACTGATGCTTGAGTTGATCGGAAATGTGACACTGAAAATGGGTTTCCAGTCTCTTCCCTCTGCTTTGTAACTCCTGAACAGTTTTCCTTGTGTTTTTAGGTCTTTGATTCCTTGTAGATTTTCACTTTGTAGTCTACAACTTTAGGGCTTCAGAAAGTGTCCTCTATATATTTATGGTAAAAATGTTCTTATTCAGGATCAAACAATTACATACTTCATAACCTACGTTCCTTGTCCTAATTTGCCCCCAAGGATCTTTTCCTATAGCTGAATTTTTTTGAAATGACTTCAGTGTGAAAGTAGAGTTTAAGATCCAGATTTATTACTTGTTGCCTGAGTGAGCTTGATCAAGTTTCTTGGTTACTTGTATGTAGGTAAGTTTCCTCAGTTTAAATCATGCTGACGGTGTTGCTGTAAGACAAAAATCAGTCAAGGCGAAAGAGCTCCAAATACAGCAGAGCTCTCTGACCTGGCCGCTGTTCTCCTGGTTTCTAATAAAATTCCAGACAGCTAAGTATTTGAATGATGAATAGCTGCTTAGTGGCCATTTCTCTCAGGTTCTCAGTTGTGATCTCTATCTTTACCATGAGACCTCATCATAACTGCTGCTCTAATCTTCTGCTTGGAAGCATTATTCTCTATTCCAGTTGCTTCTGTGTAAAGACAGAAATAAATGCTTATATGTTCCTGCAGCTCAGTTATGGTTTGACATTAAAAGAAATAGCTTGTATTCTTTGCTCTTACAATTAGAATAATTCATTTGCTATTATCAAAGCATCCTGTAGAGTCTCTCCTTTTCTTCCGTGGAGTCTAATTTTGAGGATGTATCAATCAGCTCAGGCTAAATATATACCAAGATAAAATCACTTCAAAATTTCACTCATCTATGGCCACTAAAGTTCATTTCTTCCTAGGAAGCTTTGCTCCTTATAATCATGGTCCAAGCTGATGGAGCAGGCATCACAGAAAGCCCTTGTCATTGTTGTCTCAACACACAGTTCTAAAAAAATCCACTGACACACTTCTGCCTACATGATACATGAGGTATGCACTCATCTGTTCACAATGGAGTTGGTCATCTGTCCAGTCACACCTAGCCCAGGAAGGGCAACCTTTTGGTTGCCAGCATTAAGAAAACCAGAGCTCTGATCCACTTTCACTAAAGCCTGCTGTAACCCTGGCATAAGCTGCTGTAGGTTTTGACAGCCCCGTCTTATGCTTCTCCATTCGGTGCATGGGAAACTTGCTCTGAATCAGGTGAAACTTTCTCATGTTTACTTGGAAGAGAAGAAGCATGAGATTTGGGTAAAAATTGGGAAGAAATAGGGAAAGGGGAAAAAAGTGAGATGACATAGAAAATGGAAGAAAGCAAGATGATGAAAGTAAGCAAACCAAAGAAAATGTATCCTAGCATATCCAACACAGAGTCAAAAGGCACAGCGGACTACAGAATATTTAGTGGTCCTTTTAGAAATGCCCAGCATGGTTTACAACTCTCCAAAGTCCGGGATCCTTAGAAGAGCTTTTGTACATGGAGTTTCCTGGTCATATAAGAACAGCAGAAATTTATAGTTGAGCATGTGGTTATTTGTAAATATTGTTCTATAATAGGAGAGTTGGTCCCGTGCAAACTCCAGATTTGTGGCCCTGAGAAGGTCAATGAACAGAGAAGCCATTTCTCAGTAGAGCAACAAGACATGGAGGAGAAGATGTTGCTGATAGAAGCTGAATGAAATGAAAAGGAATACAGAGATCAAAAAAGGGTTCCAGGAAAAGGATCCGTGAAGGAGGAGTCACTGGCTCTGATGGGTGATAGGATTCCAGGAAGTATTTTAGTTTGTTGATTGTTGTCCTTTGTTGGCTGTGGCCTCTTGCACTTTGGATGACATTCCAAACATGTTAAAGCCTCAACGATAACCAGAACAAGTAGGCAGAGATGAGGAGTTGTGAATCAGTTTTTCCCCCCAGGACTGATTGAGAACACAACATACTGGAAAGCAAGCCGTGGCTGGGCCACCTGCTCCATCATCCTGCCAGGCAAGTTCAGTAAGCCAAGATGTTGCAGAAAGACTTCAACCCACAGTTTTTGCCATTGCCAGGTGTAGCAGATGGCACCCACTGGACGTAGCTGCTTGTTCGTCTGGGGCATCTGCTCACAGGGAGCAGCCTGGCAGTGACTGTGGCCACTCTTCCCACATTCAGCTTCCATGGGTAGATCAGAAAGCCACCAAGACAAGGACCAGTGTCAGGAGCTGCGGTGATTGACCAGTAGATAGAAGGTATAAAATTGGAGTCTACTTTCCCTAAAAGGAAAGACAGTATACTTTTCTTTTGTAGTGTTCAAATTTTAAATATTTTAAATAAACTTTTAATAATTGCAATACTATCTGTGGATGAAGCAAAATTTTCCTGGGAAGAAGTTAATTGCAGTTCACTAGATCAACATCTAGGAAGCTAATAATCTGTTATTTTAAAAGTTGACAAACTTGTCCTGTCTAATGGGTCCATTTTGACTTCATAGCAGTGTAGATGTGTTCTTGTGGAACGCTGGGAGGGGGCAGAGATGGTAGAAAGAGTGATTCTGGGAATCTCCCATAGAGAACATCCCTATGAACATTTGCCCTTGAACTGTTAATAATTCAGCATGGGCATTTCTCTGAAATCCTGGCAATGTACCTGGAAGGGGGCTACTGTTCATTCAGCTCCTGCTGAGGCCTGAGCTCAGGTTGGCAGAGACAGTGTGTTACTGTCAGAGAGTCCCACTTTTCCTACCTATTGGAGCATCTCCCACAGGGTGACCATATGCTGTGGAGTCCAGGAAACAAGCTTTGCCTACAAGGACACAATCCATGGAAGAGTTTATGTTCAAATGTCCATGGAGCACATGAACATGGGAGTGAAGCTTCTAAAGTTCTCTGCTCAATGATCAAAAGAGTGTATCCAAAAGGAGCAGATAGATGGGCATGTAAAATGCGGCTATTGGATACTGAGGAGATGCCTCAATGGCTGATTCTGATTGCTTCTCTTTCAGAGGACTTGAGTTTGGTATCAGCATCAAACTCTCAGCCTCCCATAACTCAGTATCCAGAAGATCAAATGTTCTCTTCTGTGGTGCCCACAAACACATATGTGAACATAAACACACACATCAAAATAAATATTTAAAATAAAATAATTAACAAGACCTCCTAAATGCTATTGTTATGTATTTTGACTGGTTTCCTCAGAATATGAAACATTAAAAGCAGAAGAATATTCTCTCAGTGAAAATACTATGGGATACATTTCATAAGTCTGGAGTCTGAAATAAAGAATATTATTTTTTACAATGGTGCTTTGTATATATACACACATACTAGATGCATGTGTGTGTGCACTGTATAGTATGTGATAATAATCTCAGTGCACTACTACTACTGAAAGTGTGACTTGGAACCAGAACCTGAGAGCTTGCAGAAACACAATGTGAAGGTTCAGGGCAGGGTCACTAATCAGAATTTATATTTCAGCAATATTCTTACAGAATTTGTACATACACAGATAAGACAGGAGAGAAACCACACCCACAGACATATTAATACATATTCGTTCAATAATTAACAAATTAATACATATTAATTCAACAAATTTAAAAGAAACAAGGAAAGAGAATGCAAAAATGAAAAGCCCATCTCTGTACTTCAGTGATGATGGTGACATTACAACAAATATCTAGACATGCTCCCAGCGAGGAAAGAAAAATGAAACATGACTAGGTAGTTCCTAGTCATCCTTTGAACCAGTTGTCTCCACCAAGACAGCAAGGACATTTTCACAATATCTTACTATAGTCTAATTGAATTCTGTAATTTACTTACCATGCTTTCTTACAGCACTTACTATAGGCAGAAGTGTTCTCAGCACCTAGAAAATATCAAGGAGTACAGTTTGCATAACAAGCCTTGAAGGAAGTCTATGAAGGAAGACTATTTTACAGAAGAGCAAACTGAACAAATAAAATTGCTCAGTTGTGTGTTGATGGCTACATTGATGACCAAGTGCTAATACGTAATGCAAGCCACAGAAAGCTAGGTAATTCATGGTCTAATAAAATAAGACCAGTTTCTTCAAGGGTGTTAGAGAGGCTCGAAACTTGAATTTAGGAACTCCAAATGACACATATTTTCCAGTCACTTGTCATATTTTGGAAATTGATATTACCTTTGCTTTATACTTAATCACAAATAAATGTTTATTGCAACATAAAAATGATTCATTTGCCTTCTATTTGGAAGCTGGTGCTTCTAGCTTTATTGCTTCACTTATGGCTGTATTATAGGGGACTCTGCCTGAGAAGCACTGAGCACAGTGTTCCCAAGGTCCTTCCATGGCACAAAATACATCTAAGAGCATAATAACCTGAGGGCCTTCCTGAGTGGCACCAAGAAAGGCCAAACTACAATTTGTGTTGGAAATCCTGATAGAAAAGATTATCATAAATGATTGATTTTAATAAATCACAATTAAGTCAGAATATAGACAAAAAATGGTTGGAATCTGGCATAGCTGCTCTTAGCCTGAGGAAGCTTGTCACTGGGACACTGGATGGATGTCATGGGTGGTGGCAGTCAAAACAGAAGCTGATACTTTGGGCTTGACATATTCTTGCAAATTGTATGTACTCAAGCCTTTTCCAAGACCAGACCTAAATCTGTACATTATTATGCCACTGTTTTAATACATTTTAACTTACATTAATCCAGTTATTGGCAAATACTCAAATATCTGATATGAGCCAACAATATACATAAAAAATGAATGATTTTATTTAAAGCTTTAGACAATCTTGTACACAACTTTGTCAAATAGAAGAATGCATGTACGTACACTATTCCAAGATTTTTCCTATTTAGAAGGAAGCAAAATAAAACAGGTTTTGTTTGTTTGTTGTCTGTTTGAACTAGATACTCCAACTTTAAATAAACAGTAAGGACAAATAAATGTATTTGAATTTCATACTTCGTCAGGAAAAAAAATTAGCAATGTCACTAGATTAGAGCAGGACTAGAAGGTAAACTCTTCTGTATACATTTGAGTTATGTGGTGTTATAAATATCAGAACCAAGCCAGTCTTTTCCATCAGTGAAGTAAAAACTGCTCTGTGGCTGAGACACTGACATGAACCAAGTTGAAGGAGAATCACTTTCCTCCACCAGGACATCACAACTCCTCTACCTTGGTAGGGAAGAGGATGAATTTGGGGTTCAGTCAGCTCAGCCAAGCGACTGGTTTCCCCACCTGATAGTTGTAACTTCATACGGTGTTGTAAAGATGAAACAAAATGTTTATAACACAGTAAGAACAGACTCCACCCCTGGGGGTTCTAAATAAGCAGCCCTGTTCATGTGTAACTTCTTGGATTTGCAGTATTGTGCTTCATATTTCCCAGTGATCAAACATGCTAGCCTCCACCAAAACACTAATCCAGTCAGTACATTCACTGATAAGTCTTGAGACAAAAAGAAGCCTCCATTAACAATTTTAGGCCATATAATGTGGAGACTGAGACCAAATACTCACAGTAGGAAATGTGGCTACATCTGGAAATTTTACTTACTGACTCCTTTACCTAGCTATGTTCAGTAATTACTATAAAATGTGTTCATGCATTCTGTCTTGGAGGACATGTAAATTCATAGCTCCTAATCACTAAACTTTAACATCCTTGGAAAGATAAAGCATTTAATTTCGTTTTCCAAAAGTGGAATTCAAGTTTTACATGCTCTGGTGGTTTGAATAGGAATTGCTTCCAAAGGCTCATATATTTGAAAGTTTGGCCCATAGAGAGTGACCATGGAGGTATGTCTTTGTTGGAGTAGGCATGGCCTTATTAAAGGAAGTATGTTACTAGGGGGGGACTTTAAGGTTTCAAATGTTCAAGCATAGAGCAATGTCTGTCTCTTGCTGCTGTCTGTGGATCCATATACAGAACTTAAAGCTATCTCTCCAGCACCAAGTCTGCCTTCATGTCTCCATGCTTCCTGTCATGATAATAATGGACTAAACCACTGAAACATAAGCCATCTGCAATACATGCTTTCTTTTATAAATGTTCCTGTGGTCATGGTGTCTTCATAGCAATAAGACCTTAACTAAGACACATGCTAATTGTACACAATACTTGCCTACAAGTTTTGAAGAAGGTGAGGTTCCAAGCAAAGTCGGTAGAAAGCTTCCAAGAGCTAAATAGGGAAGGCTTAGAAGGGAAGAAAATATAAACTCCCAAGCCCCCCATTCCTCCACCACCTCCCTCCAAGCCTCAGCTCCCATGGGCTCTAGGTGGTTTAAAGTTGGGGTCCTCCTGCTCACACACTCTCCTACCTCCTTTCTGTGTCTCGCATCTGTATGTTTGCCAGGCTCAGGACTTCTGTCTTGCTTGTGTTTCTTTTTGGAAGATTCTATCCCAAGTCAATATGGGAGCCTGCTTTAGTCAGCTCTCAGGCTGAGTGCCCATTGACAGTCTTTCTTGGACAGGAGCTTTCTCTGCTTCTTCCTAGGTTCCTTTCATTCGTGAATATTGCTTACCTGTAGCTGGGCTTGGTTTAAAATGAAGCCAATGACTTGAAACAAAGCTCATTCCAATCACAAGATGGCAAAATGTCACCCAGCTGGGCCTAAATTTTCATAGTAGTTTCATAGTCAGTTCCCATGACATCAGACTTGATAAGCTTTCTTGGCCCAGCTGCTCATGTGTGGGTGCCTGGAAGTATGGTAGAACAGGCTGAAAGAGCCTACACTTGTACAAGGAAGGTGAAAAATCTGGTCCAGTACACTTGGGATATTTTTCTGACACAAGTATAAATTATTGCATAAATTGGATTTAGTTTTGGTCTTATTGCATTTCTTAAAGGTTTTTGTATGGCTTTGTGTTGTTGGGACTGAACCTGAGCTGTATACATTGCAGGCAAGCTGGCACTATGGTACTCTGCCCTTGGCCCTACTCTTATTTGTTTTTAATTTTGAGACAGTGTCTCACTAAATTGCCTGTAAATATCCTTGAATTTGTAAGACTCCACCACCGCCATCACCACTACCACCACCACCATTATCACCACAATCCCACCACCTTAGCCTTCTGGATAGAGGGGATTTTAGTTATGTCACGAGAACCAGACATTCTCCTAGTTTTAAAATGTGCTATTTGGATTCCTAAATATTTGAATATAGGGAGTAAAATATAACTAGTCATTAAACAAAATAGGGGATAAATGTTAATACAGCACTCCCGTTCTGGATATAGTGTTTGAAGGAGTTAATTCAGAATAAGTATTTAGGACATTGCTTGCAAAAAAAGCAAACAATCATTGTTATTCTTTTTACTCATCTTCTAGAATGCTGTCGTGTTGAGCTCTGCTTATTTGTGTAGAGCTCTGCTATTTGACTTGAGATCAGAAGGCTGGATGTGAAGTGAAGCTCACATCTTTAATCAACCCTAATGCGCAGAAGGTTGAGGCAGGAAGGTGAAAGTTTGAGATCAAAATGAATCACATAGCATAACCCTATCCAGAAACAATAAAGAACAATAATAATAATAATGAAGAGGAGGAGGAAGAAGAGGAGGAGGAAGAGGAGAAGAAAGATGAAGAGGAAGAGGAGGAAGATAAAGAGGAGGAGGGGGAGGAGGAGGGGGAAAGTGACAAATATATAGGATGTTGGAAGAATAAGTATATCATACAAGGGAAATTATCTGTGTGAAAATATAGCAAATAAATGAATTTTCAAATGCTAAATTATAAGCAGCTAGTTTCATTAGATGTGCTGTAAGATATTATGTTTAAGCTTTACGTGTTCTCCCAGAACAATGTATGTCAGGAAAATGCCAGCTTCTGCCTCTGTCTTCTTTCTAACATTGTGAGAACATTTTCTAAGCACCTACTGTTTATCTGGCTTTAAATATTCTGATAACTATGTTGGATAAATTTCTCCAGAGATCAGATATTAATGTAAATAACTTAAGTTCATCTGAGCCATCAGTATGTGAGTGGAACTATCATAAAACACCATTTTTCAGCTTCAAAATATCTTAATTTGGACCCTTTCAAGCATTAGTAAACAAAGTAACTCAGTTATATTTTTCCTATAGATTCAGATAAATACTGTCTAAATCATACATTAAATATTCTAAAGAATCAGTTTATATAGCACTTAGCACATATGATCAGAATTTGAAAGATGAAGTGAAAAATGGTCCCCTATAAAGGCCTTAGAAATGGTATTTGGTCTTTCAGTGATATTCTCTCTTTACTCAAGTTCAGTATATGCCAGATAGGTAATAGCTTTTGATCCTCATCCCAGGATGAAGAAAAGATTTACATGAAGCTGCACCCACAAAGTCAGATAATGTGAGCAAAAATAAATCCCTCTGAATAAAATCCACTTAGGCCAGCAGACATGGAGTTGTAGAAAGATCAGAGAGCTCTACATTTAGTTCTTCAGAGGGCAGAGAGAGTGACATTGGGCCTGGACTGAGCATATGAAACCTCCAGGTCCACCCCCAGTGACACTCTTTTTCCAACAAGACCTGATAGTGCTACTTTATATGAGCCTACAGGGGCCATTTTATTCAAACCACCACAAAATCTAATTGAAATCACTAAATAACAGAGAATCCCCTACAAGACATCTCTCACCATCAAATGAAACCTCCAGTGGCATAAATGGTTTATATCTAACTGATTTGATGGTCAAAGTAATCCTATAGAAATTCCAAAACAACCCGGCCTACTGCCAAGATTAGTGATTACTCCCCATAAATTCATGGTAGGTCAGATTGCTAAAGACAATGTCTACATAACTCATTCAACACAGAGAAGTAGAGCTTAAAGTCTTCACCTTTAATACCGAGTATTCAATGACATCTTTGGAAATTCTATGCCTCATAATGTTTATTCAAGACTTTTATTTACTTTTTATTATTCATTCATTTATTTATTAATTTTACCTTACAAGTTGTGTGTATATGTTATGGCTTCTGGTTCCATGTTTTATACTATTCTTGTATGTGCAAATGTGTGGTTTTCTGTGTGCCTATGTATTTCTTATATCTTTCTTTAGTTCTTTTCCTTCCATTTGTTTATTTTGTATTTTTCTATTTTGTTTGTTTTGAGTCTTATTTTATTCTTCAGAAGCCTGTTTGTTTTCTAACAAGAGACAGAAAATGTGGACTCGAAAGGAGAGATGAGGAAGATCTCAGAGGAGGTGGGGGAGCAGAAACCATAATCAGAATATTTTGTTTAAAAAATCTATTTCTAATAAAAGAAAAATAGAAATAAGAGAAGTATAATTTCACAAATAATATATGTATACCTCTTTTACTCATAAAAAGCAATTTACTTTATGTTATAGATAACAAAATAAGTAGCATAATATTTTAAAGCCCCAATTCATGACAAGATATAGACAAAATTTTGTGTAAAAACTACAAACATATAATGAAGTACTACTTAGCAATGCATACCAGCATACCATGCCTGGTGGTGATGGTACATGCCTTTAACTTGTACTTTTGGAGGCAGAGGCATACAGATCTCTGTGAGTTCCAGGCCAGCTTAGTCTACAGAGTAAATTCTAAGATAGCCAAGGCTACACAGAAAAACCCTGTCTCAAAAAAACAAACACAGAAACAAAAGTCCAGTGTAACATTTGAGACATGGAGAGACTTAGATGAATCCTAAGAGTAGAATCCTGAATGGTTTCCATGCACTGCACAATATGGCTTGTGTGGCATTTAACATTATCAAATTATCTTGACAGTGAAGAGACAGTCATTGTCAGGGCCACAAGTGAAAGTTGTGTTTCCCCAAGATTAGCAGTATTTTGGGAACAATAGAGTTGTCTGCATCCTGATGATGATGGTAGAGATAATGTGGAATCCATACGTGAGTTAAACCAATAATACTCTTTACAACTTCCCCACAAAAGGAAAATTATATCATGCTACTTATGACAATTCTATGAGTCAAGGTTCTCCAGAGAGACAGAAGCCACCTGAACAATGAAAAGACTAGTAATGAAGAGCCACAGAGTAATGCAGGAGGTGCCAAGTCCCAAGCTGCAGCATGACATAGCAGCCTAGAGCCCCAGAGACCTGCTGGTATGTAGCTGACATTCTAAGACATTTTCCTGGGTAACTTCCTCTTGTTTGAAGGGAATAACAAAGATGATCTTCCTCTTCTATTAAGATTGTAGATAACTGGATAAAATCCATCTACACCAAAGAGGGAAAATGTGCCACCCAAAGGTCACAAACTTAAATGTCAATAGCATCTCAAAATACTCTTCAAGGTGACACACACACACACACACAAACTTTTTTTCATACTTTATTTACATTTCAAATGTTTCCCCCTTTCCAGATCTCACCTTTGGAACCTCCCCATTCCCTCCCCACTCCCCCTGCCACTATGGGGTTATTCCCCCACCCACCCACCCATCCACTCTTGTCTTCCCTCCTTGGCATTCTCTTATACTGGGGGATCTAATACCCTCAGGCTCAAGGACCTTATAGCTATAGGCACAATGTCCTTCAATAAGCAAGGGAAGGTTAATGACAAATTGAGTGAGAAAAAGTAAGTTAATAGTCTCCACAAATCAAGAAATCTACTAAGTTTTAAATCAATTGTTTCAATGTTACCTCCTCAATGTTGATCATAATTTGACATCAATGTTTAAAAAGAATTTGATGGAGAAAAATACATTTTAAAACATGCTTTATTAGTGTAATTTAGTAACATGCTTGTATACTTCTTTTTGTATACTCATATAATAATACTGGATTTTAAGTCAATCGAATAACAAAATCTCAAGTTTTCAATGTCTTCCATTATAGAGATTTTGGTTAGTATGATGTGGAGAACAGGGAGTCCCTGCACATATCAGACAACAGCAGCTCGGGGTGCAGTATAAAGATGTGTGTTTTAGCTCCTTTGTCAAAGATCAAGTGACCGTAGGTTTGTGGGTTCATTTCTGGGAATGTGGACATACACACATACAGAAGGAAATCTGAGTGTCTATTAATATGTAGGAAAATGCTCTCTCTCTCTCTCTCTCTCTCTCTCTCTCTCTCTCTCTCTGTGTGTGTGTGTGTGTGTGTGTGTATGTATACAATGCACAAAAATCACCCCAAATTTTGTTTGTAAGAATTTTTTTTTTATTTTATGCACTTGGATGTGTTTGTCTGCATACAGTGCCTATGGAGGCCAGAAAATGGTGTTGGTTCCTCTGGAACTGGAGGTACTGATGGGTGTGCAGCACCATGTGGGTGTGGGAAGCAAACCCAGCTCCTCTGCCAAAGCAACAAATGTTCTTAACCACTAAGCCATCTCTCTAGCCCCAATTTTTAAAATGTATCTAAAGAAGAATGCATCCCAGCAGAATCACTACTTACAATTTAAGAGTTCATCATAAAGACTACCAATCAGTGTTTGTTACATCTACATTTCAGGAAACCATTTTTCCTTACCTAATGACTAGACAAAGCAAGCACATTATAGGTGTCAACTTTAGGATGCTATCAACCTCTTAAGTAAAAAGCAAACATAAAATAAAATCATTAATAAGGTCTGTTCCATTAGCAGTTCAAGCAGGAAGAAAATCTTCCATGGCTTGTTTTACAAGCATAAATAGACAATGAATATATTTGAAGTTTAGGGTAGGTAAAATTTTCTGGAGTGGCGCATTTTGGGAATTGTTGACACCATAATTCCTAAACTGGCTTTAGTAAGAAGGTCAATAATTTACTAAGAAGCTATAGATTTTCTTTGCTACTTTAGTTTTATTATTGCTACTTTATATGGAAACAAGTAACTCCAGCAAATCTTGTTGTCAAGGTAACAAGAAGAGGGTATGCTTCAGGAGAGGAGGCTATAGTTTATAACAGAAACCAGTTCAAGGGCCTTTAAGTCATTAATTTATTGCAGCTGACTTAGCAATTTTGCTCTTAGACAATAGGCTTATGCCTTTTAATTTAATCTTTTTTGTGTTTTTATTCAATTTAAATATAGCTACAATGTTTTGCCCCACTTCTCCTTTCAATCCCTCCCATATCCAATGCTACCTGCCCATTCCCAACTAATGGCCTCCTCTTCTTTAACCATTATTACTGTATGTAAACAAATAAACATAAATACAACCTGCTGAGTCCATTCACTAGTTTCTGCATGTATTTTTCTAAATGGCTGACCACTTAGATTGGATAACTAATCAGGATGTTCATGTCTGGGGAAAACTAATTCCTCCCCTCTCAGCAGTTATTAACTGCCTAAGGCTTACATCTCATCTAGCAGTTGGACCTAGTTTGATTCCTCCCATTTCACTGTAATGACAACTATTGTTAGAATTCTTCAAGTTTTCTTTAGGCAGCTATCATGTCAAGATTTCATGGAGGTAGAATTCCTGGTCTTCTAGCTCTCACCATCTTTCTGACCCCTCTACTGAGATGTCCCCTGAGGAGTTGTGTTGGACATGTATCAAGTGGAGCTGCTTCAATTTCCATAACAACTGTGATCCACTCAAACATCTTGATAATTAAAATGACTGCTTACTTTTTCACTCTTGCTTCTCACAACATCATTCATTTTCATCACTCAATTAGCAAAGACAGTGGGCTCCTTGATTGTGAGATGTATTGTCACTACTTGTGGGGAAAACACACTAAAATAAAGGGATGCTCTTCACAATGATTGTTTATCATGGAGTAATTACAGAGCCCTTGCAGTTAGTCTCTATATTTCAAGAAGTTCTATTTTTCTTCTCTTCTGGATCTAGCAGTTCTTTGTTTTAATTTACATTCCTCTTAAATACCTCCTGCTATTTAAGCAATAATTCCTTCTAAATCAATTGTTAGCAGCAGTTAATGACTGGTTCGTTAATTAATAGCTCAAAGCAAAGCTGAGGGTGTTCTCTGCTCCAGCAAGCCATCAGCCTCTAACTGGGGTATTACAGCTACTGTACCCTCTAATCAGTGGCTACTCACAGCTTCACTACCACAGATTATTTAAACTACAAGAATGAATTGAATGGGAAGTAGGTTACATCATTATCAAGCCTATTATAATAACACATCTATTTTTAAATTATTTGCATGTCTAGATGACCTCTCTCTCCATGGGACAAGCCAGTGGTAGAACATCAGCATTTGCTGCTTAGGAAACTCACTGAACTGTAGCATCTTCTCTCCTCAGTCACGCAGAATCCAGCGACTGCTTGCTATACCTTGCAACACTTCCTGAATCATTTCCCAAAATTGTAGCCTTAAGCTCTGCAACTCACTGACAGCAAAAGAGAGAAACTGCTGCACGTTTTCTGCCCGATAACCATATGGTTTGCTCAGCAACACGAGCCAAGTCTTCGGTACAGCAAACAGAGAAGGGTGATGCTTCATCACTACAAGAAGCTAAGGAGCCAGTCTTCAGCTCTCCTGTCACCTTCAGTCCTGTCTAGGAGATTGAAGGGAAGAAATACAGCATCTCTGTGTTTCTTGTGCAAAGAATTTTAGCAACCAAAGAGAAAACAGGTGTCAAAAACAAAACAAAAACAAGCAAACAAACAAAAAACTATAAATGGTATAATGTCCTAGAATTTCACTTTTTCTTTAAAAAATGTATGACCGTGTTGTAAGAAATTGTTACTCATCAGGCAGATGTGTTAAGATTATTCTAAAGTCATGCTTTCAGTTTGCTATTCTCTTCATTCAGTCTCTAGCTCCTTGAAACTGCATGGCAAGGTAGCATTGATTACATCATTAGCCTTCCCTGAATCTACCAAGCACTGAGATACTGCAGTTAAATCTGGAGCTAAATAATACTCTGGGAAATTAGGATGCAAACATTTGTCAGTATTTTGTTTTTCAGTATTTCAGAATGAGCTATTGCCAGGTGAAACTTGAGATCTGACCACGGAAAGATACATCTCATATTCCAATTACACTGATGTCAGATTTGCTGATAGCACGGTGCCATGGGATAAAGGAGAAGAAAAGTTGGTGGTGTCATAAGTATGAAGGAAAAGTACAGAGCAGGCAGTCATGGGCAGAGGAGACTGAAGGCAGAAGAGACAGGTGATGTGTAAACACCAGAATAAGGAACAGAAGAGAAATGTATTGCCAGAAGTGCAGAGAGAGAAGGCAATGCTCACTCGGAGTGCTCATTCCTGTGAGAACCAGAAGTCATGCTTTTAGCTGAGCCAACAGTCAAATAAGGCTCAGAGGTGACATCTCCTCCTACACAACAAGACTTCAAGCTTTCTTAAGGGACTGCTACCCACCCACAGGGGCCTCTGTCCATGCACAATTCATTATTTGTACAATTTCTAAAATCTCAAATATCCCTAAAACTCCCTCAAAAACGACAGAGCAAACAAAATGCGCCCATTAAGATGATAAATGCCAAGCAATCTACTCGTCTACAGAGATGATTAAAATTTAAAAGATTAAAATATCCACAGCCATGATGTTTTAGCTAAACTCCATTCTCTAGTGGATTATGGTCCCATTACCAATAATGGTATAAGCTCGAAATACAAGGCTTTCATCAAAAATATAATGAATACTCTTTATGCTACATCCATTTGAACAGTCTTCTAAGACTTAAGGAAAGCAGATTTATATAAATGTTCAGAGGGCTTTATTTTCTTAGCTCTATCACTACTCCAAATAGCAATGGCAATACCTATAATCTTGGTTTGCTGATCATCTAGTCTTTCCTGGGTGCTGAGCCTCATTTTATCTCATGCAAACAGGAAAGCTGCCTTGGTAGTGTTTTCATATATGATTTTACTGAAACCATCAGATAAGGAGATACTTTGTGACGTGGCTCAAGTCAGACAGTCAGCTGAGAGTAGACCCAAGTACCAGCACATTCTGCCTGAATTGATATCCATTATAAATGGCAGTCATCTTGGAATCTCATCTCTGATGTCTATCTCAGTTTGCTTTTTTCTTTCAAGCTCCATCATTCTACCATCTTGTGCTTCGCCATATTTCCTGTGCAACCATACCATTATCTTGATTGAAAGAACGTGATTGAATGGCCATTCTCAGCTTTGGCTGGCTCCTCTAAGCTAACACTGAGATGGTTGATTGCTCTCCAGTAGTATTCCTCACTTCAAAGCTCACCTTCATGGCCGAACTTAAAGTTCATCAGAGACAGATTCAAGAACCACAGAATCGACCAGGTTTGCCTGGCTATCTTAAGTAGACATCACTGAGAGTCAACAATGGGTGAGTATGCATCATAATCCGGCAGAGGTGCTCAGCCTGGTAGTTGAGCTGAAGGAAGACACAACAGCTCATCCAAGGCAGGTACAGGAAAATACCACCTTAGTAATATAAGAGTGCCAACACAACCTTTGGGGTTTCCAAATGATCTTTGCAATAATTATAGCTGTGAAACTTGAATTAACACTGATCCTACAGTTGTCAAAGCAGAAAAGAACAAAAATTGTATTCATATCCTAATTATGTATCAAATACAGTTTCTTTATTAAATTGTCCTGTTTTATGCCTTCTACCTAGAAGTCTCTGCTTTTGGAAGGTAGGCTGCCATCTAGGCCCTTCACATCTATTAATTAGCTATGGATTGAAAAGCCATGCCTAATCTATGCATTTATTAGTCTAGGACCACCTGTGGTAGATCATGTACCAATATTTTAGCTAATTGGGCTATGTTTATATTACATAAGAATGTAAGAAGGAATAAATTGTGCATAATAACTTTATTTTTCACACACAACTGACATAACATATTTGGCTTTTAGAACACACTAATTATTCACACAGTTGGCAAATATTCAAAATACTGCAGGAATGGAAACTCAGGCCTTAAAAATAATTTTCACACATTTTCATTTTTTGTGAAAATAGTCCTAGTTCCCAACGCGTTAATCGCCCAGTTCATTTGAAATATTTATTCCCTGCAAAACTGTGTTCAAATGAATTCTGTGCCTCTATGTTATGGTCAGCATTGATGAATCACAGTCCAGGAAGCAACTGGGAACAGTACTTTGCTTGTCTCCAATTTGCAAAAGAGAAAGTTCAGGCTATCAGCCAGCCACAGAAACAAGAACTAAAATGTTAGGCACCCACAGAGGGTGGCACTGAGGGTCAAGAGGTTATTGACCAGAGTGTTGGATTACTTGGCCTGGATTTTAGTGTTGAGGATGGAGAAAGTGTGTTCAACCCACAGCTTGCAGGCAGCCTGCATGCATCCAAGGATAATTATGAATGTGACCCAATACAAAGCCATAAACTTACTTAAAACATTGAATATATTTATTTATTGGGTTTTCTTCATTGTTTGTTTGACTGTTTGCTTTCACAACTCTATTTCATGGTTCTCAAGCATGAGGCTTGTAGAAGACAGCATCAGGAGGTGATGCCAAAAGACTAGATATCTTTGGTAGACATAGTTGACAGGAGACATCAAGTGTGAGAAGTCTTAGTTTAAACCAATTTTTGCTGGTTTGTTTGCCTTCTTGCTTTTTGAGACAAGGTCTCAAAAAAGGTCTTTTTTGTTTGTTTGTTTGTTTGTTTGGCCTGGAACCTGCTATGTAGATATGGTTAGAATCAAACTCATAGAGATCCACATGCCTCTATCTCCACAGTACTAGTGTTAAAAGCATATATCACCATAGTTGGCTAGTTAAGCCAATATTTGCCTATGAGTGAGTTTAGGAAAAAATTGGAGGAGGCCAAGCTCAAGGAAAATCATGTCACAAATACTGATAGAAATAGTTGGTTCCATCTCTTCAGTTAGGTGAGAGAGTAAAAGCCACTTCTTCAATTTTATGCATACCCAGAGATAGAAACAAGTCCATTCTTGTTTTCATAGGAAGACAAAGAACAGAATATCTATTTACCTTCAAACACAAACAAGCTCAACCTCAGAACATCTACAAGATTTACTCTGCCATGTTAACATATTTCCTCTGCATGTGCGTTTCCAAAGACCTTGTATTCATAGTCAGAAGAATATACACTGCAGAGTTAGAGAAATGGCTTAAACAGTTCCAGGAGTTCAGAGTATCTAGTGTAAAGGAGGCATATTTTACATCAGTCTCCACACTGAATAAGTGAAGTAAAGTCCTTTATGATTCATTAGGAAGTATGAACTTTTAGAATGTCATGCATGGGGAGTCATGCCTGTTTTTATTTTCTGTCATCTCGAGAGTGTCTATGGTAAGAACCTTAATACAGACCTTCTTACATTTGCTGATCTTAAGACAAGAGTAGAGATATCACATTATTTTAGATATATGTTGAATTCCTAAAAACATATTATACATCAAATAACATTATTTATATATTTTACATATGCTATATAAAATACATTTTAAACACCAATTTTTATCTTATTTCCCATATATTAGTGTTTTTCCTAAATATACATCTGTGTACCACTTACACACCTGGTATTCAAAAGGCCAAAGCAGGACATCAGATCTCATGGATCTGAAATTGAAGATGGTTGTGAGCCTTACTATGAGTTCTGGAATAAACCCAGATCCTCTGGGTTAAGATAAGAGGTAGTATCTAAGCCAGTGCTCTTATCTACTAAGTCAGCCCCCAAATTAAATACATTTTGAGTTCCTACTTAGATGAACAGATTTGAAACCACCTGAAGGACCAGATTAGAACTTTGAGTTCACAGACATTTCATTTTCATTAAGAGAAGGCAACAGACTCAAAAATCTGTGTCCAGGACTGTGAAATTACAGATGAGTGTTTTCTAAATCTGTTCCAATTTTCCAACATAGCTCCAAAATGTGTGGATCAAAATTGAACAGAATAAACTCTGCTTTGGAAAGAAAGGAGGTATGGACATTGGAAAGAAAAGCATCCAAAATAGTTTCAACACTTAAAGAGTAACTGTGTCTGAATTGCCCTGCTAAGAATGAGATTTTGCCTCAAACTCAGTCTGGATGTACTGAACTTAATAAGCAAGCAGAACAGACTGATGATTTCTGGGCTCTAATAGATTCTGTCATTGCCATGTGAAAGTATTGGTTACCTTGTGTGGCACGTATTGTCATCTTGTTATGGGTGATTAAAACTATTTTTTCCTTAAAATATTTTCTCTGTGGAAAGTCCCAAACTCAAATTTCTTCTTATTTGATCCAAGAAAATATATTTCATTGTTTTCATGCATTTCTTATTGAACATGTCCTTTAGTTTCTTTTTAGTTGCCAGTTATATTTTTTCAGCTCTAAAATCTCAGCAGATGAAAAGTGTAGACGTTTTCTTAAACTTCAAGCACCTCCCAGCATTGCTTGATTTGATCTACCCAGGGTTTGATACTTATATTTGATAAATTTGTTTGAGTACTTTGAAAACTATCTCAACATTTTCTCTAGACAAACTAATATGGAGGGATTTGTAAGATCCATCAACAAATCACAATTTGAAGGATTTAGTTAAATTTCCTATGGGAAACATCCACAAGGCAGCTAGAGTCCTCACTTGATTATCCAACTTTATTATTCATTATTAAGCTGGTTCTCCCTTCCAGGTAATTAATTTATATTTAATGTTCATTATAAAAAATTCTCTTGCCTGTATTCTTTATAGTACTTTTTTTCCTTAAAAAACTCAAGATTTACACAGGATCAGAAATCTTCCACCCTCCTAGAAAAGCATCATCTAAGACTAGCATCTTTGGGTGATTACATTCTGGCTAGAAAGAGGGCTAGTTCCATGTTCTTTACCCTCTGTGACTCCTGTTGGTGCTCAATACATGTTAACTACCAATAATAACTATGCTGGTAATCAGAATTTCTCTTCACATAAACTAGTTTGTCTCAACCTTGTTTTTACCCCATGTCTCTTAGTAATTGTCTAGCATTTTCCCTGCTGTTCCTGTCTTTTTAATTACATTCTCTTGACATGAGTATAACAGCATCTTAAAGCAAATGGAAGAAAGGCTTAATGCTTGCTCCACAAAAGGAACAGCAGGGTGCAGGTAATAAATAGTAAATTTCAAAGGAATAAGCCAGGGCTTTAGCTCCTTCTTCATTGAAGAGAATCAAGAAGAGCGAGAGTACAGGGAGAGAGGAAAAAAACAATTAGCTCACATACTTTATACATGTAGATAATTACAGCTTTGTTTTATCTAATATTCATTGTATTGGGAAGAGTTGATGCATTATAAAAATGTGTAGCCACAGAGAAAGGCATTTGTTTAGCATTAAAGGAGGGGTAAAATGATATAACTATATGTGATTTATTGACATCTATGAAACTTTTTGATAATAGAAAACGCACATCTGTACACTAAAGGAAAGACACGAAGTTGACCCATACCTACACTTAAAATGAAAGAAAAAAGTTCTCACAGCCCTGGCTGTGGTGAGGTTTTCTCCACAGCACCAGGGTTTCAGAATTCAGGAACATCCAAGGATGCCAAGGCTGGACAAACCATCCCCATCATTTTGTCTTGTTTCTTCCACCCCTATGTTAACCATGAGCACACTGTGTTAGACTTTGTTACTGTAGCAAAATACATAGCAGAAACATCTCTAATGGGAGTTTTCGTTTATCTCATTGTCTTCAAGGTCTCACTTCATGGTCTCTTGTCCTCTTGGGTTTGGGCAGAACTCGGTGATGGCAAGATGTAGCATACAGGGTTCTTTGCATTGTAGGAGCTGAGAACCAGGGGTAGGGGTGATGCGGTGTGGGAGGAGGCAGACAGAGACAGACAGAAACAGAGAGAATATGAATGAATACAAGAATGAGCCAGAGTGAAAGACAGTCCCATGGGTTTTCCTCAATGACCCACTTCTTCAAAGTCAACTTCACCTCCCACTTTTCATTACCTCCCTTTAACACCATTTCATGTTCTCAGCTTTGGGTGTCTTAGCTACTTAGTTCATCATGTATATTCAATGTGATAATGCCAAATGTGATCAAAATTCCCGCTGTAGTTAACACTGGGCTAAAGGCTCATGGAGGCCTGTCCAAGAGAAAAAGGTTGTGTGCTGGTATATCTGAAACAAATATTTTTCTTTTATTTTGTTGTACCTTCAATGTTGGATTATTCCTTAAGAATCAACATTGTGTCAACATAAAGGACCAAGCATCAAGAAAAGATTCTTGAGGACCATTCAAGCTATGGAGAAAAAGCAACCACAAAAGTTATATAACCTTCAAGAGCATTCATCTTTATTTTTTGTTTGTTTGTTTGTTTGGGTTGTTGGTAGGTTAGTTGGTTGGTTTTGTGTGGTATGGTGTTGTGTGTGTGTGTGTGTCTGTGTGTTTGTGTTCACACATTCAGGCCAGCAGACAACCTCAGTTGTCATTCTCAGGAAGATATTCTATCTCATATTAGCCGACATTCATTGGCTGAAAGCTCACCACTTGCTGGCCAGTGATCCCCAGGGAACTTCCTACCTCCAACAATGGATTCTAGGGGTTAAAGTTTAATTCTCATGCAAAACAAATATATTACCAATTTATCCATGTCCCTTGTACCATCTTCAAACATTTTTCATTCAATGTTTGTTCAGCATTTCTGCTATATACAAGGAAACTTTCAATAAAAATTGGAGTCCCTGCCTTCAAGATTAAAGCTTGGAGAAACACTAATTTGAAAATATAAAGGTAATCATTAAATTACTAATATAAGAAAAGACAATTGTGATGAGTACTACACATAAAAACATAGGTTGTTCTGTAAGTTTTATAATAAAAGAAACTAATTTTCTTTACAGAATTATGACTTTTTGAGAATTAAACTGTCATTTTGCTTTGTAAAACAATAATAAAGCTTAATTTTAAGCATTATTTCCATTTTATCATATAACTTACAGTGAAGAATATTCATATTTTCTATACCTTGGTAAAAATGTAACCCACCATAAGCAGAGATCATTTTCAATATTTGTCATTTATATTTTTAATATCATGAAATAGATTCAAGTTTCTTCTACTGAGTGAGATCTTTCTCCCGGTATCACTTCCTCAGGGCATTTTTTTTAAAAGGTCATTTTGATGGGGCATAATCATCCACTTCAGCTTCTTCAATCTTCCCCCTAACTCTTCCACTGGGTTCTCCGACCTCAATCCAATGGTTGGCTGTAAGAAAATGCACCTGTCTCAGTCAGCTGCTGGTAGAGCCTCTCCTGTATGTAAGCACAGCATGGCATCAGTAATAACGTCAGGGTTTGGTGTCTGTCCATGGGATAGACTCTAAGTTGGGAAGACCAACAGTGTCAACTAAGCTGGACCCCTGGGAAGTCCAGAGAGTAAACCACCAACCAAAGAGCACACACAGGCTGTTCTGAGGACCCAGGCACATGTGTAGCAGAGGACTGCTTTGTCTGGGCTCAGGGGGAGAATGTGGCTTTAATGCTATAGAATTGACGCCCCAAGGAAAGGGAATTGGAGGGAACACCCTCTAAGAGGCAAAGGGAAGGAGGATGGAATGAAGAACTCTAAGAGAGGGGACTAGGAGGAGTGGCAACATTTGGGATGTAAATAAGTAAAATAATCATTAAAAGACCTTTTTTATTAGCATGTGATAGTTGTACAAAATAATGTCTTTTTCTATAGACCTTTCATAACTCCACATAGCTTACTTTGATCATCTTCAACTGATAGCACTCTCTTGTATCCCCCCTTTGAATTGGTAACTTTTGTAAACAGCATAAAATGAAAGTGGGAAGACAAACTAAGCAACTACCTTATAGTATATTGGAAACAAATCCTTTCAGTCAAAAACATTTTAGGTTTTCTTGCTCCTTAATATGTCAAGTATTGATTCATACCTGAATTATAATCCACCTGATATACAGTATGCTAATGAAAGTGAGAGTCAAGCATCACATTATTTTGCTTTCCAGTGTTATTCCGAGATTGGTACCAGAAACAGCAATCTGATTAAGATGACCCAAAAATAAAGTTAACTATTTCTCTGGAATGATCTAGAATCTATTTTTTCAAGGTCTCCTGATGGTTTTAAGAGCTAGCAAATTGACCCAGTAACTTCATCTACCTTAAAGTAGGGTAATTTTCTGGTAAAACTCCTCAGACTACTGAATATATAGACTGAACGTTAATGTGGTAAGATGTATAAGAAATAGCACATATACTCCATACCAAGATATCATGCATATACTTTTAAGAAATAAAGTGCTTATTTTGAATTTAATAATTAATTCCATGTAATGTCTCAAAAGGAAAACAAACTTTTAAATCTTTACTAAATAAATATAGAAGCTAATCTAATATGTCAATGTATAATCAGTATCTAAGAGACAGGCAAAAATGGACATCTATGTGTAGGATTCTAAGTCAGCAGATGGAGATCACTGCATGACACTCATACTAGGCTTTTAGATCTTCTGTGTACATTGAATCCAGGAGCTGACTGTCATAGCAGACCCATTTTTTGAAGCCTGTAAAGAGAATCTGATAGGCTGTGGTTAATATGCATAAATTAGCACATTTCCCCATTAGGTATAAGTACTGAAAAACAGGAAATCTTGCCCACACTCTAATTAAAATTATTTTTAATGAAGAGCTTTCTAAAAATCTAAATGTTCTCATTCTAATTCCTCCCAGCTACACAAAGTGCTCTCTGTGCTCAAAAACAACAGTCCCATGCAACAGACATAAGGAATTTTTACCAAACCATCAAATCAGATTGGAAATAACATTGTGTTTTATGCTGTCTTAACCCTTGCCACACACTGTCTTAAGGAGAATGGATTTTTGTCCAATGTAACCCATATGACAATGGTTTCAAGTACTTCCTTTACAATGTGGATAAGGAGCAGGAGATTCAAAGAGATTTACTCTCACAGATCTAGAAAAGGAGCTCAAAGAAAGCTTTGTTTCCTCCATGGGATACAGAAGGAAGCTCCTGGTTCCCAGCTCTTCCCCCAAAGCCCTGCCAACCAATATGGTTCTGACCAGGTCTTACCCACCCAGAAGTACCTTCTTCCTCTACAACATAATGAACAAGCAAAGCCTAGCTCTGTGGCTAATTTTCTCACCATAGTTTATACCTCGTGCCTTAGAGCTCTAAGCTCTAAGCCCCTTTTCAGTGTTCAGTGGTTGTTTTCAGAATAGTCACAAGGCACAAGTTCTCCCCCAAAACTCCAAGTACTTCCTTCTGTATTTATATGTACCATTTTATGCTTCCAATCTAGATTTTATTTAGCCACTCTCATGGATATCTTCCATACTGTTCATCCCATTTATTCATTACCCTTTATTTTTTGAGGAACAACAAAGAGAGTTGTTGATTTTATATATTTGTCCAGATATTTATTATGTGGCTGATGAATAGATCCAGTTCATACATACTAGACAGGCAGTCTACCATTGAGCCACACCTCAGTACTGAGAATTCTTGATTTGACCTCGATGTTTAGTTTGGGTTCCAGTGACTTCTTCTCACTTGGTTCAAGGGCTTTTTAAACATCAGGCTAAGTTCAAAGAATCTTTAGCTAGAAGTAACTGATTTTAAAATTAGGGAACACACATTTATACTAAAAACATAAATATATTTTGTGTAATAAGAATGTGACATATTATTTTATTATAAGACACTTTCATGTTTATTGTTTATCATAGGACAGCAAATGCTAAAGGTATTCTACTCTTTGTATTTTTCTATAAGAGCATATAAGGTCATGTTCATTCCTCTTCACTTCTTTTTTTCACTTTTTCCCTATACCTAACCTTGAACCTTCATTCGTCTACTCTAGGGAATACAATTTTGAATATCTTCTCTGTACTCCACAACATTTCTTCACAGCTACCCCTCCCCCCTTACTTGCTGTCCTTCCTCCCTCATTAACCCACATGATTTCTACTTTCTGTAATCTTGGGGCCCTGGGAATGTGGACTCCCTTACTTCAGAGCCTTATAGCCTATTTTATGCCACTGAATCACTGGATAGTCTTATGAAGTTTATGGATCCTATATCATAGCACTATGTAAAGCTGGAATATATTAAAATGTAGGTAACAAAATATTAAAATAAAGTTACCTTATAATCATATTTTGTCAACATATTTAGTAACATATCTAGTGATTGAATTATCAATACTGTGTTTACAAATGCATAATTATCACAAATTATTTTAATTTATATGAAAAACAAGATATGATATATAAATCCCTATGTAAATGCATATGTAAAGAAGAGAGTCCTAAATTTTTATTTGGATTGGTGTTCATCAAAAGCCATGAAGAAGGTGTTAACCAACCCAATTAAATCTAAGCTTAAATCTCCTTGTCTTGTGACAGAAGAAGCAGCTATTATGATTAGTTTTTGTCAACTTGACACAAAGCTAGACATACCTAGGAAGAAGAAATTTCAGTTGAGGAATTACCTCCATGAGAGTGTTCTGTGGGCATGTCTGTGGGGCAAGTTCTTGATTAGTGATTGATATAAGAGGATTTAGCTCACTGTGGACTGTGCCTTCCCTGGGCAGGTGGTTTTTGGCTGTATAAGAAGACAAGCTGAGAAAGCCATGGAAAGCAAGCCAGTAAGCAGCATTTTTCCATGGCCTCTGCTTCATGTCCTGCCTCCAGTTTCCTGCCTTGAGTTCCTATCTTGACCTCAGTGACAGACTATTCCTGGAAGTGAAAGATTAAATAAATCCTTTTCTTCCTACAGTGTTTTTGGTTATTGTGATTTATCATAGTAAATTATCTTTGCGAACTAAATAAAGACTTTTTTCCCAAATATAGACAATGAATGATTGAAGTCTACAATGTTCAATTTGGAACTACATCCATAAAATCTCACCAACATGGCTGCCTAATCACGAGCAGAATGAAGACAGCAAAATCTACATCCTAACAGGGATGAGGGAAGACCTGGAGGCCTCAACCCTACACAAAGGACTATGGGCAATTAAAGAGCACCAAGTGCAAGAGAAATAATCTTAAGGGAGAGCACAGAAAATGATTATCCAAATGGTCAGCTCTGAAAACACATCATATAATATGAATATACATTGTTAGCAACAGTTTAAATTTGTGAACAAGATTAATTTAATAAATGCATGCCAAACATGTCATGGATGGACGATGTAAATTAGCTAGTAAATAAAAGGGTGTGGAATAGACAATGAATGGGGTAATCTATAGTAGTTGAATTAAATTTGGAAATAAACCAAAAATATTAATTACCTGAATTTAGAATGTGTTTTATTGCACTGACACCCTTAAGCCAGATGATGGATGATCAAGTGAATGTTTTTGAAAGAATATTGAATAATTTGATTCTCCCAAAAGAATTTATCTGTCAGAAGTTTATGCAACTAAAGAAAACAACAAAATTGTTTGAAATCTGGTACATTGAATTTATTCAGTAGGAGACTTCTTGAAAGTTATCCCCAAATATGGAGATTTTGAAAACTGATTTGTCTATATGTCAAAAAATAAATTATAGAGTTGGAGATTAAATTCCCACTCTTTCATTTCTTAATTCTGCTATGTTAGGCAGATTCCTTTAAGCATGAGTATTTCTTATTTTTTCCCACTCCTTAAATGAGAACAATGTTAATGATAGCTACCCCCACAGAGCTATGGAGAGAGTAATTACTCCATATACACAGAAGTAATGAATGTGGTGCTGGTTATATTGAAGGCACTCAATAAGTGTTGATTATATTTCAAAAAAATATGAGTTTACTAGATCTACAAATTAAGATGCTATCATTTAAAATCATTGTCAAATGAAAGGTCTCCTATGGTCCCCCTTTTTTTCTTAGATAAAGCATGTGTTTGTAGTTCTAGAGAGAAAGCTATAATTTGGCTCCCCATAAAATGTCCTTGATCCTTCAATAATGCAAAGGTTATAACACTTCAGAATTCAAAGTACTAGGAGGCTGAGTGTCTAAACAGAGTACTTTGAAAGAATGCTGATTGCATTGTCTACTCCCTTCTTACTGCCTTGGTACAAAATAATTATACTCTTTTGAACACATGGTTTCCACACACTGAGCCAGAGTTTCTGAAACTATGTCTTCTCAGTGAAGGCAGATCTTTGCGTTATGAAATACAGTGTCAACTTGTTCTTCAGGAGACAAAAGCAATGTTTAAAATAAGGAGCTTGAGCCTTTTCAGTAGCCAGTGGGTTAGCATAAGAGACTAGGCAGGGGTGAACCTGGCCTCAACACCAAGAGTTCACTTACCCATGTGCTGACTTGGAAAAAAATAGAGGGATGGGGACTTTACAGAAGTTTACTCAGAGAAGAAAACAGGAGGTCTTTTGGCAGCCTGTGAAGAAAGGGCAGAATTACACTCCAGACTCTTTCTAGAAAACAAGTATCTCCATCCTTCTTAAAAAGCACATCTGCATCTTTATCTGAGGGAAAACGTTGGCCTCTGTTTTTTGGTAGACGTTCTATTCATCCCTGCCTTTGCATAGTCTGTCTTTTGCTCACATCTATCAAGCTGGCCATGAGCAGCTTTCTGCTGCTCCCCACTCAGTTAAGAGAGAAACAACCACACAATTGAACATATAAGCAAAGATGAAAAAAGTTGTAATTTGTCTTGGCCTTTCCTAGAAATTGGCCTTCTCCTCTAATGCTTCACTGAGTTTGCTCAAAAGCGTCCAGAGTGTACTCCATCATTGGTGTGACTCTTCTCTCCACAAACCACATAAAACCCTATCCTCTGATTTCACCTTCATGCCCCTTTGTGTGCTAAAGTTGATTTCTCCAAGATTCTTCTCTTGAAGAAGTCCTCATGGCCGGTGAGGAATTGTATTCTTGTATCTGTTCCCACTTACATTTCAAGAGGCCTCTCATGTTCTGTCTATAGCCCACACACAGACATAGAAACAACATTTTTTTCCTACTCCAGCAAATTTGCAAAATTGCAAGGGCTGTGTGTGGGAGCTGTGTGACCATGGTATTACAGGATGAAAGGCAAAGGTGATTCCTGCAATCCAGTCAGCATTTAGAAGCACAGCACTGTGAAATTACAAAGGCTATGTAAAAGAAGTGGCATGTTCAAGTTCATTTTGAATCCAGGTGGGTAAAATTATGTGAAATACAGTTATATGTCAGACAGCAGAGTAATGGGGTCCCCAGAGAACTGAATATAGTCATTGAGGTGAATTAAACATTGCTATTAAAACCATACATGTAAGTGAGCCAGATTCTACCCACAGTGCATGCATGTTTTGTGTCCTGGAACAGGTCAAACTGCCTCCTTCTTGTGCATTTAATCCTTCCTTGAGGATGCATTTTCTCTATCACACCTAATATTACAGTAATGCTAAGAAAAGATGTTTTTCTCACCCACTATCCATTCCTTGGAAAGGACCTGCAATTTGTTTCTAAAGGGCATTTAGAATGATTTGAGTTTTTCAGACACAATTGCAGTAGGGCTACAGAGAGTGCCTGTGTAAAGTGCTTGTCTTACAAGCATGATGTGCATTGTTTAAAAGTACATAAAACAGCTCAGTGTGGTGGTGAATCCTTGCAGCCCAGTGTAAGAGAAACAGAGACAGGCAGATACCTGGAGCTCACTGGCTCACCGGTCAGCCTAGCATGGCAGTGGCAAACACAATCTCAAACCAAAGGTCTACAGCCTCTGGAGAACAACATGGAGGTTGTTCTCTGGACTCTACACACCTGTGACCATTTAAGTATGCACACCTGAAAAATACAAGTCACCTACATAAACACACACACACACACACACACACACACAAGAGACACAATTAATATGGTTTTAATCACGTTAGGTTTGGGTCCACAAAACCCTTCTAATTGATCTCTCAACCTTCCGAGCTCTATGCTGTAGCCAACAATAGAAACTACCTTCTTTAAATATGCTTTGGCAATATTGTTGCCCAGCCTAAGCACCTACAGAGAACTTCATTCTTCATGCTTGCTCTAAATTCTTCTTTAATCTCCATACACTACCTGCACTTTCAATAATGTCCCTTCTTACTGTCTTCTTATTTGGCTTCATCTCAGATGTTGATTAAGCTTGATAATTAACCCAGAAGCTAAGCCCAGCTTATGAATTTAGGATAATCTCATCTTTAAACCTATTTTTTTTCTAAAAATTAAAAAAAAACAAACAGCTTCCTTATTCTTTTTTGATAAAATTATGTGCCTTCCTTACTCAATACATTCTAAACCCAGTATCCAACAGAATGAGTCACAATCTCATCAATTATGTATATTATATCAGCATTTCTGGGCACAAAGAACTTAACTCTTATACCAAATGTTCATGTACTTATAAGAATTATCCAAGTACATGTGACATGGCTGTGACTGGAATCAGACTTGGTTCTTATTTTTCCCCATCATTTGCTGTGAAAATTTAGGTGAATTTCTAAGCAGGTTTTACCATTAAACAAGATAAGATTAAGGCACCAAGCTTCAGCTTTATCATTTGTAAAATAACACTGGTTTTAAGATTTTCACTCATTCACTCAAAAATGTTTATGGAGCATCTACTCTATGGCTCAAAAACACCACCAGCACTAATGATACAACAGTAGTTAAAATAAAGCTATCTAATTCATGGGCATTGCTGTAGGCATCAGAGGAATCCCTGAGTGAGTAAAGTCCTGAGTGCATGTATATTTTGACATAAGCATGGCCATGTCTAGGACTCTAAAGTTAATCAACCTACAGACATATGACAAAGCTATTGCCAATATGGCTGTATGGATGTTGTCTTAGGGTTTCATTGATGTGAAGAGATATTATAACCATGGCAACTCTTATAAAGTACAATACTTAACTGGGGCTGGCTTACAGTTTCAGAGATTCAGTCCATTATCTTTATGGCAGGAAGCTTGGCAGCATACAGCATACATGGTGCTGGAGGAGCCGAGAGTTCTACATTCTGATTGGCAAACAGCAAAAGGAGTGTCACAGTGAGCTTAGTTTGAGCTGATATGAGACCTCAAAGCCTGCCTCCACTATGACACATTTTCTCCAACAAGGCCACACCTATTCCAACGAGGCCATACCTCCTAATAGTGCCATTCTCTATGGGCCAAGCACTCAAACACAAGAATCTATGGAGAAAGGTGTTTATAATTAATTGATCAGTGTATGCAAATAATAGAAACTGCAGCATCTTCCTTCTGAATGTTCACAGCTGGAGACTACTCACCTATAAAGATTTCCTACCAAGACTAGCTAACTCCTCCCCCTGTGCTGTATCTAATATACATGTTGAGGTTCCAGGTTGCATTTGGTAGTGGTTAGAGAACACCACTCATACCATGTTCACTATGCACATGTCTGTGTGTCTGACCTTTCTTCATTCCTTCACCTTCCCAAGCCAGGGTTCCAGGGCCCAAGATGCATAAGACTCAGCAGTTTGTGATTATAAGAGCTAGTGGGATTACTTCTGGGTCTTCAATTCAATTCCATTGGTCAATGTGTCTGTTTCTGTGCCAATACCATGAAGGGTTTTTTATTATCACTATTGCTGTGTAGTACAGGCTGAGGCCAAGGATTGTGACTCTTCGTGAAGTTCTTTTATTGTTCAGGATTGTATTGGCCATCCTGTTTTGTTTTTTTTTCCATATGAAGTTGACAGAATCGAAGAAATAAATCTACACATCTAGGTACACTTGATTTTTTATAAAGAAGCCAAAAACCATACAATGAAAAATGAAAACATCAACAAATGGTGCTGGACTAACTGGATGTCGACATGTAGAAGAATGAATATAGATCCATACTTATCACTCTGCACAAAACTCAAGTCCTAGTGGATCAAGGGACTTATAATAAAACAGGATGCACTAAGTCTCATAGAAGAAAAAGTAGGAAATACCCTTGAATGCATTGGTACTGGAGACAAGTTTCTGAACAGAACACAAATGGATCAGGCTGTATGACCAACAATTGATAAATGGGACCTTATGAAGCTGCAAAGCTTCAGTAAGGCAAAGGACTCTGTCAACAGGGAAAATAATTTGGAAAGGATCTTCACCAACCCCACCTAATGGAGGGTTAATATCCAAAATGTACAAAGAACTTAAAAAGTTAGACACCATCAACCCAAATAACCCAATTAAAAATTGGGTACAGAACTAAACAGAGAATTCTCAGCAGAGGACTCTCAAATAGCCAAGAAACACTTAAAAATGTTCAATGTCCTTAGTCATCAGGGAAATGCAAATCAAAATGACTCTGAAGTTCTATCTTACACCAATCAGAATGGCTAAGATCAAAACCTCAAAGAGATAGCACATGCTGGTGAGGATGTGAAGCAAGGGGAACACTCCTCAACTGTTGGTGGGAGTGCTAACTTGTACAACCACTTTGAAAATAAATTCGGCATTTTCTCAGAAAACTAAGGATAGTTGTACCTCAAGACTGAGCTGTACCACTCCTGGGCATGTAACCAAAAGATGCTCCAACATCTCACAAAGACATTCGCTCAGCTATGTTCATAGCAGCTTTATTCGTAATAGCCAGAAACAGGAAATAACCTAGATGCTACTCAATTGAAGAATGGATGAAGAAAATAGAGTACATATGCACAAGGGAATACTAATCAGCTATTAAAAATAAAGACATAATGAATTTTGTAGGAAAATGGCTAGAACTTGAGAATATCATCCTGAATGAGGTAACCCAGTCGCAAAGGACATGGATGGTATGTACTCACTTGTAAGTGGCTATTAGCCATAAAATACAGGTACCTTGTTATACTCTACAGACCCAAAGAAACTAAACAAGAAGGAATACCCAAGCAAGGAAGCTTGAATCTCACTTAGAAGGGAAAAATAGTCATAAGAGGCAGATGAAGGGAGTGAAGTGGGGGAGGGAATGGGGGTATTTAGGATCAGGTGTGGGAAAGAACAGGAGAGATGGCTAGATGGCCTTGAAAATGAATGGAAATCTGCAACTGACTGGGATGAGGAGGTGGGGGGCATCTCCAGGATAAGATATGGCCTGGGACAAGGGAGGAAGCCAAGAATCAATGGGGGTGATGTTAGCTGTGACTCACAACACTGAGGATATGGAATCTGAAGAGGCCACCCCCTGTAGCCAGGCAGGAACACCAGTGGATTGATAGAGACACCAACATTCCTACACACAGCTTTCACCACAAAATTTAGCCTACATGCAGTAATGAAGGCATGGAAGATGGAGCAGAGTCTGAGGGAATGGCTAACCAATAACTGGCCCAACTTGAGACCCATTCCATGGGCAAGCACCAGTAACTAACACTATTATTAATACGCTGTTATGCCTGCAGACAGGAGCATATTGCCCTCTGAGAGGCTCTACCCAGCAGCTGACTCAGACAGATACAGACACCCACAGCCAAACAGTGGATGAAGCTTAGGGATTTTTACCAAAGAATAAAGGAAGGATTGTGGCCCGAATGAGATGGGAACTCCACAGGAAGACTAACAGAGTCAACTAACCTGGATACTTGGGACTCTCAGAGTCTGAACTACCAACCAAAGATCATACACAGGCTGGACCTAGACCTCCTCACTCATATGTAGCAGATGTCCAGCTTGACCTTCATGTGGGTCCTAAACAATTGGAATAGAGGCTATCCCAAAAGCTGCTGCCTGTTTTTGGGATATGTTCTACTAGCTGGGCTGCCTTGTGTGGCCTCAGTGAGAGAAGCACCTAGCCTAACAGACACTTGAAGTGCAGAGTGGGAGTGGATTCTCAGAGGGGTGCCAACACACTTAGAGAAGAAGGAGAGGGAGAATGGGGGAGGGGAAAGGATTTGGGAAGGGGATGACTGGGAGAGGAGCAATGAGTGGTATATAAAGTGAATAAATAAAAAAATTAAATAAAATTAAAACATACAACCAAACAAAAGAATTAGTGGGCTAATATATTAGTTCTAAGTTTTATATGCTATATAGCAAGAAGTGGATTTTAGCTAACAATATTTTCAAACTAAAATGGTATAAAAAATTGGAGCAAATTAACAAATGTTACATGTAGAAAGTGAAGTATGGTGGCAGAGCCACCCCCAAGAGAATTTTGAGGGAACCAAACTAGGTGTTTCATCATCAGTGTTTGGATCTCAATTAACCCTCAGTCACTGGCCTTTGTTGGTAGAGTTGCTGCTGATCAAATGCTCTCAATGGCATAAATAAGTATGATTTGCTAGTGTATAGATTCAGAATTATATATGTCTTCTTTTCCCATAGAAGCAGAGAACTGATCACTCAGGAAGTCACTGGCTTCTCCCTGCAGGCACACATATTACTTCTTCTATCCCACAGCTACTTTTCTAAAGCTATCTGCCTAATAAGAAATTTGTGAACATTTTCTTTAGAATGTCAGCAATTACATCTTTGACAAAGTATGTCTTCCCCAAACTGAATGAACCAGAATACTCTGAACCAAGTTTATGTTCCTAGGAAGAGAAAGTGGGGAAAAGTCTGGAACACATGAGTACGGGGGGAAAGTTCCTAAACAGAACACCAATGGCTTATGCTATAAGATCATGAATCGACAAATGGGACCTCATAAAATTGCAAAACTTCTGTTAGGCAAAGGACACTGTCAATAGGACAAAATGGCAACCAACAGATTGGGAAAAGATCTTTACCAATCCTACATCCAATAGAGGGCTAATATCCAACAAAGAACTCAAGAAGTTAGACTCCACAGAACCAAATAACCCTATTGAAAAATGGGGAAGAGAGCTAAACAAAGAATTCCCAACTAAGGAATATAGAATTGCCAAGAAGCACCTAAAGAAATGTTCAACATCATTAGTCATCAGGAAAATGCAAATCAAACCAACCCTGAGATTCTATCTCACACCAGTTAGAAGCGCTAACATCAAAAACTCAGGTGACAGCAAATGCTGGTGAGGATGTGGAGAAAGAGGAAACTCTTCCATTGCTGGTGGGATTGCAAGCTGGAACAACCACTTTGGAAATTTGTCTGGAGGTTCCTCAGAAAATTGGACTTAGTACTACCTGAGGAGCCAGCTTTACCACTCCTGAGCATATACTTAAAGATGCTCCAACTTATAACAAGTACACATACTCTACTGTGTTCATAGCATCCATATTTACAATAGCCAGAAGCTGGAAACAACCCAGATGTCCCTCAACAGAAGAATGGATACAGAAAATATGGTACATTTACACAATGAAGTACTACTCAGCTATTAAAAACAATGACTTCATGAAATTCACAGGCAAATGGATGGATCTAGAAAATACCATCCTGAATGAGGTAACCCAGTCACAAAAGAGCACACATATTATTATGTACTCACTGATAAGTGGACATTAGGCAAAAAGCTCAGAATATCCATGATATAACTCACAGCCCATATGAAACTCAGGCAGAAGGAAGACAAAAGCCAGTCCTTCTTAGCAGGGACAACAAATTACTCACAGGAGGAAGAAGGTGGGAGGGGCTTGGGAGGAAGAGAGGATAGGGAGGGGGTAAAAAAAGGGGGCAGGATCAGGTATGGATGGCGATGGGGATTATATACAGAGGGTCAGGAAATTGATCAGAGGTGTGAGGCAGTGGGTGATGGGGAACTGAGGGTAGCCACCAGCAAGTCCCAGACGCTAGGAAAGCAAGAGGCTCCCAGAAACCAAAGGGGATGAGGTTAGCTGAAATGCCCAACAAAGGGGAGGGAGAACCTGTAGAGGTAGTATCCAGAGGTTAGGCAAGACCCCCTGGTTGGGGGATGGGCTACCCACTCATCTCAAAATTTTAAACCCAGATTTGTTCCTGTCTAAAGGAAATATGGGGACAAAGTGTGGAGCAGAGACTGAAAGAAAAGCCATCCAGAGATTGCACTACCTGGAGATCCATCCCATATGCAGACACCAAACCCAGACACTATTGCAAATGTCTTGCCTTGCCGGCAAGAGCCTGATATAGCTATCTCCAGAGAGGCTCTGCCAGAGCATGACAAATACAGATGTGGATGCTAGCAGCTAACCATTAGACTGAGCACAGGAACTTCAATGAGCAATGAGGAAAGACTAAAGGGGCTGAAGAGGCTTGCATGACTTCAGCTGAATATGTAGCAGAGGATGGCCTTACCTGGCATCAATTGGAGGAGAGGCCCTTGGTCCTGTGAAGGCTCAATGTCCCAGTGTAGGGGAAAGCCAGGGCGGTGAAGTAGGAGTGGGTGGATGGGTGGGTGAGTGAACACCCTCATAGAAACAGGAGGAGGGGGGATGGGCTAGGGGTTTGTGGAGGGGAAACTGGGAAAGGGGATAACATTTAAAATGTAAATAAATAAAGTATTCAATAAAAAAGAATGTTTATTTCTTGGTGATTCTGTCTCAATCTAGTATAATTAAATCTGAATAAAAGAACCTTTATACCAATTAATTACTTTGTTTTCAGTCAGTGTTACCAAGAGGAGCTTGACTTTGAACCACAAGGTAAGGATGGAAGAGAACTTTTAATGAATGTAAGTGGCCTGAAAGCAGAATCAGGGTGAGAGACTAAAAGAACACTGGTGGAAGAAGCAAGCTTGGGAGTGGCCTGTGGAAGGCCTTTGTGTAATATATTCCTGAACATCATCAGTCATGAGGAGAGTTCTTTTCCTGAAGACCAAAATGACATTAATATATTTCTGAGATTAAACACTGACTTTTCTTTTAAAATAACTTTTAAATTATTTTTTAAAAGGAGTTTGTTGAGTTGACTTTATTACTGATTAACTTGGCTCAACTGTCATTTCTACCATTTAGAAAAATCTTAATACAGTTTCCAATTACTCACCACTAAACGTTCAAAATGGAGGTAACCTCGCAAGTTCATAGCTGTGATGTTGGCAACACCAAGATGCAGACACTGGCATGTTGAGCTCCAGAGTCAACAGTCAATGTTCTACTCTTGTCCCTCATTATGAGTATGTGAGTACCTGTGGTCAGGGGACTCGTTCTCAAGTAGTAGAGATTTTCTGTCACCATCACCTGGATGTGTGCCCAAGGCTCTGTACTTCTTTGCTACAAAGTGCCATGGATGGTGTTTCACTCGTGTCTATGAGGCATGAGACACTCAGGCAGGGAGCAGAAAGACTGGAGTCTAAGAGTCCTGACTTCTGTTTGGTGTCACTTGACTATTAAGAAATTCAAGAAAGAAGAAAGGCAAAGCTAAATGTTTATGGGCTTTTAGATAGAATAGTGGATACTATTTGCTCAGGTGACATGTGGACAGTCTTCAGAGGATGACTGATCTCAGAGGCACCATGTGTGTACTCATTCCCTCTCATGACCCCTGTCTATGAAGGGAGGGAATCTGCAGTTGCCTTTCATTTCTGCTTTGTTACTAAATGGGAGCTGGGTACACATGTCTATCTTAGGTTCAGTTCCAGGTCTCCTGAGTCAGCATTTGCATCTTAATCAGATCTCCCAGTGACCAGTAAGCATGTTACAATTCGAGAAGTCCTTCAGGGTGGCATGTCTACTCTAAGCTTGAGATGAACAAAGTCTTTGTGAGGCTATGATCTCATCTGTATGAGCCTCCCAGCAAGTTCTGTCTCACTGACTCCCTGGGACACTGTCTCTGAACGGAACCTAAGGTTTCTCTACCTGGGAACTACTTGGGTTTCTGCTCTCACATCCACCCCCCAACCCCTTCTCTTCCATTCTGTTTTTTTTTTTTTTTCCTGGTCCACATAGATTCTAACTTCTTTCTACTGTTTATCCCAAACAGATCCAACTAAACATTTCTTGAAAAACAGACCCAGGGATATTAACGGCTGCTCTTTAATCTCTACTTTGTCTCAACCTTGAACTGAAAGAATAAACACAAAGACAACTCTACTGGAATTAGAAAAAAAAGTAACTATCAGTGTCAATTCAAGGTTGGAGGAAGAATATTGATTAGTTTGTAAAAACAACGCACTCTACCATATTTCTATATAATGCAAATGCTTGAAGCATAGTCTAAGTAATTGTTTTTAGGTCATACTATCATACAGTACAGATCCCTGTAAAGCCATCCCTGTATCTACCTTCTGTATTTCTTCCATAGACTCAACATTTTGAGATAATTGTGTTTAAAATTTGGTTTCCTCAATAAGAAGCTGAATACAGTTTTTCATACTCTGAACACCGGAGAAGCAGGTCAGGCCAGTAATGAGCAATCTAGGGTGGAGGCTGACCTCATCTTTATATTCCTGGATGTAGAAAAGCTCCTCTCACCTCTCCAGACTGCTTCTGAATGAACCTAGCATGGCACCTAACTCAGTTTTTATGAGGATTTAGTAAGAACATTCATGTAAACATAATGTATAATGTCTAACAAAAGGTAAACCAATACTGGTGCCTGTGGCTGTTGCTCACTGAGGTCACTGGTAAACTATGAAAGATTTTAATCTACACCCCCAGCCTTGGAAATTATTCCATGAAAGCTGTACTTGGAAGCATCGCTACAATCCTGATGTTTAGAGATGTCTGAGGTCTAACCACATGCCACATTCTCTTCTACACTGTCATGCCCATTACCCACAATTCTCTTTCTCTTTCTTTCTTTCACTGTTCTGCAAACCTATTTACCTTCCCCCAGAACACATATGGAGATGAAATGGGAGAGCATTTGTCCCCTCTGCGTGACCATAGGATAGTAGGGTGAGATGACTGAGGAAAAGAGTCCTGGTTAGTCCATTCACACTCATCAAGTGCCTTCCCTGTACTTGCCCTTCCATGTTTCATAAAGGCAGTGATATTTCAAGATAGATCCAGTCTGGCTCTTCATCTCTTCTCATAGGAAAGCCACCAACCAGAGAGGAACAACCATTTTGAGTCTCCTATAAGGAAGATAGATCCTTCCTCTATCAGGTTTCTGGCATGTGTTTGCTATAATTAGTTCATCCAGCATTAATGAATTCACTTGAGTTTACTGAAAGGTTGCACATCCTTTAATTAGAGACCAGGTATTCTATGTCCCCAAAGCCCATTCTGTTATTCATTAAATTATACTAGCATATGCTTCTCTATCAAAAAAAAAAAAAAAAAAGAAAAGAAAAAAGAAAAAATGGTTTTTAATCTATCAAACTGCAAAATAGCCAACTTTCTTTGGGGCAAGCCTGAAATACATACACCCTAGGTCTAAACTGCTTTGAAGTAAGTGTATGGATCAAGCCATTCACAGCCCTGGGAGGACCCCATAGCTGTCATCAAACACTTTCAGACAGTGACTATTAGGAAAACAAATTTGCTCCAGAACCTGTCACTGAATTTCCAAAATCTATTGTAGTTTTAACTTTTCTCTTCACAGGGCACTCAACCAGTGCCTTGTGTCTTGGACCCTCTAATGAGGTTGGAGAAGGTCTTATAAGCTCTGTGGGCAGGTCCCATGACTCTAATTGAGAGCCAAGCATGAGACTCAGCAGAGAGTGGAAAATATTCTACAAGCATATGCTCTGAGTGGCAAGTATTTGCTCAGGAGCCTCATAGGACTGTCTTCCTACCATAGCTGAAAGAATTGGAGCAGATCCAACTTAGTTGAACAGAAATTGTATTCCAGCAGAAATGTAACAGCACTGACAACCATAACTACTTCTGTGGAATGTTCTAGATAACAGAGTGTTTTCTAATGTGTAGATTCAGCATGCCTGGAATATCAGCACTGAGAGACCACCACATTATCCATGGGCTTCCTAGGAATTGGTGAAGTTAGGTGATTTGGCAGGAGCAGAATAAAACAAGTTATGACCTCTGGAATCCATTTAAAACTTTTATGACTTGCTCTGTATTGAAATTGGCAAAGACCCTGAACAGCTCACTGCTATATCAGTCAACAAGACTTTTACCATCTTTCATGGGATAGACTCTAGATTCTCAGCAAAATAGTTACAGTCTGTGTGTAAAGGTCTGTTCTGGCATCAACTTTGACTGCTATCCAGCCTTCATAGAAGCTTAGTTCCCTGTGTGCATTGAGACCTTCAAATGTACCAGGAGACTCTGCTTCATTGCAATTGTCTTAGTTCTTTGGCTCATGTAGCAGTCAAGAAGGCTTGTGTAATTCATCCTCTTCAAAATCAGGAAGTGGCACTCTCCAAGGTTTTGATTATCTTGGGCTCTCAGTCTAGCCAAAGCCAATAAAAGAACCCAGATCTTCAGAAGGCAAGAATTTTTTTTTGGCTTTTTGACTTTGGCTCCTGTCCCAATGTATAACCCAGGGATATTTACACATGCTAAGGGAATATCCAGCCTTGTTTTCAAAAGACTCATCAGGAGCACTTCTGCATCTTCAGAGCTGAACTGCAAATCAGTCTTCCCACCTTAACACAGTATACAGTTTAAAGAAAAAAAAATCCCAAGATGGGCTAAAAATACCTGATCCAGCTTCAGTGCTCCTGTGAGGGCTGAGCACACTCATGACATCCATGGTAAAGACACTGCCAACATTATACACAATGTCACGTTCTGATAAGTTAATTGCCCTAATTGAACATTAAGTGCAGTGGAGGAAAAGGAACATTAACGCATGAGGTGTTACTTTTTCATACATAAAATAAAAAGGCAAATAGAGACTTAACATTGCCTAAAAACTTGTGTGAAGGTAACTTTTAAGTAGAAAAAAAATCCTGCTTAAATTTGCAGATGAGAAAGGCTAATGAATTTCTTAAAAAGTTTCACCAATTTTAAAAGTAGGTAAATGCGGGGAAGCAATTTAGTAGAATTCTGTGTCCTTCCTTACCAGCATGGGTTAGTGGAGAGAGCAAGGAGTCCAGGAGTCACGAAGAGTCACTTTAAATCTCCCTGCCTCAAACAAAGTTTGCAAAGTGATGGCTGGGTGTATAAATGATTGCAGCTTCCTTACATGTCATTCAAGAATAATTTCTGTTTCAATACTTAAGTGGAGGGAGAGGGGAAAGAGGCAGGAGGAAGAGAAGGAGAGAGAAAGAGAGTACCTGCTATCGTAAGTAGGATTTTAATGAGTGTCGGTTACTTCTTCACTCTGCACTGTATCAATAGAATCTAGAAATGACAAAAATTAAATAATAATAATAGATAGATGATAGATAGATAGATATATAGATAGATAGATAGAAGAAAATAGGAAAGAGAGGTCAAAGCTAAGTGGAAAGTGATAGGACCAGAATAGGGGAGTATTGAGCCAGCTCCTAAGAATAGTATGAGCCCCTGATGTCTGTATTGGTGGTGTCATAAAGAGATTTCAATGAATCTGGAGACTAGTAGTTCAAGGCTTGGTAATCACTCCTGTGGAGAGATGGTGAAGGAGGCATTCTGCTCATTGAGAATAGCAGAGATGTTACATCTGTGCTGTCCTGGTCTCAAAGAAGCTACACTAGCAGAACTTCTCAGAAAATTTTTCCCAATATTCATCAGGGTGACACCCAGTGTGTGACAGTTCCCCACAGAACAGCCATATGCCTGCTACCTAGACATCTGCAGTTGCCCATCCACTGGGAACAGTGCAAGTTTCTCCTCTTCCGGACTCATAAGAGACTTTCTCATGGAAAGATATTAATATTCTGCAGATGTATGGCTAGCTCCCATTCTATGGGTTACCTTTTCTTCTGGTTGTTTGTTTCTTTAACCTTACAGAAGTCTTTTAGTTTTATGAAGACTTAATTATCTAATATCAAATGGATAATTTGTCAGTCCTAAAAACATGCATACAATGAACATACAGACTAATCAAGTTTCACTTACAAGTTTTGGAATAGTGATGTATGTACATACAAGTATATAACAATAATTAATGAAGAAGAAAGAGACCATGAATTTAAAAGAAATCAAGGAGGGATATATGGGAGGGTTAGGGGGAGCAAATGGAGAGAAAAATTATATATTGTATAATGTATAATTACACTTTATAATCTTAAAAAATAAATAATTTTTAAAGTATATTGAACTTTTAGTCCTTAATCTTGAAGAACATAATCTGATGTTGCAAAAAGGTCTCTGTGGAGGCAATTAATTTAAATGCATAAGAGTATGGGCCCCAAATCCAGATTACCAGTCTCTTTATAAAGAAGGGAATTAGGTAGGTTGGCAGTACTGAGCATTATTTCTCTGTGGGCCTTAAATTCAATTAGACAGCTATTGGCTACCATCAAGGTATAAGTGCTACTGTTACAATTTTAGGGATGCTTTGCAATGCTGGTGATTATTGTGGTTCATAGATATCACAGCTAGGTAAGCTATTGATTGCTTCCCTCCCTTAGCAGCTTGTATATCATCTTCCAGGACTAAAAGAGCTAGTTCTCCGGGAGAAGGTTTTCAGGTCAGCTTAAGCTCAAATTATCTAAGTCTTATGCCTAAAGTTCATGGTGTCTCTAGCAATAGGGACTTGTTTTCAATTTCTGGGATATGAAGGACAATTGCGATAGCTTGTATTGTTTTTGAGAGTGTCTCTGTCTCTTCTGACCAACAACTCAAAAGGAGGCTTTTCATGCCTGTTACTGTGGATTTTGTTTGGTAGTTATGGGTCTTGGGGTAAGTATTATTATCCCATGTGATGTAGCTTCATATAAAATATATAAAAATATAAGTATAAATATGTATAAGCCTATACTTATATGTATCATACATAATTTTAGGTAAATACAAAATAATGATTGTGAAATTTTCAATCATCTTAATGTAATTTATGAATTCCCCCTCCCTCTCCTCTACTTATCTCCCTTGCCAATGGAGTCCCCTCTCATCTTTTCCATTTTCCTCTTCCTGTCAGTATAAAATCTGGTCAGCTACATATGGCTTGTGAAGTCATGGTTCTTAGAGGAGAACCTACTACTTCCATGTTCTGAAATCAGCATAATCATAACTGCATTCTAAACAAACTATCCCTACACCCACAGGTAAGTGTCACCACCACCTGTCATAATAGAAGCTCCTTTGACAGCAGAAGGAGACAATTACAGAAAGCCACAACTTGCCCCAAATACAGAGAACAACTGACCATGGGGTAAGAGAGCCCAACTCATCCATCTACAACACAGGCCTTGCACTTAAGGTCCATGGAACATCTCAGAAGAGAGATCAGAAATACTATAAGAGCCAGAGAGCCATGAAGTCTGCTATGAGATTGTACCTTCTAGCTATGACAGGATGCTATGCCAGTGTAACCTCAACAACATGGCTACCTAAACAAATCCTGATATCTCAATATAGAATGGAGAGATTCCATGAGACCCAAGCCCTAGATGAAGAGCTACAAGCACCTAATAGTGGTTAAGAGAAAGAGAATTAGTCTACCCCAGGGATGAGCCCCTAGATTGGTTGTCTAATACCAAGTGTTCAAGCCTAGAAATATATGCATGCAGGCAATGCTGAAGGGGCTCAACAGGATGTATTTATATGTTTATTATCCATTTTTAAGTATCTGTAACAAAAATGGATCATGAAATTGGGAGGGAATAGGAGAAATAGAGAAGGAACCTGAAAGGGAGAGAATGATGTAATTACCTTTTAATCGAAAAGTTAATTATAACAATGAAAACGTTTGAAAGAGGAAACTGTACATACAGATAGACATTCACAAAAGGAAAATAACATGCAGAGATACAGATAGACCTAGTCGCTATCCAGAAGACAAGGAGGGGGACTTAACATAGATGATTTCCTCACAGTTACTCAAAGGGACCCTACCAAGCCCCTTCTTCCTTCTTCTACCAGGTTTCTGCCATCCAAAGTCTCCATTTCTGCTTCTTCCTACATAACTTTAACTTTGGCCTTCTCTTGATGGTAAGAAGTTTAATTTCTCTTTGTTTTGTTAGCAATCATTCTGGGGCCATATCAGTAAACTCCCTCCAGCATCTGTTGACTCTTACCTGGCAAATATTTTATTAAAGAGTAAAACTCAGCAAGCAAAGACATATGAATTAGAGATCCAGGGGCAAAAATCCCACTTCAGATGATTAGAGAGTTCATGTTCTCCAAAATATTAGAATAACATCTACACGAGACTAGTTTAACAGAAGTTTAGGGAAATATAAGTTGGATCTGAAAAGGCCACTGAAAAGATTTTCCAGTTGCTGGCTTCTTTGGCTTGTCAATAGTATCGTAATGACTGCAGCTTTTTGGGAGAATGTGGTTGGCCATGGCTTAAGAGGATGCATTGGTTAAAATACTGACAAGACAGAAAGCAGAGGGAAAGTTGTGACCCATACTGGGTTGACTCCTGAAAACAAAAATGAGGCTGTAGAAATGAGGAGATGTGAGATGGTATCAAAAACACCACAAAGAAAGAACCAGGAAGTCTTCCATGGAGTACAAGATGGCCTTGAGTTCTTCAGCTGGGAGATGAAAATTTGTTTAGCAAAAAGTGAACTGGGAGAAGGAGAGACAGCTCAGCAGTTATGAGCTACAGTTTCATTCCTGGCACCCGTGTCTGCTGGTTTACAACTTGCTTCCAAACCCAGGAAAACAGAAGACTTCAGACTCATTGGGCCTCTGATCATGTGCACAAGTCCATACCCAGATGTAAACACCTAGACACAATCAAAACTATGACTTTTAAGCAGGAAAAATCAAATGATATGCAGCTTATGTTGTATGATATATGATATTCATCAAGTGATACTAGAAGATAACAAAAAATTAATGGTTAACAATAAATGCTTTGTTTTCTAGGTATAAGTTTAATAAAATCCTTCCACACACACTGCTGAATCTGACACAAGTTGGAACATTGAAATCTTAAGTTTCTGTTTGTTAAAATCCTATGCAGTGTGGGGGCTATGGAGCTTTTGCCTACCATGTATGAGGGGCTCTTAGTTTAATTTCTGGTGCTGGTAAAAAATTAAAATTAAGCACAATGCATCTAACCTGTATTTTGAGGTGAAAAGTGCACTGTTTTTCAGTAAATGGAGATAATATTTTTTCCTTTATAATAGAAAAATTTGATCATGCTTGTCCTGTGTTAATGAAACTATATTTTTCCAGAACATTTCTATGTGAATCCTTACACACACACACACACACACACACACACACACTGGTTCCTGTATGACATCCTTATTAGTATTGTTCTGGTGTCATAAGCCTTAGCACGTGTTGAATTATAAAATAATAGCTGTTCGTCTCCATTCTCAGTAAAGAATGAGAATCAATACTAGCTGGACTGTCTTTAGAGACTCGCCTGAGCGGCAGTGCCAGGGCTACCATAGGAAAGTTGTTAACCTCACATTTACATCATAACCTCATCCCTGCTGAGGATTACAGGATGTCATAATCATTTTCCCACTGTCTCCTTCGCTTGGACTCAGTTCTAATCAAATAGAGAAAATGAGAGGGCTGCACCAAGGAGAGCAAGAAAATGCTGCACAAGTGTCAGGGGCATCTGAGGATTTTGAGAAGGAAGAGCAGACATTTGCTCACAGAGATGTTGACTTCAAGATCCTAGAAAGATTCCAGAAGAAATGTGACAAAATCACGTGAATCCTCAAGCCATAAATTCCCCATTTGTGATCATATAAATGTCTGAACCCCATGATCATGTGAGTGTTACCTTCCCCGATGCAATGTTCCAAGGGCTTCATACACTTAAGGCTGGATTTCAGGTCCCAATTGAGTCCAAGTAAGTATAGAACTTACTGCAGTCTGAAAATGAAGTTCTTTTTACTTCAAGGGAAAAATATGAAAAGAAATAACCTTTGAAAAATGCTGATGAAATGTAACTTTTCCCGATAATAATTTTCTGGCATTTATGACAAAGTTCCTCTGTTTCTTAGAACTTCCAGCAAATGCAAAAAAAATGGACAAGGATGGATATTAATATATCTCCGAGGAGAGAGGGAGCGGTTTCTCAAGTGAGGCAGAAGCAATGAGTATTTGGAACACCTCATCCTTCCATGGAATTCAACTTTCTCTTACAGGTTTCACTCAGTACCAAGACTTGGAACATGCTGCAATGGTTAGACATTAGCGATGTTCAAAAGACAAGGGGATATCTGCAGCAATGTTTACATTTCCTGCTGCTTGCAAATGTACTTTTTTTACCTTGTCTGTGGTCAGTGAACTCTCACCACAGAGGCCAGACTTCATGCTTCTCAGGATTTGTCGAGAATTATGTTACCAAGGGTTTTACGTATTCATACTGTTTGAGATCTCTGGGTTTTGTGGACTCACCCTGCCACAGGGTTTCTGGCAGGGTAAGTAATATTTTTCAGCAAATGAGTATATGGCAATGAGTATGGAGGATTCAAATGATGATGTGGCATGCAAAATTGGAGATAGGATCATTTTCTAGTAGGGAAACATCAATCAGATTTAGTATGGGTGCCTACTGTGTGCCAGACCTTCATGAGATTGCCTTAATGTATCAGTTATAATGAAATTTTGAAAACAAATTAGCTTCTTGTTAAATTGTTTCTGGAAAACAATAAAACAGTAAGTTTTTTTCTAGTCGTGAAGACATCTCAGTGGTCAATTCCAAACTGGCTGCTGTCATCTCAACCTTTGGCAGAATGTTTCAGATCTGAAAGCCATCTCACAAAGCATCCTAAGATCCTTGTATGTGTGATATTTGGTCACTGTTTTAGATATAGTCATGAAGCTGGGCATATCTTAAGCATTTTAAGAGTTGCCAAGAACTTGAATACTGCTACCAACCAGGACAGCTTGTACATAAACAATAATCCCAGGACTTGTGAGGGAGCTGTTCTTCCAGAGGAGCTGGGTTGGAGTCCCAGCACAGTCTGTTACCTCACAATCTTCTGTAACTCTAGCTCCAAGGGATCTGAAACCTTTTTTCATACTCTGTAGTCCTTAAGCACACAAGTGATATAGTTTTACATACAGCAGGCAAAACACACACACGCACGCACACACAAACACACACACACACACACACACACACACATAATTTTTAAAAATCAAGGATGGAGAAGGGGGGGGTTATAGATCCCAAGGAACCTATTTAAGAAATATGTGATTACCGTATTCCCAGGTTTATCTTAGGTCTCATAGCTCATGCAGCTGTCCAGCCTGGTAAAGGTAGCACTCACCCCTATCAAGGATGAATTGTCTTGTAACAGATGGAGACTATTACAGAGACCCACAACTGTTCAAACCACAAAGAGTAAATTGCTGTGTGAGGCACTGTTTTAGTTACTTTTCTATTGCTATGATAAAACACTGTGACCAAGGCAACTTTTAAAATAAAATATATAATTTGGCTTGTACTTCAGAGGGTTAGGGAACATGGTGGCAGAGTGAGGGCACAGCGGAGAGCTCACATCTTTATCCACAACCACAAGCAGAGAGCACACTGGGAATGGCAGGAATCTTTTGAAACCCCAAAGCCCACCCTATGACACATTTCTTCCAAATAAGGCCACACTTTAATCATTTCCAAACAGTTCTACCAAATGGGGACCAAATATTCTAATGTATGAGCCTATCACTTATTGCACATCTAAATCTTTGTCAGAGACAAGATAACTATGCAGTAAAGACTCAGGAAAGTTTCACATCTTCCTGGTTTTCACACTCTTGTTTGCCCCTCATTTACTGACCTGAACAGTCAAACCATGGCTAGACAGCTAAGAAATGATAAACTGAGATTTCAGGAAGGAATGGTATGCTAGAAGCTAATTTCCCTGCACATGTCATCAGATGCCTTGCTATTGTAAGCTATATTTGTTACTGGACAACTAGCCTATATTAAACACCTTGAAGATGATATTACCAGTGGCATTTAATTTTTTGTGACTTTGTGAATAGTTAAAAAAAAAAAACAAAAACAAAACTTGTTCAGTTGACATTTGTCTGGATATGAGGTATTATCTCAGGAGCAATATATTCACCTAGCATTCAGGAGGCCTTTGGCTCCATCCTTAGCATTGCAGAAGGAAACAAAACCACAGAAGCTAGAGTTCACCATCCATCTTCATTCCAGTGATTTTGGTGCATGGCATAGGGATGGTTGTCTCTCCAGCCTGACTCCATCTTTATCAATAACGAACATGCAGGGGACCTGTTAATCTACATGAATACTCAGCAATAATAACTATGCATTAAATATGTGAAAGACTTTTACATTGTTTGAGAGACTAAGTCTTCTATTTTCCTGTTCCGTTTGCTGGCATTTTTGTCTTGATTTTGGTTGAGAGAAATCATGTTGAATGTCAGATAAAATTAGCAAAAGTTCAAAGTTTAATCAATAGTGGGAAGTGCAGCATTGGGTGTGATATATTTTTTCTTCTCTGGAGTATCAGCATTAGGGAGCGGAGTCAGGAGAAGATGAACAAAGCTTTCCTCTCCCTGGAATCCATTCTACTTCCTTTCCTGTCCTCCCACTCCAGTTCAACTACATCCTCCAACACCACCACATTATTCAAGGGAAAGACTGGCCCACTGTAGTCAAATATGCTCAGCACCATCATAGATCTTTAGAAATTGCTAGTAAAATTGAGCTGCAACATATTAGAGACACACAGAGCTGTGTCATCTGGAAATCAAGGAAATCATGTTTGAAATCCCAAGATGTCTACAGGAAATCAAAAGAAAATCTAGTACTGCAGGTACTTGAATAACCCCACAGAAATGGTAACGATGGTGCTGGTTTTTTTGTTTTTTTTGTTTTTTTTGCTTTTCCTACTCCCAAGAGAAGAAAAGTCCCTGTGAGTTTTTCCTCCTACAGATCAGAATGGCGTGGGTTTAAGGCTAATCCCTCCTCTCCATGACATCAGGAACTTGGCATCTCCACTGTAGTGTATGTTATATAAAAGAGAGTGGATTGACCTGCCAGAGGTTACAGAACTCTATATTTTTTGTTTTGCTATTCAGCATAGGCACTTGGTTGATGATTGGCAGAAAATGCTACCATGCTTAGTACTTAGACTGTACCTACTTAGCCACTAGAGCTAGAGAAAATCAATGTTCATCCAGTTGTCCTGGTCCTCATCCTCTATTCCCACTTGGTGTGCCACCAAAGAGTATGAAGTCTCCCCCGTAGGCTCCCAGCTGGTGGCACTATTTTAGAAAATTCTGGAGATTTTATAGGTGTGAAGACTTTGCTGTAGAAAGTAGCAGACTGATGATGGATACTTAAGTAATCTCTTGCTCCCAGCCCCTTCTTAACTAATTATCTGCCAGTAAAACAGGAAGCTTCTCTATTGCTTGCTCCCCCCCCCCCACCATGTGTTTTACATAAGTTCTCTGGGCCAAGCAAACACATCTGAGAGGCCTGCAGAATAAGAACTGTGTTCTGAAAGCCTCTCTCCCCACCCTACCACCCTGCCCCTGCCTTTCCCACTCCCTCTCCTTTTTCCCTCCCCCCCCACTACAAATGTAATACACAGTTTCCTGCATGTGTACCCAACTCTGAAGGCTAAGAAGAAGAAGAGCTATGATTACTAGCCATTTTAAACAACCCTTGAGAGGACAGAAGGCATGGGAAGGTAGAGATTGTTTTATAGTTTTTTGAGGAAGACAATTAAAATCTAAAAAGATGAGTTTTACTCTAAGCCAGTGAGTGATTCCATATTGGACTTAAATCCAAATCCTATATTTTTTCTTTGTGGTCACAGTAAAGCCAAGCATAATACTGCTCACTTCTCCTGGAAGGTCATTACACCTTCAAAATCTGGTGCTTTCAAAATCAGGAGATTTCTGGCTATAGAAACATGGTTTTATCAAAGCTAATATGCTTATATAGTCTTCCTTGTCTCTAATACATAGATGTCGCTGTCCACACAAGGACATTAAGTGGAAAATGGTATGAACTGAGGTTGCTAACCAGAGTTGAGTTGTTTTTAAAGCTCTGTGTGATCCTGTTGGGTTTGTTTTTTTCCTGCAGTTTTGGGGCCACTGGACAAACACAAGGGGTGGGACATCTAGCCCACAGCTGATAGATGGCTGGGGATCCTTACTAGAGCTTCAAATGCAGCAACTGTCCCTTCAAAGATCAACTTTTGATAAAACATTCATTTCCAGTTCAACTTGTACTCATACAGACCTCTGTATTTTCGTTGTAAGCTATCACATTTCATGTACTTAATCATTTTTCAAACTGTTTTGTTGCAACTATTTGAATATCAAATGAAAAAAAGAAATAGAGAGAATCTTAGTTAATTCAAATGAAATTTATGGGTCTTTAAAATCCTTTTTTTTTTTTTTTTTTTGGTCTAGTATACTAGCCAGTGTTCTTCAAGTTAGTGTTTCTGATACAATTCCAACTGTCTTTTTAGAGAGAGGCTCATCATCTTTGATTCTCTCTGGACTTGCTATTGGCTTTCTTTTCCCAAGGTTGAATTACATTCGGCTGAACATGAGGAAATTTTAAGTTGAGAATTGCCTGCCAATGAAACCCATATGTAATCTCAAATTCTGATTTTAATCATTAGTTTCACATTTTTTCACTAAGTAAATCTTTGTGCCAGAATGCTCTTGAGGCAATCTTGAAGTATCATTAGCATAATTGTGCAACTCCAGGGATTAAGAGCAGGACAGATCTGGGCTCAAATCCAGTCCTGTCACTAGCTAGCTGTGACCTTGAGACAGTTACTTCATTTATACAAAGTTCAGGTAGACCTCTCATCTGGCTTCTTCAAGGATTAAGTATGCAAAGGCATAAAGAATGCCTAATTTAATACTTGTAGCATGGTAAGTATTCAATAGATATTACTTAATGTTTCCATTCTTCCCCGAAGTTTTAAAGAAATGAAACACATAACTTTAAACAAATCAAGATTGGCCCCAGACTTCTCATCAGAATGTCTGAGGCAAACAGAGGTTTCTTTTAAACCCCATGACAGACAGATTTTTAACCTATAGTTCTATGTCCAACCAGATGATATATAAACTATATCAATGCCCACCAAGCAAAGACCATAGGAATAGATGTACAGTTGGATAAGTGGGGTTAGTGATTCTTACTGCAGTAAGATTTCCACCCACAGGATGCATGGGCAATTCTCCAAAACAGTATTAGAATCCACAGGACAGGATTTAAACTGGTGCTGGGTGGTTTTGGAGAGTTAGAGGAAATAGCATTTTGGGTGTTGTCAGAAAGTGGGATGGATTCGTGATTTTGGTGTACTTTTTATTTAGGAATAAGGAAATATGAAACAGGGAGATATAGAATTTGTTTAGTTAGTATGAAAGCTAGAGTTACCAATAGGAACTCAGCAACAGGGTTTTGGATATTCTCATAGTTTGGATGGGGATCTGGAATTATCTCTGTTCCAGCATTATTTTAGAAATAACCTATTTTATTTTATTTTTTGTTACTTTTGTTTTTTATAGTCAAGTTGTTGCCCCCTCCTTGTCTGCCCTCCCACAGTTCTTCATCCCATTCCTCTGCTCCCCTGCCTCCAAGAGGATGTCCCTGCACCCCACTCCCTCACCCCACCCCACCCCACCAAACCTCCCCACTCCCTGGGGCCTCAAATCTCTTGAGGGTTAGGCACATCTCTCACTTAGGCCAGAAGCTAGTCTCCTGTCTATAAGCACACCATAGCATCAGTAATGGCGTCAGACCTTGAACCTTCCCCTTGAGATGCATCCCAAGTTGGGCCAGTCACTGGACCTCCTTTCCCTCAGTCTCTTCTCCATTTTGGAATTGCAAACCCATACAATCAATCTGGAGGTTCCTCAGAAAATTGGAAATACATCTACCCAAAGACCCAGATATAACATTCTTGGGCATATACTCAAAAGATGCTCCACCATAGCACAGGGACACATGATTCACTTTGTTCATAGAAGTCTTATCTGTGATAGTCAGAAGCTAGAAACAACCCAGATGTCTCACAATAGAAGAATGGATACAGGAAATGTGGTTCATTTACACAATTGAATTTTATTCAGCTATTAAGAACGAGGACATCATGAGTTTTGCAGGCAAATGGATGGAACTAGAAAATATCAGTTTTAGTGAGGTAACTCAGACCCAAAAGGACATGCATAGTATGTACTCACTAATAAGTACAAAAATGTCCAGAATACCCAGGATACAATCCACAGAACTCTAGAAGGTTAACAAGCCAAGGAGCCCAATGCTTCAATCCCACTTGGGAGATAGAAGAAAACAATCATGAGAGGCAGAGGGAAGGACAGACTTGGGTAGGAGAGGAGGGGGGGGTATCATGTATTGGGGGGAGGGGAAACAGGAGAGAAGCCCTGAGAGCCAGTAGAATGAATGGAAATATGCAACCTTGGGAGGGGGGCTCTAGATTGTACCAGAGACCTGGGAGACGAAAGACTCTCAGGACTCAAAGGAAGGGACCTTAGATGAATGCCCATCAGTGGGGAGAGGGAATGTGTATAGTCCATCTCCAGTAGGAAGACAGGGCATCAAGTGGAGAGATGGGTTTGCTATCCTATAGTCAAAAACTCTGACCCAGAGATATCCTATTTTAAATTGCTTTATGATGGTTACAAAGTTACTCTGATTACCTTGTCACAGTGTTTTGTAAGATCATTTGTGTTAAATAAGGGTTATCACTAATACCAAAACAATGGCCATTAACTAAGAGTATCTATATTTTGTGCATAGGAGGGAAGAATATGGGCAATTTCAATCATGTACAAACTCTTACTGTATATATACTTTTTCATTAGGTTTTAGAAGATATGCAAAGCAAAGCAGTGGAATGGATCAAGATAGAGAGAGATTCGCACCAACTCAAATAAGCCAGTACAAGCTGCAGAAAAGTCTAAGTAGACAAGGGCATGAGAGGTAGGAGGCAGGAGATGGTCAGAGGAATAGATAGTGAACAGTAAGGAAGTTTAGAAAGACCATATAAAACCTATCTTATGAACTATAAGTACATAAATTATATATATAATTATAGTAATTATATAAATATAGTATAATATATATATATATATAATTAGAATTACCTTACACCTCCCAGAAGCTATATGTTACCAAATAAAAAGTCCAGTGCTAAGTATGGGATATCTCACCTCAAGATGTTGGTCAGACTGATTTTTAAGAGGTCCCACATATAATACAAGCTATTGCCATTGAACATGATTTCACACTAGAACTTAATAGTAACATCCTATTGCTGAAGAGACCACACACTTTGTTCACAGTGCATGATAAGAAAGCTGCTGAATAACTTTCATAAAACCAAAAGATATTATATAGGCTTCCAGAGGAGGAAATTCACCAACAATTCTTTACCTTACCATGAAACCTGTGAGCTATAATAATGAATTTCCTGGTAAGATATGTCCTTACTTGCAATAGTGGCACAAATGTTATTGTAGTAATCACATAAGGAAATGCATGCCTAATATTATAAATTTGTCCAAGAGTCCATGGAAGCTCAACATTCTCAAGGGACAGATTATTATTATTATTTTACTAAATGTACATAGTAAATTTGCCTTCTAAACTTTCTTCTAAATGCATATTGATATACCAATAGTTTATTACGAGCCTCAGAACTCATCAGAGTTTTCTGCGCAGTGAAAAATATGATTAATATATAAATTATATTAATAGATGCTAGGCAAAGCAAGAAAAAATAAGTATCTGAGGAGTTCTTAAATGCAAATCCATCATCTATATCCTATGCCCTTTTCTGAAGATTCAGGAAATATGGAAGAGGGAGCAGAAATACTGTTAATGTCCGGAGGTTGGGGAGGAACATATGAACAATGTTTTCTGGACATGACAGAACTGATGGACTCATTAACTCAAGGCAGATGCTGTTTCCTGAATAAGACCTGTAGAAGCTCTAGCTAGTCAACATCTCAGCATGGAGTGGAGAGGGGCTCAGAAATCCCTACCTTTGGTCAAAGGCCTATTGACAGTCGTTGACTAGTAGGGAAGGGAGAGGCCATTTTCAAAGGTATGATGGCTGGTAAGTTGTCTATTCTCCAGAGATATATAAATAGTACAATTGGACTTAATGGGCTATAAAAATATTAGGAAATAAAGTTAGGATGGGTTTAGATTGGGGTGTAGATCTAGAAGGAATTTAGAGAAAAGTGGGAATGAATATGATAAAAATAGATGTTTGCATGTATAATGTTCTCAAAGATTTGAAAATATTATATTTAAGATGTGAGAAGTAAGTTAGCAAATTTATCAGCTGCAATGCAAAATTTAGAGTATAGAAGTTATAAATTCACATAAGTTGAAAAAGAAAATGAAATACTATACAAGGCAAGTGTAATTATAGCATGCTATCTAGATATCCTTCAAAATAGTTAATGTAAACACTTTTAATGAATGCTATTAGAAATCAGCTGTAGCAGAGGGTGAATAGATCTTAATGTGAATTACATGCTGTGAATATTTTCTATGGTGAGATACAGGTGTTACTAAGTAAGAATAGCTGAAGAAAATGACAGGTTCACTAAGATTGTCAGCCTGAAAAGTGGTAGTCAGTGGAATAAGAGGAAAACCCACTGTTCATTTACTCACAGCTACAAAGGAATTAATTAAAACCCCCAATCTAGTTGCAAAGGAATTAATTTAAAAAACCCAATCTAATTGCAGCATTCTATTAAGAAAATACTGGAAGCGGGGATGAAACAACAGTAAAATGCGGTGAATCCTCATTTGTCAAAACCAAGAAATCTAAAGTGGCTAACCAAGAAGTAGTGGAATAAGAAAATTGCAGAAGCAAGATCCAGAAGAATGACAATCAGCCAAAAATGTTAAAAATGTGTTGGTCCAAAGTTACAGACCTAATATTAAAAAGGAATAAGGCAGGAGATGATTGGTTTTCTTTTTAATTTATTGCTGGATAGACTGCTTTAATAAAAACTGACTTAAAATTTTAAAATTTTGTAAATTGAGCATGATAATTGTCTAGTAGATATTTGTTGAAAAAATTGTTTACTCCAGATTATATATGAAAACATATAACAGAAATCAAAAATTTATTTGAATATTTGTAACCTCTTTATGATAATAAAAAGAGCAATTTTGCATTGTATTTGTTAACAGTCTGGATCCTTCCGGGTTTCATCACATTTCTAACCTACTATTTCTATCTCACAAAAAGCTACTGAAGGGAAGCATGCGGCTTTGCCAATCAACTACATCCCTCACATGTCTATCTGCCCTTTACCAACCTGTAAATCGGTGATCCCAAAGACTTTATTCATGACCCCATGTGGCCTGAGGAAAGCTCCTAGTAAAATCTAAGGTTTTATTAGAGATGAAAACATCAACACTGTCACTGACATCCCAGGACCTGTGGAGATCTGCACTGAGACTGGCCAACAAGACCTGGGCTTCTTGTCTCTCCCAAAGCCCTCCAATGACTCCTGTGCCCGTGACATTGGTGTTTTTATCCAGAAGCATTGCCAAAGAATTATTCTACAAGTCTGAAGGTGACATTCTAAGTGGATTTCCCCAAGTAAGTTCAAAGGACCTTGTCTCAGTTTGTTTTCTATAGATGTGATAAAAATAGCACCAAACAAAAGAAAAAGAAAAAGAAAAAACAAAAAAAGAAAAGAAAAAAGAAAGAAAAGAAAACTAAAGAAAAAAAGAAAAGCATTATCCAAAAGCAATTTGGAAGTACATAGTTGATTTATACTTTCATGACACTGTCCATCTTTCAAAGCAGTCAGGGCAGGAATCTGGAGGTAGGAACTGAAGCAGAGACCAAGAAGAAATGATATTAATGACTTGTTCTTCATGCCTTTTCAGCCTGCATTTTTTTTATACAAGCTAGGATCACCTTCCCAGGGTTACACTGTTCACAGTAGGTCCTCCTACATTGATAATTTATAAAGAAACTGCACCCACTGATGTGCTTCTGGGCTATTTTGGTGGAGACATTTTTTCCATAGAAGTTGTCTTTTACCAGATGCCACTTCCTGAGTTCCTGCCTTGGCTTTCCCCAGTATTTGACTGTAATCAGAATTCATAAGCCAAAACAAGCCCTTTCCTCATTAAGTAGCTTTTGTTAAGTGTTTTTTACAACATCAGAAATCAAACTAGGACAATGTGCATATGAAAACAACATGTTCTAAATCTTAAATATATGTAAAAAATGTTGAAAGAAATTATAAAACAACAAAATTCTATCATAATTCATAAAATAATATATGAAGATTATTTTCTGGATAACATTAATCTTAAATCAGTTCTTAAGTAAACAAAAAATAGAACTATCAGAGTATAAGTAATAGTTTTGGAGATATAAGGATAAAGATTTTCATTAATTTAATAGTTAGGGAGGGGAGCTTCAAGATATATTCTAATATGACATGCAGATGATAATGCCATGAAGTGACAGTTCAAGATTCCATTTAATCTATGTGAGTTGGCTTGAAAAATGGTAGACAGGCTATTAAAGTGAATGGAAACAACCAGGGATGGTTGAGGTGACTGATAAGCTGTCCCAGCAACAACAAATTCACCATTATTGAATGAACAAGCAGCTCAGAGCTCTGTCGGGAGCAGGAGCTGAACAAATTTCATAGGGACCTTTTTGAAGTCTGTGGGAGTCTAGGACAATAACCTGAACCATGTTTGGATTGAATGGGTTTGGGTAGCAGGTTACAGCTGTCCAGAGTTTTCCTTTTCCTTTTCTTTCCTTTTTCTAAGTGAAGTAGGCAGAGTTACAGTAAAAAAGAATAAAATGTAATATGTAAAGAATATGTAACTTCTTCCGCACTTGTTTGTTTCCACTTACAGATGGGATGTAAGAGAATCAGCAAAGGCAAAGGGAGACTTCTGGCTGTGAAGGAAAACCCACATGGGAGGTGTCATGGTGGGCCCAGGTGGTGGAGAGGAACAAGAGCAGGATGCTCAACCAGAAATCCATGCCAACCTTCCACTCCAGGCTGTGAGTCTCTGGGAAGCTGAAAATCCGCTTCCCCAGGTGAGTTCTGGATCCAATTTAATGTGAACATTCCTCACAGCTGTGCTTGTTCCTAAAGCAACAGGACATGACATAGTGAAGAATTTTAATACTTATCTCAAGTCATAGTTGATTTTATTTTGTTAAAGGCTTACCCTAGATCATGCAGGTTTCAACTGCTTCATCTGTAAACAGAAGTCTTCCCCTAATTGGTCCTCATAAGGATGCCATTACGATTCATCAAGTCCAGAAAGTACTGTTTCAGGGAGAAAAATCACATGAACACATCACTTCCTCTAACCTAATAAAGAAATCTTGAGTTCCCAGTAAATTCATATGAAAATATTGTGACTGATGGAACAGTTCTCAACCTTCCTAATTCTGCAACCCTTAGTACAGTTCCTCATGTTGTGGTTATCCCAACCATAAAATTATTTTTTTGCTATCACATAACTGTAATTTTGATACTGCTATGAATCATCATGCAGGATATCTGATATGTGACCCCCAGGGAAGTCATGACCCATATATTAAGAACCACTGCTCTGGAGGAAAATGTTTTAACTCTCCTGTCAGTGTAAATATCTAATATGCAGGATATTTGACACACAACCCCGTTGAAAAGGTTGTTCAACTCCCAAAGGGTTGTAGCCTGCAGGTGGAAAGTCACTGATACAGAAGCTCATGTATGTATATGCTAAGTAAAATTACAGTCAATCTTGAGGTTACTTGTATGAAGATCTACAAGTTTCTATCAAGCATGGAGGCATATAACTATGCATCTAACATAAGTTTCATTGTGAAAAACTGAGGAGAGGAAACAGCTGGTAAATGGTTGTAGCGTAACACAGGCCCCTCTAAACTCTGAAGGGAGGTACCTGCATTGCTAAGATGAGCAGCTAAATATGAAAAGAACAACAAAAATAATGTCACTACTGGATGAATAGCATTACTCTCGAGCCACGTCTGGTTTTTGTTGTTGTTGTTTTTCCTATGTACTTAAGTTAATGTTATTCTCTATATGTTATTCTCTATATTGTTAAATGACTTTAGTCTCTCTCTCTCTCTCTCTCTCTCTCTCTCTCTCTCTCTCTCTCCTCTCTCTTTCCTCTGTTCTGTGGATTTAACAGACACATTTCAGTCTTATCTTCACAACCAGGAAACCACTGAAAATCTATAGTTAAGGGGAAGGGATAGGGAGCCTGGGCCCTGACCCAGCTTTCTTGCATTTTCTACAGCTGTACACAATGAACTGTTTCCTAATTTTTTAAAAAGCTTTCTTGTCAGAAGCTATTTAGGAAAGACTAAGGCATGTAAGTAAATTTGCTGGAGATGACCTCCTGTTTTGCATGGCCTGCAAGGGGTGAGTTCTAGGATACAGGGTACTTAGAGACTTCATCCCAGGATTTCTGCTTACTGCTGATATGCCTGTACTGTCCGTATTATATAGCCTAATGATTTCTGGGCATTAGCTTACTCTATGCACCAAACTTCCTACAGAGCAACAAGAATTAATACTATTTTGATAAATTAATGATTTTAAAGAATAGTTGATTTGATTTAGAAAGAAAGTTTTAGGAGATAGTTTCAGTTGTTTTGCCAGAAGATAAAGTTAGAAACAAGAATGGAATGAATGTGCCCACTCCTCTTAGAATAGTAAGTAAAGGCTACAGTAAGGAATACAATTACTCTCAAAAGAGAAATAGGCTTGGTACAAATTTGTGATAATAGAAAATCATTCATTCTAGGTCAGGTCCAAGGATGAAGCCACAGGTGTGCACTATGATAAAGCAAGGCCATGTGAAACTGTTGCTCAGAACTTTTAATGAGCTTATAGAATGAAACACTGCTTTGAACTTACTATCAGCATCCTTCTGTAACTCCACTTTTGTGTAGCATTTCATCTATGAAGTAATTTTCTAAAAAAAACTTTTGCCTAGACGGGTATAAGAAGATCAGAGAGAAGAAATGAATATGGCATTTGAGGCTCAGCCCCATCCACTAAATGTGTCTATGTATATGTGTGTACATACATACATGTGTCGGTATTTGTGTATGCTCGTAGGTATGCATGAACACTTGATGAAACTGGTGTTTGGGCCCAAATAGGGTGTGCATGTGTATAAGTGTGTGTGTCTGTCTGCATTGTCTGTGTAAATGATTTTCTTTCTTTTTCCTTTCCTTTGTTCTGGTTCACAAAGTGTTAATGAGCTCCAAGCCTCTTGCCTGGCCAGCAAGAGGTCCTTGAGCCAGAGATAAAAAGCCCTAGCAATTAAACCATTTTTTTCTTCTTAATCCCTTCTGTTGCCAGCAGTTTATTACCAGAAACCATCAGCATCTATCCACAGACGAGTAAGAAACCAGTGCTTATTAGCACAAATAGTAAGAGTTACAAGGCCAGAGTTCATAGGTCTTTGACCTTCCTCTGACACTATGTCCCACCTCCCACTTCGAACCACCCATTCTGAAGATCTGAGCAGTTCCCCAGCACTTTCTCATACTAGCACATGTTACTTCGTACATTCTTGCATTCCCAGTGGTGTTTGTTAAAGGAGAATCTAGGACCCAAGCTTCCCATTCTTTTCTTCTTCCTTCCATAGATTGCTGTACTCAGCACCCTAATAGGATATTGTTGAGCACTTACTAGGGAAGCCATACTAAAGGCCCTTCATATACTGTTTGCTTCATAAGTTGCGTAAGAGATGAGGGACTTAGGACTAGGTCCTTGGTAAAAGATCATAGATTTCTCCTTGCAATGTCCACATCTCTCTTCACATTAAGTAGACTAAGGAATGTTATAAAAGTCTTCCCGGGTCTTCCGCGTTCATATATCCTCTCTAAAATTTGATGGAAGCTCAGGTGCATACATGATGCACAATATAATGTCAAGAGTTTGAGATGCAGAGCTTCCTTGATTTGCCTGTGGTGGAGTTGCTTGTAACTATAGCATCTGTGAAACATAAACAACAGTACCTACTATATACATCTTTTGTGAGAGTACTAAGAACCTTCTGAGATTAACAGGCAGGGAGGGGCAGGGTACTTTTAGAGTTATTCTCTGAAAACAGGACTCCACCCTATATTTAGAGCCCATGGATGACAAACAAGCAATGCCCTGACACATGCAACAGGATAACGGGATTTTCTTTGTCCTACGCACATTCTAAACACAGACACAAACCAGTGATTAACTGTCTAGCAGCAGTGTGACTTATGAAAGAGGACATGGACTGTCTACTCTGACCCCTACCGAAATGCCTAAATGAAATTGCCCTGCTCTTTAGAGCTCAGGTCAAGCACAAAGGCACCTCAAGAGTTGACTGGCTGTCAACTGTTTCAATGGCAGCTAAGTGGCAGGCCCTGTGTCTGCCTTTCTTGCAGTCTCATTCCAAAACCTTAACTTTATTACACCCCACAGTCCCCAAATTGCTATGTAGGGTTTTCTGAGGATTCATCTGTAAGAACATTGTGGGCTGTGGATGTGTGCACACACTTGTATATAAAAAAAATACTGGTTCAGGTTCAGGCAGGAAGACTTAGTTTTTTAGTTTTTTTGTTTTGTTTTGTTTTGTTTCTCAAATGACATATTTGAGCATTAGAAGCAATGTGTTCTGTTCTCCTGCTAGCAAGAAATAATGAACTGCAGCACTGCCTTCCCAACAGCTCTTGCCTTTAGGTCTTGCAAAGCAGAAATGATCCTCCGGTTGTAGGCAGCAACAGCCCCCAGAAGCTGTGGGAACATTGCCAAGAGCCCTGAAATACCTCCACAGCTAATTGGGAACTGGCTTATTAGTGACACTTTTGAGAGTCAGGTTGTCATTGAAGACAAATGGAGAGGAGCACGGTGGGCGCTGCAGCCTGGCATTAGGCAGTGGGAGGGAGGCTGGTCCCTGCTCCTCACAGAATACTTCTTTATAATTTGCTCAGACTCTGTGCTCAGCTGCCTAGCAAAAGCATTGGCTGCTGGGAAGCTGCAGGCAGCACCTTAGCATCTATTCTGCTTCAGTACTGTCCCCAGCCATCAGCATTAGAAGACTTTTGCAGCCATTTCAAGAGGATCTTGAGTTTCTTAATCCTGCCACTAAATAACTGCAATGCCCTCTTCATAGCCCTTGGAATGTTTCTGGTGTGTGTGTGTGTGTGTGTGTGTGTGTATGTGTTGTTTTATCTTATCCACAATCCATAGAAAATTGTTCTAACATTTTGTATAAATACTAAAAACTCAGTTAAAAGATAAATGAGTTGAAACACTTAAGAAACAAATTTTAATTAAATCAGAATTCCAGATAGGTTAGTTAATTAGGAAGCATCACAAGAAATGCATATGACTAGTCATTCCAATTAAAACCCTGGGTTTTAAAAAAACAAGGTTAAAGACACTGTGATTTACCAGATTCAGCCCCAGTCAAGCAAACGCTGTGTTCTGAGTGTTGCCTTCAGCTATCACTGAAGCGATATTCTGGTAACAAACTGTTGTTTTGGGTTTTTTTTCCCCCCACACTCTGTCACTGACGTGAGGACACTTCATAAAGCTAACTGTTTATGATTTCTTTGTTAATGTCCCAGTCCTCAGCAACAGCAGCAAAACAATTCAAAATGAAGAGGAGATTGTTGCATCACTCAGTACTCACAAGAGAGCTGTGTGGCCATTCAGGTGTTCCCTTTGCTGTGCTCTCCGCTGAGTAAAATGAGGAAGCTTGCTGCTGCTGTGTTAGGAGGAATGAAGTCCAGCTCTAGAGTCACCTCGTGGAGATCTCCAATGAGGTGGATACAGCTCAAAGGTTGTTGTTGTTGTTGTTGTTGTTGTTGTTGTTGTTGCTTTAATAGCGTTAGAAGCCCATCTGAGAACAGATACACTACAACATAGAAAACAATCCATAGATACCAGGTTATTACTAACACAGATGAATGCCTCTCTTACTCAGCAAATCATTCTTCTCTTGATGGTGGTTTCGAAGTTGGGCATTTCATAGATCAGCTGTGCTGGAATCAAACCCCTAAACCTTTAGGTATTTCAGTTCTCTCTGAAGCTTTGGCTCTTAACCTTGTATACAGATAAAATCAAACAGAGGCACATGCTTGCACATTCATAACTTCAGTGATAGACAATACTGGGTTATGCTCCTACTCAATAGCTGGCCATTGTCTCCCTCACTCCTTGTTTGTAGAGGTTTCCTCTCACTAAGCTAATGTGTTATTTTTCCTTATGTTAGGAGAGGGAGCTCTGACAAAAGCAACTTTAGAGAGAAAGGGTTTATCTAGTCTCACAGTTGGAAAATGGAGTCAATAATGGTGAGGAAATAAAGGTGGCAGGAACCTGAGGCAGGTGGTCACACTGGATCCACAGTAAGGAACTAGGGAGATCAGTGCTGGTACTTGGCTAGCTCTCTTCTTTTATGGAGTCCAGGACCTAATCCAAGAAATAGGACTATGTACTTTAAGTAACCTAATCAACATAATCTCTCAGTCTTGCCCAGAAACGTGTTTCCTAGGCAATTCTAGATTTTATCATGTTGACGATAAGATTTAAACATTATGGTTATCAGCTTTCCCAGCTCCCTTGCTTCTAGAGACATGTGAGACTATACTATGGTTGGCATTGTGACAAAATCAAGAGAAGAAAATACGGCACAAATGTGACAGAGTTTTAAAACAGTAATGTGACGATGTGACGAATCCATGTGATAAAGTTCACAGGTGATCAAGTGACAGTTCCTAAATGACTGTGTGATGCTGTTCTGAAGCTGCTTTGAGAGCTACTTATTAGGTGGCAATTGGACACAAAAAGGTTTCTGGTGCTCATGGGACATAGTTCTGGGTCATCAAAATGATACAGATATGAATCTCTTTATCAAAATTTCTCTGGAATGATCACAGGATACAATTCTAGGAGCTTCTGATAAGAGAGATGACTTGAAGACAAATGTCTCTGGTCAATGAAGTCTAGAGGATATTTACTGGAGAACTAGAATCTTGACAAAGGCCAGCAGCCTTTGTCCTGGCTAATTTTTGATTTCTTCAATAAAGAGGTAATGCTCATGTTTTGACACCTACACACATGCATGCCATACATTTCCTGTGTATAATCCTTCTGAAAGAGGAAATCCCTTCAGTGAATTTAAGAAATTAAGTTTCTTCAATCAAAGATTTCTATTGCTTAGGGACAAAAGTTGAGGGGGGAAAACCCGACTTCAAAACTTCATTAAGAAAAATATGATTATTTCCTTTAGTTGTATAAATATGATGAAGTCTCTTAGCACAGTGAAGACATGAAGATTTTTTACATGACTGAACTCTGCACTAAAGGTGTTGGGGCCATCAGTCCTAGTGAGTGAATCAACAATTTTTAAAGAAGTCTCAAGGCTTGAGAAAAAGGAAAAGTATCTAATTCTTATTCCCTAGCATTCAAAATAATTGACAATAGATTTGCTACAGAGAAACCATAGCCACCAAAAATAAAGTTACCTTGCCATATACAGGCTAGGTTCAGGTCCTGATATAGTGCTCAGTATAGAGTAAGCCAGAGGCTCTCATAGTCCCGTGTCACTGATATGAATGTAGAAGCAATAGTAGAACACAAAGTCTCAAAATGTTGGCACTGATATGAAAGGATGTGACAAGCAAGTTCATGCCAGAACCAGAGGACAAATAGATTATAGCTGTGCAAGTCACAGCTATAAATAATGGCCACAATAGAATTGACAGATGACAACCCTCTATTTCTATTTTGTGTGTGAAAATAAGTTAAATATCTTCTCCCTCCCTCACTTTTGTAAAATGAGCCACAGGGATTGACTACTGAACAAACTGGACCTGGATAAATCCATGAAAGAAATAATGAAATTCTTGCTCATAGGATTCAGACACTAACTATAAATCACAAAAACGAAGTTTTTCAATGTTATTGAAGTGGAGTATGAAAATATTTGCCTTGCCACACATTTATCTTAACTACTGCCTCAAGAAGTAAATAATTTATGATGGCTCGAAGAGAAAAGGAATAATTAAGCACAGCCATTCTTTTATAATGCATTTCTGGTCTCCGTGAATTATATTTTCAGAAAAGTTTTCACGACACTTACTAATTGTTCTTGGGACAGTTTCTTAGGTCAAACAAGTATGGAAATCAGTCCACACACACTAACAGTGTCTGTCATGATGTTTCTTATACCTTGAAAATGCTGTAGAAATATAGTGGGGAAAATGCATGGACTTCTTCTCTATAAAACATGTAACTGTTCAAAACTTCACCCAGCTTCATATGACTCTAGTTGTTGAAGAAGAAAATCTCAAAACACTGATTTATTTTTAACACAATGCACAAACAACAAATGATTAATTTAAAAATGTTTGTAAAGATAATATATTGATTATAGCTATTAGAATTTAACCTTGTATTCAATTACAGTTTTATTCAACAGCACTCCTTTTGAAACCATGCTCTGGAGAACCTAAGATTACCTTTAATATTGTTCAATTTTGTTAACCATAGTAGTAGGCCAAGACAGCAGATTAATAACAGCTACCCTGTAATACCAAGATTGAGAAAACTTAAGGAAGCAAAGGATAGACTATATACCAAAAAGAGAAAGAAAGAAAGAAAGAAGGAAAGAAAAAAAGAAAGAAAGAAAGAAAGAAAGAGCATGGGAAAGCACAAAAGAGGTCCTAGGGGAGCTGAAAAGTCTGGAGACACAGACAGGCTATACAATATAATGTCAATATAAAGTCAATGTCCCTGCCCTCCAGATAGAAGAAATGTGAAACAAAGACTCTTCTGCAACCATGCTAGGTAGTGTTGATTTAAAAGAGACTGTCAGGACATCCTGGCCACAGCCAATTCCACAGTTCTCATAAGCCTTAAATCCAGTTGAGAAATTTGGTGTGAGTAATTCTTGTGTAAAAGGTTAGCTGTGGAAATGGCATGAATTTTAACACACTCTTCAGTTTAGAGAGCTATGTACACTATCACACACACACACACACACACACACACACACACACATGTTCATAATTAGCTATACTGGTAGCCTGAGAACAAAGAATGGCCCAAAATTCAGACATCTTAAGGAAACCCAGCTACAGGTCATGGATAGGAGATGATGGCCCAAGCAGTAGTTGACTGTTGGTGAGATGAACACAAACTTATTAAGATGCTCAGGTGGAAAGGAAAATGTAGGGATCATCAGTCAGGGACCCATCTTCCATGGCAAAGAAGGGTTCATCTTTGTAGAGAATGATGGCATCAAGCCATATATCAACAGACTGCTAAAGTGCCATGGTTACCTCTTATCCAAGAAAATTTCCAAAGACAGTGAGCAAAATCAAAGCAGAAGTAGATAGCAGCAAATCAGAGGGAAGAGGCATCCTTCGCATGCCCTCTTCTCTTGCATGTGATTTTCTAGTCACTTGACAGATTGGTTTCTTTATATTCTTCTTCCTGTAGCTATTGCTGGTATAGTAGTTGTCTTAAATCAATTCAAAGTGGTTGACATAAATCAATCTAAATTTGGTTTGATTCAATGTTATTGTTACAGCAGTTTATTTCCTTCTGTCTGAGTGCTATTGAGAATTGGCTCTTCAAATCAAAGCTATGAAGATAACTTCCATAGAAGAGATATATGTCCCAACAGATGTGCAAGTATCACAAAGAAACATAAAAGAAAATTAAAATGATTCCTCTAAAAACTCTTAACTCCTTAGTTACTGACTACAAAGATATTGAAACATAAAATTCCAGATAACAACATTAAAAATGTAGTTGTAGAAATAATCAAAGACTTCAAAGAAGATGCACACAGGTAGAGGGTAGTTCGTATGTGTCTAGAAACATTCTTTTAAATTTCTGAGTTTCTCACATGTTGATGATTTTCTCAATACCAAAATTATATAAATATAAACAACAACATTGTATTAAAAATTGTCTCTCAGTATGACTTAATAGATTCACTGCCAAATTCTACCTGACTTTTATGTAAGAAATAACAGAAATATTCCTTAAACTATTTGAAAAGATAGAAATTGACTCAATACTACAAAATGCATTCTCTAAAGCCATTACTCTGATATTAAAAATTAAATTAGATGAGAACAAAACCAATTCTCTTGGTGAATATAGACATAAAAATTGTCAAAATATACTTATGTACTCAATTCCGCTGCATATTTAAAAAGAAGGTACAACATTCTAAGATGACTTCATCTTCAGGATAAAAGTGGTTTAACATATGCAAATCAAAAATAGGATGCAGTGTATAAGTAGGCAAAAGAATATAAATTACATAATTATCTCAATTGATTCAATAAAGATCTGTGACTAAATTCATCACCCCTTCATGACAAAAGCCATGAAGAACCTAAGAAGTGAAGGGTCATGTTGCAACATTATAAAGGATCCATCTGAAAAACCCTTACTCCACATTATACTAGATAGAGAAAGGCTGAAAACATTTTTTTTCAAAATAAGGATAGATACAGGAGTAAACGTGACAAAGGTGTCTACTCTCTCAAGTTTCATTCAATATAACACTCAAAGCCTTAGCAAGATAAATAAGGCAAGAGAAAGTAATAAAATTGATAGAAACATGAAAAGAAACTCACTGTCACTATTTGAAAATTATCTGAACATATCTTTAACAGACCATTAATATTCCTCCAAAAAAAAACTCTGAGATTTTTCAACAAAAGATGAGGGACACAAATCAGCATGCAAAAAGTCCATGGCTTTTTTAGACAACAATCATGAACATACTGAGAAAGAAATTAAGAAAAGGCTTCCATTCAATAGCAAAACAAAACAAAAACAGCAGATAATGCGCACACACACACACACACTAAACATAAGGAACATAAACATAAACATAATGTAAACAGAATTTGAAAAGGACACTACAATATAGAAAGATTTGCTGTGCTCATGGATCAGCAGAATTAATACAAAATAGCTATCTTAGTAAAAGTGATCTATACTCAATCCAATCCTCTTCAAAAATTTAGAGACATTCTTCACAAATCTGGAGAAAGCACTCCTAAAATTCATATGGAAACAAAGATGTGCTCCAATATCCAAAGAGCTGGTTTAGCAATCCAGAAAGTATCACAATTTAGGGGAGAAAAGGGTTTCTTCGACTTAATCTCCATGGTCACATTCTCCTATTAAAGGCAGTCAGTGACAAAACTCAAGAAGGAACTTAAAGTCGTGATTACATGATATCTCCCCAATCCCAGGCTTACATCCAATTAAGAAACTCAATCACAGCTAAAGAAGTACATCAGAAAACATGCAAGAATTCTGCTTGATGACTCTCATGGATTCATGATTAGCTAATTTTCTTATACACATCATGACCATCTTACTGGGGAATGGCATTGCCCACAGTAGGACAGCAGACCTCCTGTGTCAATTAACAGTTAAGTTAATCCCCACAGAAATGTCTACAAACCAATTTGATCTAGGAAATTTCTCAACTGAGATTCTCTGAGGGTGATTTCTAAGTTGTGTAAAAGTAATAATAAAAGCCTATTAAGACAATAATTTATAAGTAAAACCTACAGCCAAAGATTTTTTAAATTAAGATAAAGTTATACCACTTTCCCCCAACTACTCCTTCTAACCACTCCCATGGCTCCCAACAATTCCCTTTGCAAATTCATGGCCTCTTATTTTTTTATTGTTATTACATATATGTGTGTGAATATATCTATAAATACAACCTACTGAGGCCATTTATTTTGCTTTTATGGATGCTTTAGGGCTGACCATTTGGTATTAAATAAACAACTAAAGGCTCCTTTGTGGACAAAACTACTTCTTGCTCTCTACATGGTCATGAATTGCCTGCAGCTGTTCATCTACCAATGAGTTACGTTATATTTCCCCGATTGACATTGGCATATCAATTTGGTGCTGTCATTGTTTAGGTTTTGTTTAAGCATCCATATCATTGAGATTTCATGGGATATGACAGCTTCCCTGTCATATCTAGAAGACACAATCTTGAAGAAGACTTCCTGGTCCTCTGGATGTTACAAACATTTTGGCCCTACTTCTGAGCCTCGGGTGTAGGAGTAGTGTTGTACATGTATCAACTGTAGTTGATAACCACATAGCTAGTTGTTCTCTTCATTTTGACCAGTTGTAGAATCTTGGAATATTACCCACCTTCTACAACAAGAAGCTTCTTAGAAATGGGATAAGATCTACACTTGCCTGGCTGGGCCAGCTCACTGGATACCTAGCCCACTAATATTTTATAATAATTTTTAAAACATGCATTGGAGAACAGATAACTCCTTCAACAACCAGTGATGAGGGAAATTGATATGCACATGTAGAAGAATGAAGATAGGTCCTTCAAAATCAGTCCATTTAAAACTAATTAATCATAATGAAAAATATAAAACTTTGAATCTACTACAGGAAAGCCTAAGAAAAAACCCTCAAGTTACTGGTTTGTTAGCAAGGATGTTTTGGAAAAGACTCCAATAGTTCAAAAAATAATTGGAAGAATTGATAAATGAAATGTAGAATTCATAGAAATCTAAAAAGATGACATACAAAATGAGAGAAAAAAATTGCCAAGTACATATCTGATAGAAGATTAATAGCTAAAATGTATATAAACTCAAAAAAATAAGTACACCAAATCAACATTATCCAATTAATAGACAGACAAATGTCTTGTATGGTTTTTTAAAAGAAATGAAACACAAAGAAAAATATATGAAAAATTCATAATATTTATTTGTTAGAGAAATACAAATTAAAATCAAACTGACGGGTTAGTAAGATAACACCGTGATTAAAGACACTTGTACATAAAACCACATTGAGAATCCAGCTCACTGCCATGAGAATAGCTATCATCAAGAAAACAAATGATAACAAGTGCTGGTGAAGATGTGGAGAGGGAGGAGCCTTCGATACTCTGATGGAGCTGTAACCTTATACAAACATTATAGGGATCACTATGGGGATTCTTCAAAACACTAAAAAAATTATCATATAATCCAGCCATGTCATTTCTGGGTATGTAACTGAAAGACTATAAACCAGAATAGATAGTAATTCAGCTACTATTGTCATTACTGTGAGCAAATAATTAACAAGAAGCAATTTTTCGAGTTTATTTGGGCTTGTGGTTTGAGGAGCTAGAGTCCATCATGACAGGGAACACACAGTGGTGAAAATGGGTGGCAGCTAGCCACTGTGCATTCATAATCAGAAAGCAGATGTGGAGGAGTGCTGATGCTCCACTGCTCCTCTCTGTTTTACTGTCTGAACCCAAAGTGCAGCACTACCAACATTTTAGGTGAGTCCTCTCTATTCAATAAGACTCTTCTGGAACTGCTCTAATAAACACACCCAAACAGATATTTCTGCTAGTAAAGTTGAAAATAGCAATCAACTATCTCAACACACACTACTTATCAATTTGTTATGCAAACACATCACTTTCAAATCACAATATTCTACTATCTGTCATTAAGTTCCATTTTCATCCCATAGGAAAAACACATTTAGTCTCTAAAATTACAATCTTGAACAATCCACTGCTGCTCAAAATTAAAAGTCCCTTCTGAGACTCATGACAATCTCTTAACAATGAAGCCCTATAAAATAAAAACTTTAAAATATTATAATATGCAACTGCTTATAATAGGCATTTTCATTCCAAAAGGAAGGAATGGGAAGAGAATCAGGAAAGATGCAGCCAAAGCAAGACTGAAAACTAGTAAAAAAAATACCACTCCTGCACCTCCATGTCTGGCATCTTGGGATCTTTTGTTATGAAGCAATAAAATTAAAAAGATAGTGTTTTTGCATCTATTTGGCATTGATTTTAGAAACCACGGTTGTTAACAAAGTCTGCAAACATTCAAGTCCTTTGTACAAAATGATGGAATGTTTACATATGACCTTCCATTTAAAGGATCTAATCATGAGTAATATGGAGTATCTAACAGAACACGAAATCTGTAGAAACAGATGCTGTAAGATATTGTTTAGGAATTAATGTCCAAAAATGTCCATAATGTTGGGCATGGAAGGAATTCCTTTCTTAATGTTTATAAAATTTCTTTTAGTTTTGAAATTTTAACTTTTTCTGAATACAATTGAACTTCACCTAACTAGATTCATAGGAATATAGCACATACACACAGAAAAATGTATAGGACAAATACCAAACACCAAGCTTGTCTCTTTAAGGTAAAAATGTATTGGTATTTTAATGAATCATTTGATCTAATTATGAATAAGAGGATTTAGTTACAACCTTTCTGCTTAATATTAGTGAGTAATTATGAGTCTAAATTTTGTTGTTGTATGTTTGGCCTTTCTGTAATTTCATACAAATTTATTCAGATAATTATTCTCTTTTATACAACTTCTTTTACTTGCAGAGTTATTCTGAGATTTGTCAATATTGTTTACTCTATAAATATTTTGGTTCTTTATTTCTCCCCAGTGGTATTCTATGACACCCTGCAGTTTGTTCAAAATATCAAATATTTGTTATCAGTGCAGTATTTCAACTTTGGGTGTTATCAATGTAGCTGCTGTTAATACTGATGTCAAGGCCTTCACAAAAAGCAAATGCTTCGTCTCTCATATGCATATACATAGAATGGTGATCTGTGTATTTTATATTTACATCTGTATGTTTTCAATGGTGATCTATCTAATGTTTTGCCCAAATATTGGTTTTCTGACTTAAAAATTCTAGGTATTTTGAATTATCTCTATTATCATGTGTACATCTTTATATGTGTATATATATATATATACACATATATGCACACACATGAATAAATGCACATGCATGAATATATGCACATGTGCATACATTTATACATATATATATTTTCTCCAAGTCTGAGGATTCTTATCACTGCTTACAGTATTTCTCTAAGAACAAGGGCTCTGAATTTTGATTAAGTTTGATTTATGAATTCATTTTTCTCTACTTCCTGTTTTACTTATGCTGTCAAACCAGGCTCAGGAATATTTTCTCCCAGTTGTTTTTTAGTCTTTTAATATTTTTGACTCCTACATTAATATCTATAGTTAATCCCATGTTAATATTTCTATATAAGTAGAAAAGCCCTCACTTTCCCAAACAGCTATCTATCCATCCTAGCATCATTTGTGGAAAAAAACCCATTCACTCTTGGTGTGTCCTAGCACCCATTGTAAATCTATTAATTATGGATATCTTGTTTCAAGACTCTTTATTTTGGGTCAATAATCTCAATTTGGCTTTTTACGCTTAGAGCATGCTATATTTCACCTTTTCAAATTAATCTTGAAATTGAATGGTGTAAATCTTTTCTTGTTGTTATTAAAGTCATGTTATTCTCTTATAAATGTTAGAGTTAACTGCTACAGAATAACAGGCTGACCAGACTTCGGAATTTTCTGAAACAATAGGTTAAGTCCGAAGAATCTCATCTTGAGTCCTGTGACCTCGAATGCATGTGTGTTTCTGATTTCACTGTCATATTTCTCTTGAAAATGTTTTTGCAGTATTAGTCTACAGATACTATGTATGACCTATCATGGTTACCCTTAAAAACAGTTCTGTTGCTATTATAAATTATATTTAAAATTTTATTTGGGATTTCTTGTTGCTGGTATCAGTATTGCTGAATTTTCATATTGATTTTGTATTACACAAAGGTACTCAACTCTCATTTTCCTTGTAGCAGACCTGTCAAGGGCATCGGCCCTTCCACATAGGTGATTAGCACATTACTTCTGCCTTTCCAACTGAGATGTCTCTCATTCCTCACTCTTGTATTATGGCAGCTTAATGAGCCAGCTGCACAAGGCTGAGTAAGAGCAGATTTCAGTGTTCAAGGAGTTTGTGTGAAGCTGACACTGACTTTCCTAACCTCTGTTAGTTTCATTATTTCTCTGTTTAGTTTCTGTCTCGATGTTCTGTCCATTGGTGAGAGTAGGGTGTTTAAGTCTTGCACTATTAGTGTGTGAGGTTTAGTGTGCAATTTAAGCTTTAGTAACCTTTCTTTTACAAATGTGGGCTCCCTTGCATTTGGGGTGTGGTGTTCAGAATTAAGTTCTCTTGGTGGATTTTTCCTTTGATGTATATGAAGTTCTTTTTCATCTCTCTTGACTAAATTTGGTAGAAAGCCTATTTTATTACATATTAGAATGGCTACTACAGCTTGCTTCTTGGGTCCATCTGCTTGGAAAACCTTTTTCCAGCCTGTGGTATTAACTTTCTTAATTGTTTGATACAATTTATAATAAAACTAACTAAGCTTGGGGTTTCCTTTCTGAGAAGACATTTTTACTAAAAATTACATTTCAAGAGGCAAGTCTAGGGCCACAGTAAAAGTTTTAATTACTACCTATCTTGAAACCTAGACTGGTCATATTTTTCTCATGGCCTTTTAAGGAGGTAGTTGGAATAGTTATTTCACTGTCTCTAATGAATAAAGAGAATGGGTGTCTCATATATGTGTTTTGTTTTTGTATATCCTTTATAGTGGTGTGTCTTTTTGAGTACTTTGCCCATTTGAATTGACGTTTGTATTATTACTGAGTCCCAAGAATAGTCACTTTGGGCTCTGGGTGACTGAGGGGGAGCTTAAAATGGATGGAACTCAGCAATGAACTACCTCTGTAGGTCACCATTAACAGTGAGTATGTGTCATTATAAGTTGGTCCAAATTCTTGGAATATAGGACAGCAAGAATGACCCCTCACGTAGGCAATGAACGTTTTATTATATCAGTGTGGCAATGTATGCTTATCAACTGCAACAACTGCTTCACTCTATGAGGGGATGTTGACCATAGGGAGACTGGACATATGTGGGATAAGTATGGGAAATCTCTGTAACTTCCTCCCAGTTTAGCTGAGAATATAAAACAGCTATTTGTTTATTTATAAAAGAAAACACACATGCTTAGGAATTTTAATCAAAAAATAAATGTTTTTGTGTAAGAGTATTTAGATTATGGATATCTCACTGTGTTAGTTTAATCGCAACACTAGATTATGACATGTTTACAGTATCTACAATATTACCTCTGTTTTTCTTATATTTACAACTAAAGACTTCTCTCTTTTCTTCAACAGCCAGGTTAGATGTTTATCAGTTTCATGAATTTTCTCACACAATTCTTGTGGTTTGGCTAATTTTCTTATGGTGTTTCTACTTCTTGTTTCATTGTTTTTAGACCTAATATAATTTTCAATCTTATAACTATTTTTAAAGTGGCCCTATTTTCCAGATTGCTAACACAGAAATTGAGATCATTCATTTTCTACAGTTTTCTTTCCAATTAGGCATTTTGTGGATATAACTTTTCCTCTCAATACTGCTTTAGATCCTTCCTACAAATCTTAGCCTGCTGTATTTTCATGTTAACTCAGTTAAAAAATTTCAACTATCTCATAGTTGACATAGTTGGCTCAAGACTGACTTTTTCCATGGTTAAACTCAAAACAACACTTTACCAGTTGCTACTGCATACCCCCCTAATCTGCTATCCAGAAAAGATGAAGTCCCAGGTGAATTGTGTACCTAACTTAGAATCCCTTAGCAAAATTGGGAGGGCAGACTTACTCCTTCTCAAAGGATCAATTCTTCTGTTCTGCCATTTGTTCTCTGCCTCTTTATCAAATTTCCAAAACCATTTCACAATTGTGCAGCCTGACTAATATGGGGAAGTGGTAAAACAGAGGACAAATTAAGTTTTGTTCTGTGGCTGTTGAATATGTATAGCGGACCACCATCAGCTTTGTTGGTTGATAATGACCCTCTGAAGTTCATATTGTCCTCACTTCTCAGCTGATTTTCTCTTGTTCTCAGCTCAAATCATCAGTTGCCAGTTTCCAGACAGCACTAAAGAATTAATTCATCTTATATCAACATATAGTGGATTTCTTTGTTTCCCCACAGAAATTTTTGGCTTACTTTGTTGGTTCCAGTATTTTCTCTTTCACACTAGCTAACTTACCTAACATAGTCTTTCATTTGCTTATTTTTTCACTCAAGTAATCCTTCCATAATAATTAGTAAGGACTATTTCCAGCCACAGATGACAGGAGAGAGAAAAGTTCAGAGATGAGACAATATATACACAGTTTTTTTTCTCACCACACAAAAGCAAGAATGGCAAATAATTAAAAGACACAACCTAATGATCTATCACCCAGTAGAAAAGCGAGAGGCCATGTTACACTTGTAGTACTGAAGAAAAACTGACAAATACAGAATTGGAAGAGTCAATGTGTCATACTGGTCAGTCGCTTCATGCTTGTGACCACTGGAGCCCAAACTGGTATGCCGTGTGAGAATCAGTATATTTAATATTTAACTTTTCTTTCCTATTCTCTTTCACTCCTTTTTATTTTTTCTGCCATCTAGATGATGACTTTCAGTTTGAAGGCCACATAATTGCTTTAGTTTTCTGCTAAAGGATTTTTATTAAATACACAATATATCCTTATTTCTCTAAATCCCCTGTTGCTTTTTTCCATACCCCCCAATCTGCTTTCTCCTTACGGTTGACAGCCCGCATTGCATATCTTTGATTTTGTTGTTGCTTTTAGGCAGTTTTAGAATTCTCTTTGGGTTTCTATATTAAAACATTTTTCATAATTATGCTGTCAATTTTTGCTTGGGATATTTCTATTTCAATGTAATGTAATATATTACCCTTCTTGAGTGTGTGCATGTTTGTGAGCGCATGAACGTGTGTGTGTGTGTTTGTGTGTGTGTGTGTGTGTGTGTTTGTGCACCTTGCACAACTTGTACCTCCTCTCATTCTCATTCCGATTACATAGCTTTCATTTTATTGCTGCTTTCAGGCAGTTTTCTAAATCTCTCTGGGTTTCTATATTAAAACATTTTTTATAATTATGCTTATTCATTTCTTGTTTTGGATGTTTCTCTTTGTCTCTCTCTCCCTTTTTCTCTCTCTCTCCCTCTCTCTCCCCGTGTGTGTGTGTGTGTGTGTGTGTGTGTGTGTGTGTATGTGTGTGTCTATGTGTGTTCTTCTCATTCATTCTTTCTAAAGAAGATTCTCTAATTTTGACTCTTTCAGAAACATGTTCTAGAATAAAATGACATTAGGGCATGTGGTTGATTTAAAATGCATGAAAAGAATACAAAAGAGACTCAAGAAAGGAAAAGCAGTAGATGCTTTGTCAGGCCAGCTTCTACTGATGATAAATTGATGTGAAAAACACTCGAAATGAGTGTTCAGCACATACTCAACCTCCAAAGAAGCAAGGCAGAGTGGCAGAGTGCTGTGGTTGCCACAGTTCTGTGCAGTGATGCCTTCCATGGTTGAGATGAAATCTGTCAGGTAAACACACACACACATACATACAACCACACCCACCCACACACACACACACTGGAAGGGAGAGAGGGGGAGATAGAGAGAGCGCGCAAAACCAACTCATATAATATTAGAAGACGTTTGTATTTGTTTTTATTTATTTTTTGTTTATCGTTTATTTTTCAATACAGGAATATCAATGTTCCTTTATACTGTTGTATCAAGAGAAGCTGGCTGTACTATGGAGGGAGGGATGCTGGAGAAAGAGAAAATATCAAGTGTTGGAAGTGTTGAAGGATAAATAACCCAAAGGGGGAGTGTATTAATAAATGGAAGCCTACTGTCTCACATCAATTTTTAAAAAATGAATGAATAGTGGAGAACTTGTGAAGTGAAAGAAGAACCAATGGCTTAAACAGGGCGGGGATGTTAGGGAAGGGGACAGAATGAGGTAGTGCAGGCTTAAACTAAGACTAAGGATTCATGAAAGAGCTTTATAGAAACCTACGAGTTTCTTCTGCATGGTTGGGGAGATCATAGGCCAACAGTAGTACCCACTAAATGGTCATGTTGTTGAAATGCTTTCTAAATATTTATGTTTATATCCATAGACCCGAGAGCTGCTTTCTTGGTCAGAAAAGCTTCTTTGTACAGTTAGCAGTGGTCAACAGGTAGATGCATAACTAGTAGGATACTAACTCAAAATACAACTTCAAGGGAAAAAGAAACTTAGAAAAACATACTCTTTATGGTTCCAGACGCCAGAGGTTATTAAGTGAAAATCTCAGTGTAACATATGGGATAGTTCCATACAAGTTATGGCTCAGGGATGTCCCATATATCTCCAAAACAACACCATGTATTGCCTTTGTCCTTGATCATAGGTCATGGTAAGGCCCTACTGTTGAAGACATACAATAGCTGCAACATATTTTTTAAAATATATATCACAAGACAACTAGAAAATTTCCTCTCTGAAGTCTACCTTTCAGGGTGTTGTAACGTGCTTTGCAGGGTGATAGGGAAGAAAATGCCTCATGTTCCTATGCAACACTGAACTCTGCATACTGCAATACTGACCTGCCAGGAAAGACATGCCCACAGATACAATAGTCACATGGTTGTTATGAGGTAATGGGCAGCTTTCTTGTTGGAGTCAATGCCTGCTCAACATCTGAAAATGTCATTCCTAGTACAGTAATCCTCGTTAAAAGCCTGTAGGTGGGGAAGTCATAGACCTATAGTAGAACCTGCATGGTCATATTGTTGAATGTCATCTAAATATTTATGGTTATATCCATAGACCTGAGCTCTTTCTAGGTCAGAAAAACTGTTTTGTACAGTTGGCAGTGGTCAACAGGGAGATGTATAACTGGTCAAAGTGCTAAGAATAATAGACTGGCTGCTCATCCCTAAATGGGGCATCCACTGTCCTCCCACCAGGGCTCAGGAAACATCTCTGAAAAGAAGATGGAGATATTGAAATAGACAGAGGATGGCAAGGAGTCATGTAATGTTGTCTTCTGACATGACCTGGCTGTTGTACTCATAAACTCCTAGAAGCTGTGCTCACCAGCACAAGACCTTCACAAAATCAAGCCAGCTGAAACCCCAGAACAGATAGGGTAGACAATCAACAGGTCTTGCCACTTACTGAAGATCTATTGTCATGGACTGGTGCTGGAGAAAGGAGAATCATCTTGTGTTGAGATGTGGTCACTGGTAGTATCCCGGGTTCCAGTGACTGGTCCCACACCTGTGAATATAAGGTTACCATATGACATAGAGTGGGGAATGAGAGAAGTGGAAGGGAGCTCATACTCCTGCTAATCTGGGAATCCTATCAAGCATCCATCTAATCCACTTTCTCATGCTAAGAATGTTTCTGGATGGGCATAGAGGTAGACATCTTTAATGCCAGCACTCAGGTAGACAGACACAAACAATGTGAATTCAAGATAGCACGGGCAACATTACAACTATGAGGGCAGCATAGGCTATATAGTGAGATACTATTAAAATTAAAGAACATTTCTATTATTACTCCTGAATATCTAGAATATATAAAATAAAACTTCAAAAGTTAAACACCAAAACTAAAGAGGGCTTTTATCTGAACAGAAAACTCCCAAAATAACAAATGCAGATGGCTAATAAATAATTTTAAATGTGGTTAAAATATCTTGCTTTCTGAGAAATGCAAATTTAAACCACTTTGGTATGCTCACTCACTCCAATCAGAATAGCTATCATCAAGAAAACAAATGAAAGCAAATGTTGGTGAGAGTGTAGGGGTGGGAGGTGGGGAATGCCACCCACAGTTGGTAGAAGTGTAAATAAAGCAGGATGACCTCTATGGAAATCAGTAGGATGCTTCATCAAAAACTAAAAGTGTAACTACCATGTGATGTGCACCAGGTACATCATTCTTGGGCCTGTTGTCAAAGAACTCTGCATCCTAGTACAGAGAGGTACACATATCCATGTCTATTCATGCTGTACTCTCAATAGTGAGAAGATGGAATCAATCTAGATGTCTATCAACTAAGAAATGGAATCTGAAATTATGAAAATTTTAGGAAAATAGATGGAACCAGAAGAAAGCATCATTTGAAATATGATAACCTAGGATCAGAAAGGCAAATACATATCCTCACCCTCAGTGCAGATCGTATTCTCATCTTGTTAATTATGTGTGTCCAGATGGGAGGGTAAGGCAAGGAAACAGGGCCCTGAGATCAGAGGGAAAAATAGAACTTAACGAAGGGAGATGAGGAAGTCAACAGAAAGAAGGAAAACATTTGGAGTAACCTGTGAAAAGTCACAAAAGAGCGGCAAGAAGGGAGGTGGTGGGAAGCCAAATGTAATGTGGATGTCTCCTGTGACAGATTCATCAGAAATCTCCTTCTTTCCTGAGCCCTGAACCTCAAGGTGGGGAGAGGGAAGTACAGCATGCCTTACTGTCTGTGTCTTCGGAGTATTTTATTTCCCAGTCTCCTTCCATGCTGGTAAAATTGTCTTCATCTTTTATAGAAATGCCTCTGGAGATATTGGCAATAAACTGATTTCATAGTCTGGAGCGGTAGAAACTTTTCAAATGTAGAAAGAAGACAGAGGTGGGGCACAGCTCAGTAAGAGGATGTGAAGCAAACATTATTTCAGAACGTAATTCTAACTAGTTCCTTTGTGATTGCTTCCTTAAAAACAAACAAAAAACCAAACAGTGCCACCTCAAATCATTTATCATTCTGTTTCTCATTCCCTCCAATCAGAAGCCTTGTCTTTCACTTGTAAAATCCACATGGCAACGTTGGCTCATGTGACTTCTACGAATGTACCTTTTGCACAATTCTGCTGGTGAGCCCAGATAACTACACTTACGTGCAAATGTGAGGTAGGGTTTCTTCTGTGAAAACTGTAGGTGAGCATCTAAGACTCAAGTTCTTTTTTATTAATTAATTGTTTATTTTTAATTAATAATTCCATTCGTTTACACCTCAATCGATATCCCATTTCCCGGTTACCCCTTTACCAGCCCCCATCCCACATCTGCCCTCCCCCCTCCCTTTAGCCCGTATGAGAGAACTTCTCCACCCACCCACACTCTCCTGCCCCACTGCTCCAGCATCCCCCTACTCTGGAGCCTCCAACCACCCTGGGACCAAGGACCTCCCCTCCCATTGCTGTCGGGTAAAGCCCTCCTTTGCTACATATGTGTCTGGCTCCATGGATCCCTCCAAGTGCACTCCTTGGTTGGTGGTCTAGTCTTTGGAAGAACTGGGTAGTCAGGACAGCCTAGGTTGTTCTTCTAATGGGGTTGTAATCCCCCTCTGCTCCTCTGGTCTTTCTGCCAGCTCCCCTTCCAGGCTCTCTGAGTTCAGTCTGACGGTTGGCTCCAAACATCCACATCTGCATTGGTAAGTGGCTAGCTGGACCTCCCCAGCTCCCGAGGATCTGCCATACTTGGTTCCTGTCTGCGAGGGCCTCTTGACCACAGCAACAGTGTTAGGTTTGGTGTTCTCAGACATGATGTATCCCCAGGTGGAGCTGTTCCCCGTTGGCCCTTCCTTCAGTCTCTGTTCCACTTTTTTGTCCCTGTTCCTCCTTGGGACAGGAACATTTCTAGGTTAAAAAACTTTGAGATGGGTGGGTGGTCCTATTCCTCGACCAGGGACCATGCCTATCTACTGGAGGTGGTCTCCACAGGTTCTGTCTCCCCCTTCTCTGTGTAATACCGCTAAAGTCAATCCCGTTGGGTCCTGGGAGCCTTCCGTTTCTCTGGTGTCTGTGACCCTCCAGTGGCTATCCCCATTCCTCATCCTCCCTGTTACCTATTTTTGTTCGATTTCATTCTGGTTTCATTTTAATTTCTTTTCTTTTTGTTTTCTTCCATGAGAGATCTCAGGAGAAGGAACCTCAGGAAATCTGTCTTCCTGGAGACTGGAGAAAATAGTAGATAACCTCCTCAGACAAGGAAGGTGATACAATGGCATCTCTGGCATCATCCACTCTTGGCTCCGAAGAGTGTTTCCTATTATTCCTGTAATAAGCCTTACCATCTTCCACACCGTAAAAAAGGAAATCTCACTTCAGTACTCTAAGCTTCATAGCACTATCTGAGCTCACGAGAAGGTATAGCCACCACAAATTCTTCACCAACTTAACACCCTCCTTCCAGAATCTAATTTTTCCTGCAATGTGCCTTGGCATTAGCTGACTGGCATGCTTGGTTCAGATTAACCCTGCAATGCCACCAGGAGGAGAAATTCTAAGCTTGAAATTAAATAACTCACCCCAATGTGCCAAGCATGAAACAGTGAGTTCAAAAGTGAATAATCTTCTCTGTCATCACTGAGACCTGTTTGTCTCTTCTTTTAAGGAAACCTTAAGGGGAAACTATGTACAAGCATAATTTCCACATCTGCTTCATTCACTGTTGTAATCTGAGACAACTGAGACAGGATAATCACCTTTGTCATGTGGGAATATGGCATTCTGTTCTAAACAGGTTAAGTACAAGCTGCTTGGAATACAGATGAAAATAAAAATGGCAGAGGATGTCAAAAGATGATGGCTCAGTAACAAGCCTTCCAGTCTTATTTCACAAAACTAACAAGCTAATCCATGGAGAAACCTTCTTTGACAGGCTAGGATTAGCTCAACCAAACATGAGTCTACATGTCAGCTCCCCAGGCAGCTGGTCACTAAACTCATTCTGCTTTGATTTTCTTAACTCATGATAATGCTCTTCCCAAAAAATGCATGTTGTGTGAATGTAAGTGTCTTAGTTAGGGTTTCCATTACACCATGACCAAGGCAACTCTTATAAGGGTCAACATCTAATTGAGGCTGGATTATGGGTTCAGAGATTTAGTCCGTTATCATCATGACAGAAAGCATGGCAGCATCCAGGCAGACATGGTGCTGTAGAAGGAGCCAAGACTTCTACATCTTGATTCAAAGGAAGTCAGAAGAATACTGGCTCTTCTGCCCCAGGTGGAGCTTGAGAATTTGTCCTCAAAGCCCACCTGCACAGTGACACATTTTCTCCAACAAGGATGCACCTATTCTAACAATGCCTAACAAGTGACACACCTCCTAATAATGTCACTGCCCGTGAGACCAGCATTCTAACACATGAGTATATGGGGGGACCAAACATATTCAAACCACCACATTAAAGTACATGCTTATTTATTATTTCCTACAAAACTATTTCACAATGCTAGCACCACATTAAACAGTGGTCATTGCATTAGTCACCCATCAATTTAGCAAATATTTAACCTTTCTAGACATAGAGGAAAGTGATCTATAGATCATTAGGAATATTAGTACTTCATGGAAGAGAAGACGAAGATGGTAAACAATACAACCTTTCATGATAGAGATATATGCGGAAAGCCGTAAAGCATCAAAAGGGAGCCATTAGTTCTTCTGCAAAGAATTTTCAGACATACTCAAAGGAGACCAATGGACATGATCTTGACAGGTACAAGAAATTTGTCACATGGAAAGTAATGTCAGGCTTATAAGTAAGGAAACAATAATTCTGAGGCAAGGAGAAGCTTCTAACACACGTGGACATCAGTTAACTTGGTAGCACAGTATATAAAGGGGAAAACATCAGGGCAAGACTTAGGCAAAATGATCTAAGGTCATACTATAAAAAGATCTATACCTTCCAGCAAAGAGTCCAACGCCATATTCCAGGTAGTTAGAAACCAAAGAAGGCTTTTTTGAGGGTTAGAATTAGGTATGGACAGATAGACTTTATATGGGAAGGTTTAGGTTAGGAAATAGCTTAATGGGGAGAGCAGTAAGAGAGTTCAGACATCAATTCAATCAACGATAATAGGACTACTTATAAAGGCAAGAGGGAAGTATAAGCATATAAACAGTGGACTTACAGTATTTAAAGGGAAAGACACTTACTACTTGACAGTTAAAAGATTGCTTTTGACTGTGTGCCAGGTACTTCTAAGCTCTGAACATGAAATAAAGAGCTCATTTCATGTTCATTTTGAGTATGGACATTATTTGAACAACATTCAAACCCTTTGATCTGTGGATCTCAGAGTCTAGGGGAGAAAAAAAAGACATGGTACATTCTATGACAAATCCTTTTAGGTACATTCTTCAGGGACTACCCACCCAAAGCCAGGCTACTTGTGAATATTGGCAAGTAGTGGTCCACAGCTATGATCCTCACTGTGGATGTCTTTAAGGCTTTTTCAAAGACAGGCCTATGGTCAATGACTGGGTGAAGATCCCAGTCTTTCTCTTCTCTCTCAACTCAGGGTAATGACAAATCTCTAAATTTCTTACAGACTGCTCAAGGTATGCACTGTAACCACAATAGGACTCAGTTTCTTTCCTTGCCCACCTGTTTCCCTCTCCTCCATGTTCATGGATCTGTTAACACCAATCTTCAATAGCTTATCTGCATACAAACCTTCTGGTTCCCTTCCAGGAAGCCTCACCAGTGGTAACCAGGAACAAATGTGGTCTAAAATCCAAAAAGGATTTGTGATGTAGATTACTTGTCAGAAGACAGCCACGAGGAACGTATTGCTAATATGAAAGATGTGACATGGAGAACCTAAGACCTGCAAGAATGATGCAATGATCAGAATCATTCCCACTGATGACTTGGGTGAGATGCAGGTAGAGAGACCTGCTTGGTGATGAGAACTCTGACACTTGAAACAGTGGAAGAACATAGAGCTAGGTGACAGTTGCTGAGCATCACTATTCTACTGGAGAGGGAAAAGAGGAACCTGTGAGTAATCATTCATTCATGATATCACATGAAATCCAGTAACACTCATGGCTGAATCTAAATGTCCTGAGTAGTGGGGCAAATAGTGATAACGACAAGGTGCTCCACTCGATCATTGTGTAGAAGAGGGACAGAGTACTCCATTCATATGTTTCTGAAAAGGAGAAGATTCAGGAAAACACACATGAAACTATTTCCTTTTGCCTTTCTTAGATGGGATCGGGGTGGGGAAGCCAGATGGTAAAGGCAATTGCCTTCAAGCCAGGTAACCTGATCTTCATGCTCTTCATGATGGAAAGAAATAACCAACTTATGAAAGTTGTTCTCTGACCTCCGAATGTGCACCATAAAACATCTGTGACCACCTACCCCCAACACACACACACACACACACACACACACACACATTTATATAATTCATATAATTTTTTTTCAAAAAATGAGAAACCCGTTTCCATAGGCAAGAAAGAAAAACAGTGGAAACCAGTAAAGAACCAATTAGAAAGCTAACCCACCAAGATTAATTGGAAGGGTAACTCAGAGAAAATTACAAATCAGTGTGAAGCTTCAACAGTTGCTGAGAATCAGGACACTGAGATTTAATCTCACTCAGTCAGAATAGTTATAAAATATTTTAGTTACATATCTATATCTGTATCTGTGCACTGGTGAGGATATGGGGTAAAAGGGAACATGTAAGCATTACTATTGGAAATGCAGGTGAATCCAGTCACTACAAAAATTATTATTTAGGTCCTTTCCAATAACAATAATAATAGTAGCAGTATTACCTACCATATGATCCCAGTGTCTCAATCTTGGTATACACACAAAAGAAATGAAGTCAGTATACACAAACCATACCTTTATATACTAGTGATTTTCCAAGCACTGTTCACAATGTCTGAGCCCTGAGGGCTGTTAAGAGATGACAGAATGTATACAGTGGAGGTACAGTGAATCACAAAGTCATGCTGTCTTCAGGAAAGTCGATGGACCTTGATGTCACTGAGCAAAGGAAAATAGTACAGAAATGGGAAGATGAACATATCATGTTACAGTAACATGTACAAACATACAAAGGAAAGTTCACATGAAACTGTAAGAGGGGCTTTTAGGAAAAAGGATTAAAACTAGGGAGATGGGGATGATATAGGGCCACAGAATGATGAAATACAGAATATAGATACTATTGTAAAGCGCAGAGATGCAGGCATGGACAGGTCACAGGCAGCGCCATTAAATTGTACAGTTGATATTTAGGAATCAAAGGGTAGCTTCAGTGAAGGGCTCCTCATCAGTTCTGAAAGGTCTCTTTACCCAAGGGCAAGGCTCTATTGTAGAAAGATTGATAGTAAATCATGGAATGGGGCTATCTGTAAAAACCTAGTGAAGAATTGAGCAGCCGTAGTCTCCTGAATCTATTGAGCCTAAAACAGCAATAGCCCATCCTTTTGACTAGACAGTGGCCCATTCTTAAATGTGTTTCTTGTTGGACCTGGGCCAGCCAGGACAAAACAAACCAAAGCAAGCAAACAACAACAAAACCACCCAAGCCCCCATGGCAGGTGCTACTATGATGAGTCAATGTGTGATGGAAAGGTGAGACAGATGGGCGAGAAAGCCAAGCTGAGCAGTTGGTGCATTGTGGAGAGAGGTGGAACTGGAGATGCAAGGGAAGTGAGGAGTAGGGAGATATGAAGAGTCTGCACAAACACCTGAAGCTATGGTGATGTCTGGCCCAAGCTGCCGCTGAGAACCATGTCTGGGTCCAAGACCCTACCACAGCCAGAGGTCTGAGCTGATTGATGTCTGTGACTCACATTGCTACTAAAGGCCATCTAGATGTAAATGGTATGGACTCTGCCTAAGATCATGTTGATATCCCCTGGGGCCATGCTGATAGTAGGGACCAGATTTTTCTGGGTTGTCTGTGCTGTCATCTGAGGCCATGGTGACATCCAGGCCTAAGCTGCCAACAGAGGCCATGTCTGGATCCATGGTCCTGCTATAGCTGTAGTCTTTGTCATTATCCGTGGCCCAAGTTACCACCAAATGACATGCAGATATCTGTGATCTGGCCTGCCACATGAGACCATGTGGATGTCAGAGGTTCATGTTGCCATTTAGAACATACCGATCTGAGTGGCCTGCACTGCCACCAAAGGCCATAGTGACATCCAGTCCTATGCTGCTGCCAGAGGTCATACCACAGTCCTTGGTCCTATCATAGCCAAGGTCTGTGCTGCTGTCCCAGACCTATGTTACTACCAAAGGACATGCAGATGTCAGGGCTCTGCACTGTTGCCTAAGGCCATGTTAATGTTATAGCACTGTGTTGAGCTGGCCCTGCCCCTCCAATGGGCAAAGCAGGAGAGCTGGCCCTGCTGGTGCAATTGCAGGAGTACTGGAGGGCTGACCAACTGAACTTCCACCCAGGCCCACCAGATGTTAAAAGCCCATACTATTCTTGCAGAGGGCTGAGAATTTCAGCACCCTTGGAAAGCTCACAACCACCCTTAATAGTTCTAAAAAACCCAATGGTGTCTTCTGGCCTCTGAAGCACTGCATTCACATGCACACGTGCACACACTCACAAACACACACATGCACTCATAAGCACACACACACAAACAGTAAAGGGAATGAAAATACCTATTTTCTTATATTTTGTTGTTTTGATATTATTAACAAAGATGGAGAATAACTATGGAGAATATGAATGTAGCTTGGTGGTAGAACACTTGTTTATTGTGTATTAGATCCTGAGCTGGATTCTCAGCACTACAAAAGCAGTGTATGGAGAGTCATTAGGCCAGTGGTTCTTAACCTGTGGGTCCTGACCACTTTGCTGGTTGGATGACCCTTTCACAGGGGTTGCCTAAGACTATCAGAAAACATAGATATTTACATTATGATATACAACAATAGCAAAATTATAATTATGAGGTAGGAGTAAAAATAATTTTATGTTTGGGGTCACCACAAGGGCTGCAGCATTAGGAAGGTTGAGATCCACTGCATTAGGCTTTGAAGATTTCAAGAGAACATTGGACTTACTTTAAAGCCTCTTGAGTTTGAATACACAAGAGCTTTACCTGAGTATGTTAGCTTTCTTGGGACTATGACAAAGTGATTATCTAAACAGGAGGAATTATTTACTTGAACTAGAGTTTCACAGCTGTCTGTCCATTTTGGCAGAGAAAGCATAGTCAAAAAGTCCATATTCTCATCATTAGGAAACAGAGAAAAGAACACAGGATGGGGCCAGTATGTGACACAGCCCTAAAGACGCACTCTCAGTGAATGACTTTCTTCAGAAGTCCCACCTCTGGTTTCTCACCAGTCCTCTGCAATGTCACCATGGTGCACATCCAGTATTAGCCAGGCTTTGAACAGAAGCACAGCAGCAAGTGATTTGAAATGTCTAAGGCTTAGCAGCCATCGCTACATTTATCTTTCAAATAGAAAAGGGACACTTTCTTCAAAAAGTGCAAGCAGCTATGTTAAATCAGTGCTGTGGTTTTTCAAGTCTGTTTATAGCATACTAATTTATACTGTTCCTAAGATATTGATTCAATTCTCTGGATATTTCAGTAATGTTTTCATTAAAACAATTCTGGTTGAAATGTAAAGAAAGAACTTGGGCTTTGAGAAGAAATGAGTTTGGGGTCTTAGGGAGATGGCTTGGTGAGTATGACTGTGTGCAAACAACATGAGGACATGAGTTCAAATCCCAGAACTCACATACAATGCAGGCATTTCTGTGTACCGCTGTTAACTTTAGATTTGAAGGGCATAGACAGGCAGATCCTAGAGGCTTACTAGCACTCTATCTGAGTTAGCAGTTCAGTTAGAGACCCTGTCTCAGGGGCAAAGATGGAAAGCTATCTTCAGAGGAAGACATCAAATGCTCTCCTGTGTCCTCTGCTTGAACACACATTGGTACATGCACTGCCACCCCTACAGGCATAACAACACACACACACAAACATATGCATGCAAAACGTACACACACACACACACACTGAATTTCTTATTGTATTACTGTTTGAGAAATACCTGGAAAAAACCTACTCATAATAAAAAAACTTGATGAAAAGATGATGAAGTTCAGCAGACACCAGCCACAGCAGCAATTAGCAAAAAAGCAGAGTGTTTGAAAGCCTTCTTCAAATGTCAGAACTTTTTCTCACATATTAAATTTCAGATAATAGTACCTCAGAGTTTGAATGCAATAATAGCCATTTATGGTTATGATGTTTATTACCATTTCATACACATTTATGTACAGCTCCAAATCATAATTTAGTGTTTTGTCTGAATGAGCATTGAGTTATCTCAATGTAAGAAGCATTTTGGTTCTCCTGGCAACCATAGTTTAAAATAATGTAATCATATTATAAACAATGTGCTGAAAAGTGACTTACTAAGGCATTGTAATGTTGTTATGGCAACTGGAAGATTTCTGTTTAAACACCCATGGATCTATAATTTTAAACCATACCGAAGAGACAAAGAGCATATTGCTAGGTAATCAATCCTTATTCAGACCTTTCTATTCATACCAGAGTACTGCGTCCTCCCTTTGATACATAATTTATTACTTATCTGATGCAATTTATTTATTTTTTTTAGCCATTACAGCATTCGAACTTTTAATCTGGCTAGGATGACAATTTGGTCCCTTTCCCTGATGTCTTACTTTCCATCCTTTTCTTTTTCTTTTTTCCTTTTTTTTGGTTTTTTGAGACAAGATTTCTCTGTATAGCCCTGGCTGTCCTGGAACTTATTCTGTAAACCAGGCTGGCCTTGAACTCAGAAATCTGCCTCCCAAGTGCTGGGATTAAAGGCATGGGACACCAATGCCCTGCACTTTCCATCCTTTTCAAATTAATCATTTGACAGGAGAACTTCAACTCTCTGCGCGTGTCAAGATCTCCCTAACTGAAAAGTGTTCCTCTCAAGTGTTCATATCATGAACTGACCACATTGATGACCTTTGTCCCAACACATTTTCCACCTAAGGTAGACATACCAACTCAGCATGAAGAGGAGAAGGGGAGGAAGAAGAGGACAGCTTTTGTACTGTGAGCATAGCATAGTTGATATATCACCTAAAAGCAATGGTTATTTCTCTAAAATTCTGACTTTACTGGGTTTTGCATTTTACCCGTCAGCTCTGAGACTGGAGAGAATTTGTGTTGCAGCTTGTAGTTTTTCTGAAAGCGTAACTTTTCCCTGTGGCACAACTATGGAAAGGAAGAATCATTTACACAGAGCAGTGCAACAGTACAGTCTGATCCTGTAGCCTTTGGGATGCTGTCAAGCTCTGTCTCCCTACTGATACCTGCGTCTCTTTTCAAATTCATTTCACAGCCTGTGGTGCCACATTAGTATTACTGTCTCTCTTTCCAGATATTCAGTCTTAGCACTCTTGGGCATTGATGGACCAGTACCGACCATTAGAAACACTTCACAAAACACCTTGAAATGAGATAAATTGACCCTAGGTATGAGCCTAACACATTTTTGAGGTTTGATGGACCGTTTTCTTTGTAAAATTTGTTTAATAATCTATGTATACATGGAAAGAATACCTAATCTGCAGTTGTGGTTTAATTAATACAATATTGTTGGTCACACATTTAATGTTTTCCGCGTCTTTACAAACTTTGTCTCTTGAGATAGAACAAATGTTAAAGACATCTCAAATCATCATGCTGAAGGTTCCATGTACAGGCATTCGCTGTCAAACCTGACCCCCTGAGATTGGTCCCAGGACCATACACTGGAAGGATAGATCCTCCTTGCTCAAGTTATCTTGAAACTCCGTGAATACATGCAGCATGTACATTCACATACACACACTCACATACATGAAATCAATATATAAATATAATACAAGGAAAAATACAACAATAATGTTTTAACATCTAGAATAAGCAACACTTTATAGATGGTTTACACTTTTAAATTAGCATATTGAACAGAAGAAATAAGAAATGTTACTAATCCAAATATCTATTTCATTAGCACAAAAAGGACAGAATGTTGAAGATGCACCAATTTGAAGGTAATTCTAAACATGTAGGAGGCTGGTTATGTCCTTCTGTGACCTTGCTCTCAGCAAACCTAGTGGTCAACAGTTTACTCTTTAACATGTCTTACTTATTATTAATAACATTCACAACATTATTAATAGCAATAAAATATACATTATTATGGACCGGTTATTATGCAAATACTTCACATGCTTTACCTCTTTAATCCTAGAAATAAATATTATTTTTCCATCTTATAAATAAGAAAAACTGGAAATTAAGAAGGTTTTCTAATAAACTAGAGATCAAATCAATGCACGGTGAGTACAGGGAAAGCCTTTCTAGCTAGGCATTTTCCACTCAGCTTTCATGTTTGTGTGGATACAACACCTACTGAAGAGAGAATTAGCCTTTTCATTCCCTTGGAGTTATACCAGAAGCTGACCTACACAGACACTGTTCAGATTATTCTTTTTTGCCAGTAAGATCTGGCTGGCTGTGCTGATTTTGGGTGCCTACTGAGCTTCATGCATTTTTCATATGTAGAAATGTTCTGTGACTTATTCTTTTCTTGGAGAGGGATTCTGCAGGAGGATAAACCTATGGGAGAAAATATACACAAATGAAATGTCACTAATCCTGCAAAATGTTACTTTTAGAGCATTAAGTTGTATTATTATCAGAATACCAATTTACTCATTGAACATAATTGAGGAGATCCAATTATGTCTAAAAGGAAAATCTAGGTCAATGTATATACAACCTATGAGTTTGGTAAGTTTTCAACATGTTGAACTGCTTAGCTTCTATAGACTAGTGTGAAACACACCAATATTAACATATCAATTTAAAGGGAAAATTGCTCAATTCCAATATCAATGAAGCAATATTTATGATTGATGGCCAAATATGTGAAAATAAAATAAATTGCAGTCACTAAACTTTCTCTACAGCTTTAGGGCAGTGCCAAGTTCAGGAACCAACCTTCAACCTGTTTGATTCCCTCTGAAAACTAATGGGTATATATTTACCTTCCAGTTATTAGTGAAACACTGAGGATACAGTGTACTTGATTTTGTTAGCACTGATGGTTTACCTCTCCAATATTTTCCTCTCCGGCTGTGCTTTCCACTTCAAGGGTCAACATCTTCAATATATTTGAGTAGAGTAAATGTGGGGGGTAGTATGGATGTTTGTGAGGGCTGTTGACAGAGTTTTACTTAGTACTGAACCCTCCCATCCCTGGAGCATTGGTCACAGAGTGGAAATTTCTGAGCTCTTTGCATTGGTCAATTATGGTGAGTTGAATGAGCAGTTTCTGTTGTCTTATCACAATGTCTCCATAGTACAGAACATTATAGACCATTGTGTGTGTGTGTGTGTGTGTGTGTGTAAATCTGAGAAGTGTGCTAATTCCTCTATTTACAGTCACCAGCACAAGTTGAATACATTGCTGGGATTAGATTCATAGTATAAGATAGTGTAAGGTAAAGACTCTGTGCCTGTTAGTTTTATGGCAAGCTGATACATGTTGGAGTCATCAGAGAGGGTTAGCCTCCAATGAGAAAATGCCCTTGAAAAATCAGGTTATAGAAAATACTGTAGGGCAATTTATTAATAAGTGATTGATGGCAGGAGGTAAGAGCCTGCAGGTTTCCACCTGTGGCAGGAGACCTCTGCCTGGGCCACCAGGCCTCCATTGACAACCAGCACAGGGAGAAAGCGACCCACCCACCCACTTGTGTGGAAAAGCCAGCAACAGGAGGACTCCAGACACAGGGACTGAGGAACAGCCAGGAAAGAGAACTGGTCTCCAAGGAACACTGACACCTGGGCCTGTAGGAAAGACAAGCCACAGTCAGAGAGAGAAATACCAGCTAACAACAGAGATAACCAGATGGCAAAATGCAAGGGCAAGAACACAAGGAACAGAAACCAAGACATCATCAGAACCCAGCTCTCCCACCACAGCCAGCACTGGATACCCCAACACACCAGAAAATGAAGACTCAGACTTAAAATCACTTCTCAAGAGGATGATAGAAGACTTAAAGAAGGAAATATATAACTCCCTTAAAGAAATACAAGAGAGCACAGGTAAAGAACTGGAAACCCTTAAAGAGGACACACAGAAATCCCTTAAAGAATTACAGGAAAACACAATCAAATGGGCAGAATTACAGGAAGACACAATCAAACAAATGAAAAAAACCATTCAGGTATTAAAAACAGAAATAGAAACAATAAAGAAATCACAAAGAGAGACAACCCTGGAGTTAGAGAACATAGGAAAGAAATCAGGAGTCATAGATGCAAGCATCACCAACAGAATATAAGAGATAGAAGAGAGAATCTCAGGTGCAGAAGATACCATAGAAAACATGGACACAACAGTCAAAGAAAATACAACATCCAAAAAGCTCCTAACCCAAAACATCCAAGATATCCAGAAAGCAATGAGAAGACAGAACCTGAGGATAATAGGTATAGAAGAAAGTGAAGATTCCCAACTTAAAGGCTCAGTAAATATCTTCAACAAAATTATAGAAGAAAATTTTCCTAACCTGAAGAAAGAGATGAACATAAATATACAAGAAGCCTACAGAACGCCAAATAGACTGGACTAGAAAAGAAATTCCTCCCGTCACATTATAGTCAAACCACCAAATACACAAAACAAGGAAAGAATATTAAAAGCAGTAAGGGAAAAAGGGCAAGTAACATATAAAGGCAGACCTATCAGAATTACACCAGACTTCTCACCAGAGACTATGAAAGCTAGAAAATCCTGGGCAGATTTCATACAGACTCCAAGAGAACACAAATGCCAACCCAGACTGCTATACCCAGCAAAACTCTCAATAATCATAGATGGTGAAACCAAAATATTCTATGACAAATCCAAATTTGAACAGTATGTTTCCACAAACCCAGCCCTACAAACAACAATACATGGAAAACGCCAACTCAAGGAGGGAAACTACACTCAAGAAAAAGCAAGAAAGTAATCTTTCAACAAACTCAAAAGAAGATAGCCACATAAACAACATCAAAAATAACAGGAAACAACAATCACTATTCTTTAATATCTCTTAACATCAATGGTCTCAACTCCCCAATAAAAAGACATAGACTGACAGACTGGATCCATAAACAGGACCCAGCATTTTGCTGCATCCAGGAAATGCACCTCCGTGTTAAAGACAAACACTACCTCAGAGTAAAGGGCTGGAAAAAAATTTACCAGGCAAATGGCCCCAAGAAACAGGCTGGAGTAGCCATTCTAATATCAGATAAAATTGACTTTCAACCAAAAGTCATCAAAAAAGATAACGAAGGATACTTCATACTCATCAAAGAAAAAATCTACCAAGAAGAACTCTCAATTCTGAACATCTATGCCCCGAATGCGAGAGCTCCCACATTCATAAAAGATACTCTACTAAAGCTCAAAGCACACATTGCACCTCACACAATAATAGTGGTAGACTTCAACACCCCACTATCAACAATGGACAGATCTTGAAAACATAAACTAAACAGACACACAGTGAAACTAACAAATGCTATGAACCAAATGGATTTAACAGATATCTATAGAACATTTCATCCAACATCAAAAGAATATACCTACTTCTCAGCACCTCATGGTACCTTCTCCAAAACTGATCATATAATTGGTCACAAAACAAACCTCAACAGATATAAGAAGGTGGAAATAATCCTATGCCTCCTATCAGATCACTACAGATTAAGGTTAATCTTCAATGGCAACAACAACAACAGAAAGCCCATATACACATGGAAGTTGAACAATGCTCTGCTCAATGATAACGTGGTCAAGGAAGAAATAAAGAAGGAAATTAAAGGCTTCCTAGAATTTAATGAAAATGAAAGTATAACTAACCCAATCCTATGGAACACAATAAAAGCAGTGTTAAGAGGAAAATTCATAGCTCTGAATGCCTCTAAAAAGAAACTGGAGAGAGCATATACTAACAGCCTAATAGCACACCTGAAAGTTCTAGAACAAAAAGAAGCTAATACACCCAAGAAGAGTAGAAGGCAGGAAATAATCAAATTAAAGGCTGAAATCAACCAAGTGGAAACTAAAAGAATTGTACAAAGAATCAACAAAACCAGGAGCTGGTTCTTTGAGAAAATCAACAAGATAGATAAACCCTTAGCCAGACTAACCAGAAGGCACAGAGTCAGTGTGCAAATTAATAAAATTAGAGATGAAAATGGAGATATAACAACAGACCCTGAGGAAATTAAAAATATTATCAGATCCTATTACAAAAGCCAGTACAAAACAAAATTAGAAAATCTGGAGGAAATAGACAAGTGTCTAGACAGATACCAATTACCAAAGTTAAATCAGTATCAGATAAACCATCTAAACAGTCCAAAAACCCCTAAAGAAATTGAAGCAGTCATCAAAAGTCTCCCAACCAAAAAAAGCCCAGGACCAGATGGGTTCAGTGCAGAATTCTATCAGACCTTCAAAGCAGACCTTAATACCAATACTCTTCAAGGTATTCCATAAAAAAGTAATGGAAGGAACACTCCCAATTCATTCTATGAGGCCACTGTTACACTGATACCAAAACCTCACAAAGACCCAACAATAAAAGAAAACTTCAGACCAATTTCCCTTATGAATATCGATGCAAAAATATCAATAAAATTCTTGCAAACCGAATCCAAGAACACATCACAACAATCATTCACCATGATCAAATAGGCTTCATCTCAGGGATGCAGGGATGTTTGAATACCCAGAAATCCATCAATATAATCCATTACATAAACAAACTCAAAGAAAAAAACTACATGGTCATTTCGTTAGATGCTGAAAAATCATTTGACAAAGTTCAACATCCCTTCATGATAAAACTCTTGGAAAGATCCAGAATTCACTGACAATACCTAAACATAGTAAAAGCAATATACAGCAAACCAGTAGCCAACAACAAACTAAATGGAGAGAAACTTGTAGCAATCCCACTAAAATCAGGGACTAGACAAGGGTGCCCTCTCTCTCCCTATCTATTCAATATAGTACTTGAAGTTCTAGCTAGAGCAATTAGATGACAAAAGGG
>JADRCH010000011.1:1754855-1765472 GCA_019843965.1 Rhynchomys soricoides | reverse complement strand
AGAAAGTGGGGAAAAGTCTAGAACACATGGGCACAGGGGAAATGTTCCTGAAAGAACACCAATGATTTGTGTTCTAAGATCAAGAATCGACAGATGGGACCTCATGAAACTACAAAGCTTCTGTAATGCAAAGGACACTGTCAATAGGACAAAATGACAACCAACAGATTGGGAAAAGATCTTTACCAATCATATGACCAATAGATGGCTAATATCCAATATATACAAGGAACTCAAGAAGTTAGATTCCGGAGATCCAAATAACCCTATCAAAAAATGGGGAAGAGAGCTAAACAGAGAATTCTCAACTGAGGAAACTCGAATGGCTGAGAAGCACCTAAAGAAATGTTCAACATCCTTAGTCATCAGGGAAATGCAAATCAAAACAACCCTGAGATTCCATGTCACTCCAGTCAGAATGGCTAAGCTCAAAAACTCATGTGACAGCAGATGTTGGCAAGGATGTGGAGAAAGTAGAACACTCCTCCATTGCTGGTGGGATTGCAAGTTGATACAACCTCTCTGGAGATCAGTTTGGTGGACACTCAGAAAATTGGACATAGTATTACTTGAGAACCCAGCCATACCACTACTGGGCATATACCCAGAAGATGCTCCAACATGTAATAAGGACACATGCTATACTATGTTTATAGCAGCCATATTTATAATAACCAGAAGCTGGAAACAACTCAGATGTCCCTGAACAGAGGAATGGATAGAGAAAATGTGGTACATTTACACAATGGGATACTCCTCAGCTATTAAAAACAATGACTTCATAACATTCTTAGGCAAATGGATGTAATTTGACTATATCATCCTGAGTGAGGTCATACTTAGTCACAAAAGAATGAACATGGTATGTACTCATTGATAAGTGGTTATTAGCCCAAAAGTTCGGAATACCCAAGAGTCACTTCACAGCAAACATTGATCTGAGCATGAAGTCCCAGATGGAGGAACTCAAGAAGGGATTGAAGGAGCTGAGGGAGTTGGCAACCCCAGGGAGGGAGCAACAGTGTCCACTGGCCTGACCTCCTGATGCTTCTAGAGACTGGATCACCAACCAAAGAATACACATGGAGGGACTCATGGTGCTGGCCACATATGTGGCAGAGGAGGGTCTTGTTAGCCATGAGGGGGAGGAGAGGCCCTTGGGCCTGAGTGTGTTAGATGCCCCAATATAGGAGAATGCCAAAGAGGGAAGATGAGAGTGAGTGGGTGGGTGGGTAGGAATAGAGGCTGGGGAGGGGGGAGGGAATAGGGAGTTTCCAAAGAGGAGATCTGGAAAGGGGGAAACATTTGAAATGTAAATAAAGTATCCAAAAGAAGCATTAGTTTTACTCAAATAATGTGTTAGAGATGAAAGAAATGTACTTTAACATAGATGCTATACAAAGCGCAGTGAAAACTGCATTCCCCTGTTTTCCTTACTGTTCTAGTCACTAGAAATGTACTTTAACATATACACCACAAAAAACACATTAAAAAAAGAAATAGTGTAATTTCAAGTACAGATAAGGATAACACACACACACACACACACACACACACACATATATATATGCAAAAACAGGCTGGATAAAAAAAATAAAACTTTACAAAAGCAATTTCATAATTTGCAAAGTATCTGAAGATACTTTGTTAGAAAACAACTTTTTTAGAAATACCGACTGACTCAAACTCAGCAGGGTCTGTGTCCTTTAAAGATTATCTGATGCATTGGTTTTTCCATAAATTTATCAATGGTGCCATAAATCTTATTGTATTATTTCTTTTATATAGATGAATAAAGTGAGTGGCTCAGTAGACTAGTTTTAGTTTCCTGTTTGGTGAACATTGGAAACAATGACACTAAGGTATATTTGACTGGATGGATGACTTCATAGTTTGTGGACAGGAAATACAGCTACATTCTCAAATTCTGATAATACTATATCTGCCTCTTTTTCTATAGAGTCACTATCCAAGAAAATCTAACAACCTATTGAAGAGATTTAACCATGGTTCAAGAGTGTGATAGGAAGCCTACTAACTTAAACGGTGGGTTGGAACAGAGAGTGGAGGGAGTTAATATTTGGACCGTCTGTTTATGTACCTCAGAACCTTACATTTGAGAAGCTAATGCAAAACTAGTTTAGTACTAGCAAAATTCTGAAAGCTCAGCCAAAGGCTGCATCAAGTTTTTCCAAAGTGGCATCTTCATAAACCAGACAGTCCTTCCATGGAAACAGATTCTCCAAAGGATAACCCCTAGTCAACCTCACAAAAGAAAAAAAGAGCAAACTTCCACAGGCCCAGTCATGGATGCAATGATCTGAAAAGTTCACATCACAGAATAATACATAGAAAATGAAAAAGAGATCTTAAAGCAAACATTTTTGAAGTAGTCAAATATAAAACAATTGAAACAAATGCCTACCCAAGTCTAAGGCAATGGAGAAAAACCAATGCTTAGTTAGGAACAAAAGTAAACTCTGGAAATGAAAATAAGCAAGTAAAATTAAGAAAAACACTTTAATTGAAGTTAGATTGCTAGATACAAAAGAATGAATCTGAGAATGGAAGAAAGGTTTGCAGAAATCATTTTAAGTAGAGCACATATTGAAAGAGACTGAAGATGAGAAAGACCGTGGATACAGGGAGGGGAACAGAGATGTCCCAAGAGTGCTCTACTTGAACTTCCAGGAAGAAGCAACAGGGAGAAGGAAACAAGCAATGTCCAGGATGATAACTGTTCAATAAGAATATTAGATATACTTCTTGAGTCTTTGAGTTCTTGGTAAAACTGTTCAAAGGCAAAAAAAAAAAAAAAAAAATCAGTCTGTCTAGTGGGTGGAGAGGTGATAACACAGCATGACATGGATCTAACGTAAGAAAGTGAACTTGTCTACACAGGAGAATGGCATGGATCTAACACACAAAAGTGAACTCATCTATACAGGAGAATGACATGGGTTTAACAGCACCACATGCAAAATCTTAATTCAGTAATATACAAATCTCTGCTAACAACAGTCAAACATTTAAAAGTGTATTTTTGAGTTATAAATTCACAACTTTCAGAGAAATTATTTAAATTAACCCCTTATACGGGGTCAACTTTCAGATTCTACAAAGTTTACTGAGAGGTGACAGACAAGCCACGACAAAAATAGGTAAGGGGGAATATGCACAAACTGCTAAATTTGCAACTTGTCAGGTTAAAATTTTTAAGAGAATAAAAGTCAGGACAAAAGATATCCTTGGAACAGATACAGTGAAATATAGAATAATTGAATTAACTCTCCATTCTATAGAAGGATGTACTTGTTACAATGTAGTAAAGCACTTGTTAGTATTGAATAGTTATCAATAAAAATTATACACAGTCCATTTGCTTTATTTGAGTGATACCAAGAAGTTTTTGATATAATGAATATACTCAAAAATAAACAAAACACAAAAATGTCATTAGTAATTAAAGGTGAGATTTTATAATGAATAATGAATTACACACACACATATATATACACATATATACATACACATATATAGATGATGCTTTAGAAAACATGTTTATTAATGGATATTTAAAATGATTTTCTCATTTTTCTTATTATGAGAATAATGAGCCTTATATTCAAAACCACATGCACACTTTTAAGAATGTGCTAAGAGCCTTGCACGTGAAGTTTACAAAGCTTTTTAACCCTATTTTGGAAAAGTGCAAGCAATGCAACACCTTGTCCAATTAGTTTGCAAGAACCTGACGTCATCACACCACCACAGAGGCAATGAACCGAGACTGCTAATTACCAGGCAAGCTCACACAATCAGCTTTGCCTGTAGCAACATCTCTCACCTGTGAAGGGACCTGAAATACTTATTAAAATAAATTCTGTATAACCTAAACCAAATTCTTCCTGATGAATTATAATAGATTAAAGTAGGGATTTTGTTTTTCTTTTTAACACATTAAGACATGCACTTACATTATATTCAAATTATTGTTTTGGTTAGCCTTCATGAAATACTAAACTTTAAATGAATGCTTTATATTTATTTCCTATCTGAAATGCTTATGTTTTTGTACTATATACAATAGAACTTATATATAGTATACACATGCATATACATGCATATATTGTGGGGGGAAGCTTCAAAGTTTTACATGATACAATCTGAAATCCAAAATGATTGTTAGTGTCTTCTTCCTTCCTCTTTTTGGTGTGTGTAATGTGTGTGCACATTCATGTTTGTGATACAGGCATACTCATGCCATGTTACATGTATGGAAGTGAAAGGTCAACTTCAAAGGATTCTCCTTACCTTCTACTTGCTTGCGAGAGATCTCTGTTGTTGCCTCTGATTACACCCATCTACTGGATGAGCTTCCAGGAATTCTTCTGCCTCTACCACTTGTCATTAAGTAGGAGCACCCACGTGCAATATTGTGCCCAGCTTCACATGGGTTCTTGATTCAAGCTCAGATCATTACACTTGCCCAGCTAGATCTTTTCAACTGAGCCATCTCCCATGCCCTAAGTCTCACAATGGCTCCTTAATTTGCATTCCACTGGGGCTTCTCCTTTGTGTTCTTTTAAGTGTGTTCATGTTCTTTACCACAGATTTAGATATGTGAGAGGACAGCTATGTCTTTTACTCTGTCAGGAAGCAAAGAGAAAGAGCATGCCACCCTCCCTTCAGCTGGAGGAAAGGGAAATGGTTCTAGTGTGCTTCTGTGCAAGAAGGAAAGCTAGGCTTTGGTAGATGGACTACCTGGCTTTCACTAAGCAAAGTTAACGTTCTAAAGGTGAAGTTTTGTATTTCTATTTATTAAATGGATTTTATAAGGAACTGGGGACTCCTATTGGACTGCAGGAGACAGGGCACAGAAACACCTTACTCAGAGGCCATGGGAGAAGCCAACTGTGCTAAGTCAGTAGGAGGAGTGTCTACCACGGGGCCTAAGATACTTGCCTTTTGTTCACATTAGTAATAACTTATGACCACAAAGGAGTCAATAAAATATTCATAATGACACTCATGTTACAAGATTGTTATCAGGGCTACAGAGGCAGCAAAAAGAAAGCATCTATCATTCTGAGACTTAGAGTTTGTAAATGACAGATACTCCCAGAGACATACTGACAAGAGGACTTGACATTTCCTGCCTTCATCATGGATACTGGACAATGTAAATTAAACCCTGAAATAAATAAAGGTGGGTTTCAATATTCAAGAATCTCTCTCCCTCCTTTTGTTCCTCCCTCTCTCACTCTCTCCCTTCTCCCTCCCTCCCCGTCTCTCTTCTTTGGTCCACCACTCTCTTCCTCCCTCTCTCTGTGTGTATGTGTATCTGTCTCCCTTCCTTTCTCTCTACCCTCCTCTCCCTCATTTCCATATCTGTAAGTATGCAGGTTTTTCAGAGGTAGGATTGTTATGTCATAAGTGGCACATGCTAAAGGACATAACCTGATGGTTTCTGAACTAACACACACAGTTAATGAAAATGCACAGCACTCACAAAAGTTCACTCCCCCACAATCACACCTCCACATTTCCACTCCTTTCAGCCATCCCCAACACTGGGAAAGCATTCTTTGTTTCTTGTCTCTGTAGATTATCTGATGCTCTTTAAGTTATATACGAACAGAGTATACACTACAAACTTTTAAATTTTGTGGATATTTACTCATAGTTAATTTGAGATTCATGCATGCCTTTGTTCACTCCTTCCCGCCACCAAGTAAATGAATTGTTACGAATTTGCCAGGATCTGACCACTGACTCTGATGTTCACAGGAATTGCGGCAGGATGTAGGATGGTGCTCACAGAGCTGATGTTATACACAACACGCTGGTACAAATCTTTGTATGGATGCGTGTATTCACTTAAGTTGGTGTGAAAAGAATGATAGTAAATTATTAATAACTTGGTCTGAAGCTATGCACATGCTTTATATTGCAAGAAATGAAAAATTGGTTAACAAATTAATTGCGCCATGTATAGTCCAGTCAGCAGTTTGTGCCACTTCTCAGGGCTCCATCTCTTTCATAAAAAGCACTAATGTGACTCTTTTGTTAGTTTGTCTCTGGCCTTTGCATTTGAGTAATTGTCACTTTATTTTGCATTTCTTTCCTGCTGTTGATATTGAGGATCTAGGCTTATACCCATTTTCCAGTTGTTTGTCTTCTTGGGTAAAGTATTTAATCAACGCTTTCACTGGTTCTTCACTGGACAATTTCACTGTAAACTGTTAAACGGTTACATTCTTAATGTGCCCATATCCAATATTCTTCACTCAGTACTCATACTCTTTATGTTAAGCATCCTTAATGTGCCCATATTCGAGTCCTTTCTTGCATTTGTCAATAGCAAATCTTATCCCACAGACTAAGATATGTCTTTCCTATTCTTAGCAGAGTCTTTCTAGAGTTTTCTATGTCAATGAGGTCTAATTTATTCTTGCTTTTTTTTCTTAAGGACTAGAAGTTTCCCATTACATCTAAGATAGTTGCCAAATTCACATAGTCTTCTATTATGTTTTCCACTATATCATCATTAGTTCTGTGGTTTACACTCAGTCTGTGACCCACATTGAGTTAATTTTTATAAATGTACGCTAACTTATAGAGGAGGGGGCAGTTTTTTCCATATAATTTTTTTTGAAAATTTAACCTTTCCCTTTTGCCTTTTTTATAAAAATTAATCAACATGTGTAATGGGTTTTTATGCCTTTCCAGTGACGCCAATGTCAGTCTACATACAAACAGCCTCCTGTCTTCATAACTGCAGTGCTAAAGGAATTCATTTGCTTAGCTCCGCCAGTCCTTTATATTTCCAGTAAATTTTAGAATCAGTCTGCAAGGACCTCATAGGGCAGTTGATCTGGGACTTGAATCTGTGCGTAGCATGAGAGGCAATCGCTTGAGTCTTTTGACTGGGAGCACAGGCCTCTTAGTTCCTCTCAGCAATACTTGATGGTTCCTACAAAATAAATCAGCTCAGCACATAGTTTTCATGATGTTTCAAATCTTGAATTGCCAATAGTTAATTGCTTGTACACAGAAACCCAGTTGACTGGAATATTCCATTGGATGACAAGATGTTACAGACCTCATGCTTCGGCTTATTAGCTCACCTATACATTCAAGTGGATTTCCACACTGGCGGTAATCCCTATGAACCAAAGCCATTCTCTGTCATCACATCCAATTCATATGAGTTTCTTTCATGTAACTTGTTGATTACAGTCTCCTTTGCAAATATTAAATACGGTTAAGAGCAGACAGCCTTACTCCTTCATTAATCTTAGATATAGGTTTTCTTAAGTGCTAAAGATTGAAAATTTTCATTTTTAGTCTTAATTTGGTAACACTTTGAATTTTAGCCACTGCTTCTCCAATATGTATTGAGGTGATGTATGTATATGAATGGCGTGTGTATACGTGTGTGTGTGTGTGTGTGTGTGTGTGTGTGTGTGTGTACCTATGTGTGTGTTTACTAGGGTTAATTATACTAACTTCAAATGTTGGGCTAATTTTTACTACATTTTTTTGGTTTGTGCATAGGGGACGTACATGGGAAGGCCACAGGACAACTTAGAACCATTGTCAGCCCCAGTGATTGAACTCAGATTATTAAGCTTTGCTGAATTAATTTTTTATTTACAGGATAAACCCTAATTGACTGTTATACATTGTCCTTTTATACATTGCTGTGTTTCATTTGCTGGCATTTAGGTGAGAAACTTTGCTTCTTACAAGGCATTTTGTAGATAAGGTATCATGATCACATCAGCCTCTTAGAACGCAATGGGAAGCATTGTTTCTCTTTTAGTTTTCCGAAAGGAGATGTTTATGATTAACATCATCTTTCCTTCACTGTTTAAATTCACCACTGGGAACCTCTTGGCCTGGAGCTTTCCGAACCCACAGATGTTTCATTTAAACTGCAAGTTATTGACTGCACTTAACAGGGGTGGGGGGGGTGGGCACTTGTTAGGCCTTCTTCCTATAGTGAGCCTTGAAAGTGTGCATTATTTCTATTCCATTCAGTACTAGAAGGCAGAAGAGAATCATCACTTTGGTTTCTGTTACTCAGTAAACACTGAATATGTGGCATTGGTACTCCCTCTGGCACTAACACCACATCTGGACTTACACGACTTACATGACATAAGTAATTTACATGACTTGTATGGTGCCTTTTTTCCTATAGCTTAACTGGACCTTCTGAGATTTAACACATCTCCCAAGCTAAAATTTGGTTTGTTTTCTCTGTTGCTGCTGATTTCTGTTTCATTGCTTTCTCTTCTAATTGTATTTAACTTTTTCAGCACACATTGTGTTCTAGCTGATCTTTCTTTACTACTTTCTTTTACTTTCCAATGCTGGGGATATAGCCTGGCATATAGGGAGGGCTTTCCACACACTTGGCAAGTGCTCTACCACTGACGTACTTCCTGCTACATTTAAAAACAGAAGCAAGGTTATTTGTTTTGTATCTTTTTTTAAGATAAGCATTTTGTTGTATGAATTTTCTTCTACCACACCGTGTTACAAATACATTCCCATGCTACTCAAGTGCTCCAAAATTCATCTTGATCAATTAGAACACTTTATATAATTTTCATAATTTAAGGATTTTGCAGGCATCTTTGTAGCAATGATTTTCCATTAATTCTATTATGACAAAGGAAGACATTTTTAATTACTTAAATAATTATATTAATTCTTTTCTTATGGCCCAGATATAACCTACTTTGATAGTTAATATTGCCAACTTGGTAAGAATCTAAAAGCTCTGGGATACATACCTCCAGGTATCTCTATGAGGGAGTTTCTAGACTGAGTTAACTGAGGTAGGTCACCCTTTAGCTGTCCTGTGTATAGATGACATCATTTGAGGACCTGGAGTCCAACACTGAAGAAGGACAGAAAGGGTTGAGCACAGAGCAGAAGCACAAGACATCTCCTACTTATCCTAAGAGGCTTTTTGTGTTTTTAACTAATTTTGTGTTCATGACTATTGTGAATTATAGTAATTTAGTCTGGTTTTATCTGTCTGAGTAGTTCTTTCTCTGTAATTTAGACTGAAAGGGTTTAGAATATCCAGCTCCTTACAGGGCATGGTCATTGTTTCCATATTTTGTCTAACTTATTATAATAGTTCCAACATTTCTTCACATGAATTCTGACATCTGTGTCATTTCTGGAGCAGTTACTATTGATTTATAGCAACTTTGATGGAGATTGTATTTTCCTATAATTTTCACATCTAGAAATTGTTATTAGAAACCACACACTGAGACTTTTGCTATTGGGGTAATTGATACATTTGTATTCCCAACAATATATCCAAACTTTGTTCTAGGATGTAGTTAAATCACTTGGAAATCATGTGATCCTTCCCAGCCTCGCCTTTAAGCTTACTTAAGCTGCAGAAGACAGAGTTTTGGAGCAAGGCTCTTAAGGATCAAAGAAGCTCACACATTTCTGAAGCTTAAACATACCTCAGAGATACTGAGAGTTTTACATATCTTGTCCCCTTCCTGACATAGATCTCCTGGGTTACAGTTTTCTGTGTAAATGTCTTTCTTTTGACATTGTAGTTAAGAAATTTGGGCTGGGCTCTCTGGATTTTCCTTCCATCTGTCCTATGTGGGGAGATTGCTGGCTCTTCCTGAGGTCCCCTCACCTATCTGTGATCTGAAAGTTTAATCTTACTATAAAGTGCAGTGGGTTCCTTCCATCGCTCCTTGTCACTTTGGAAACAGTGCGCTTTGATTGCTGGTGTCCAGTATCTGAACATCAGCTTTCTGGGTCACTTTTAGAGTTTCTAGTCCTATCAGATGAGGGGCTGAGTCTGCTTCTCTATAATCTATTTTTACCACTTTGCTTTAGGAATTTTTTCAGTGCTGTAAAACTGATATTTGACTCTGGTTTCTTCAAGCACCATTTGGACTCATCTAGAAAAATTAAGTTGGTGAAAAAGATATGGATTTACCTCTTCCTTATGTTCAAAACTGTATATGGAAATGTGCAAGCATACTCTAGTAAATGTGTTAAAGAATATGAATATGTAAAACAAAAACCTCCAAATACATGTTGAGTGTCTATGTGGTTAAAGTTCACAGATAAACATAAAAGATATAATTTATATGATTTTTTTAAAAAGGCCTGACCTTTTATCTCTTGATTGATCTGAATTATTTTAACCAATATACAAATTCAGGTGAGTGAAAGGTAAGCACTAATATGGCCTAACCATTTGTTTTATGAATAAGAGAAATGAACCCATTAAAAGCCTAATGATTTTTCCAACATGCCACGTGTGGTCACTGAAGGATTGGGGAAAGGCCCTGGTTCTGATGCACAGTACTGTGTTCTTTCTAGTCGCATGTCCTTATTATACACTGGTAAGCTGCTTGTGAACCTGGGTGGCATTGGGTACTCAGAGCCCACGGACATAGGAAAACAACTTGTGGCAATAAAAATGTCAGAGAAATTGAAAGTACCCATCATTTGGAGATAGTCAAACTAGCTTTAGAAACCAATCCTTTTTTCCCTAATATCTCTGTCTCTCTCTCTCTCTCTCTCTCTCTCTCTCTCTCTCTCTCTCTCTCT
>JADRCH010000011.1:1691934-1754845 GCA_019843965.1 Rhynchomys soricoides | reverse complement strand
TCTCTCTCTCTCTCTCTCTCTCTCTCTCTCTCTCTCTCTCTCTCTCTTCTTTCTTACTATAAATGTCAACATCAGAAATGTAAAAAGTGAAAAGACAAGGTTCTACATCTGTTAGTACTTCTGAGAGTTAACATTTTTTTTTTTTCATATTCACTGAAAGGACCCTGGAGTTTATTAAAACGTGTCTTTGTGAATTAAAATTCAGTTCTTTGTGTCATGATTGTACATGCCACATGGTTCACCTGAGTTTTGCCATTCAGGTATGAAAATGTCACTTCTATTCATATTTATTTGAAAGTCTCAGTCAGAGGAAATAAAATACACACAGCAGAGAATAGGACTCTATGCTGCCCTTTAGATACTTTGAGACTGTTTACCATCATCTATGTGAAATGTTGTTTTCATGCTATGACTTAGTTTATTCTGATCAAAAATTCTCTGTGGCACAAGATAGTGATAGTGCTTGCTATTCCTACTCTTCTCGAGAAGCCTGGAAAATGATATCAATCTTGGACAATTTCTGATTGCACACTGGGGTTTCTCAACAGAAAAGCGTCACAGACATCTCAAATAAGAAAATCCTGTATTAATTGCTTATCCCTTGAATATTTTTAAAATATCTGGATAGTGGTGAATTAGGACAACAGCAAAGAAATTATTCATGTGTGAAGCCCATCTATAGTGCATTGGCAAGGAGATTTTTGTTATGGTTGTTAAAAATTTAATCAAAGGCAAGATAATGTAGAGTAAATCAGCATGAATCTTCCTCACAGAGTTGCTTATGGTGCACCTCTACTAGGTAGGGATAATGTATATCTGACTGTTTCTAAACTGCCCCAATAAGTCTTTGGTTAAGAAAACCATACTATAGTATTTGACTAATGACGTGTTTTTCAGAAGCATTGTAGTAAACAAATTATGAACAGCATAACAGCTCACCAATAGTCTTAAAGGAAAGATACTTAAATTTTAAGTGAGAAATATAAGATGGGACAGGCAAAGGAGTTGTTCTTTCTTTTGTTTTGTTTTGGTTTTTTTTGTTTGTTTGTTTCTCGAGACAGGGTTTCTCTGTGTAGTCCTGGCTGTCCTGGTACTCACTCTGTAGACCAGGCTGGCCTTGAACTCAGAAATCTACCTGCTTCTGCCTCCCAAGTGCTGGGATTAAAGGCTTGCACCACCACTGCATGGCAGGAGTTGTTCTAAATTACAATTTTCTCTTGATACTAGAGAACCTACCACTAAGCAAAAGGAGAAAATCATGAGAAGATAGTCTATGATCTTCAGTCTATAGTGCTTCTAGATCCCAAGAGCTGAGCCCTTTTAAGACCTGGGCTGAATGTCAACTCATGGATAGTGATGTTTATAAATTTAGGGGGGGGGGGGGAGTCAAATCCAGTTCATTTCAGATATTGTTCAAAAATGGAGACTTGATTCAAAGATGACTTTCTCTTCCTTTCCTCATGATCTGTAAAGGGAAATCAAAGCTCAATAGACACAGCTGAGCTGAGTGATCCAGTCTATCCCCAGCAGCAGATTGACAGCTGTATCCACCGCCATCAGCTCCTTTGCCCTTCAGACAGGCTGACCCTTTGTGCTCCTTGGTGCTGGATCATGTGATGCCAAATTCAACATTTTAAAATTTTCCTTAAATGAGTATTCAGACACAGTGGATGACAGTCACACCTATGACTAATGGGATTCAACTATGCCCATAATGTTGAGAGAAATGATTATATACAGCTTCCACATACCTCTTAGCATTGAAAACATCTAGTACAGGACACTTTCTCATAAGACTGTTCCTAAAGCCTGTCTGTCCAGCTGCCTGTCCCTTCCCTATCAGATCATAGGTCCTTGCATTCTCTGTCATTGCTTTTTACAATAGCAGTCATTCTTGAATGCTTCCACAAGCTGAATTAGGCTCAGGAGTATTTTGGGTTTGTTTGTTTTGTTTTGTTTTTTATCTCATCATTGTTAAGCCACATGCAGCAGGTCTTTGGGATATTTAACCTCAGGTATGATGAATCTTTTCTCCCCGAGAAGCTCAGTGCTCCTCAATGATTACAATGACTTATTTGTTCGAAGTCGAAAAGAAAAGAACCAGTGACACACAAAATCCTCCTGCCAGCCATTCTTCATTTTTATGCTACTTTCTTAGCATGTAACTGCCTTTAAAAACAAAACAAATGGGGATGTGATTTTGAAGACTAGCTACAAAAGAATTTAAATAAATAGCCATAATAATAAAACAATAAATAGTTTATATCAAATGGTTTGCCTGCAGAACAAGGCAAATAACATTACTTGCATATTATATTTACAGTGATTCTATATATCTTTGAAAGTGGGGTAACATACCTCTTCTTTTCTCCCTACCATTGCATTTAATTAAATTTCATTTTTTTTTCTAAATGGACTTAGTCACTTGGCACTGCTGTGTATATTTCAGACTCCATGCATAAATTCTTTACCAGATTTCCATTTGGGGAGGATTAACCATTTTGCAATCTAATTTCCTTCCAGCATTATGTCTCTGTTTCTTTGTCAATATTCAGGAGAAAAGAAAAATACTTGAAACCTCCAAGGATCTAACTCTTTCTATACAAATGAACTCTTGGGTTAATCTCTGTGATTACTTTCTCCCCAGGCCTCAGAGACTTTGCATATGGACAATTTCTTCTCAAATAAGTGCAGATTGAGCATTATCATCCCCCATGTGTTCTGCTTCTATTATACAGGGCTTGTGCCAGATTTCATCAGATAAATTCAAGTCTCTAGGCAGAGTTGTGGTCCAAGGGATTTTGTCTTGGATGAGAGTCTGGACTAATGATTTCAAACTCCAGTCTTGTTGCTTTTGAATGCCTTGGCAATTAGTGTTGAAGTTCCTTTATCCTTCACATGATGACTCTAGGATGCAGCCTGTTGAAATTAAAATGATTTCATCACAAAATCTGGACTAGAGCTCCTGAGACAAATCTTCGATCATCTTTTTATGTAATACTGTAGCTTCATATGTGAGACTAATCTTATATAAAAATTAAATCACTTTAAATCCATTGAAATATACCAATTTAACAAATATCCCTATATTTAAGCAATACTAAAATACATTTGGGGAAGTTTAACCATTAGTCACATGTCTAAAGTAAAAATGAGTCTAGGAAACTGTGGTGTCTTTTGCTGCTGTTAGGTGGATCTTAGTAATGGCCTGAGCATGATTACTTGCTTGTATGTGATCTTTGATAGTCTAGGAGTAAAACTGAATGACTACAACCTCTCATCCTAGCTATAAAAGTCCTTTGAAGAACTTTGGGAGAATTATATCATGCTCAAATATTGAGATTGGCTTCTTATTATAAAACTAAGAAGGATCTTGTTTCAAAACTTTCAAAGTTCACATCTGAGCTTGTAAGGAAAATCTGCCAAATAATAGTAAAGCTTAGCCAGAAAAGGGAACTATCATTAGAAATCACAAGCATCAAAAACTAAGTTTGTGGCTGGTGAGATGGCTCAGCTGGTAAAGAAGCTTGCTGAGGATCTGAGTTCCATCCATGAAACCTACATCTCACATGGTATAACAAGAGAATTGAGTCACATCACACACATACACCCCAAATAAGCAAGATATAATTAACAATGTAAAATAACTGTCTTAGTCAGGGTTTGTATTCTTGCACAAAACAATATGACCAAAAAGCAAGTTCGGGTGAAAAAGGTTTTTTTTAGCTTACACTTCCACATTTCTGTTTATCACCAAAGGAAGCCAGGACAGGAACTCACATAAGGCAGAAACTTGGAGGCAATAGCTGATGCAGAGGCCATAGAGGAGTCCTGCTTACTGGCTTGCTTCCCTTGGCTTGCTCAGCTTGCTTTCTTATAGAACCCAGGACTACCAGCCCAAGGATGGCACCACCCACAATGGGGCCTGATCACTAATTGAAAAAATGCCTTATAGATGGATCTCATGGAGACATTTCCTCAAGAAAGGCTCCTTTCTCTGTAATAACTGCTGTTGGTGTCAAGTTGACACACAAAACCAGCCAGTACAACAACTAAATCAAAAATTTATTGAAAGTAAAATTTCTTAAGCTTAGCCAATATGTTTAGCTTGAGTATATATATATAGTATATATTAGCAAATACTCAGAATATCAATCAAAACTAATCCTAAGGCCCAGTTTAATTTTTAGCAGGTTTTTCCATTGACAATGATACATGAAAAATGATAGATCTTACAATTAATGGCAATTTGTATTTAGCTACATAAAATATATACTTCATTGTGTTTTGAGCACATTAAAACATATTTTTAATCTTTAGGAAATTTCCTTTTTAGTAAAGTTGAATTGTACTCCACAAATCTGCAGACAGTAACACTAAATTTAATTTGATACTTGCATCACACATGTAGTATCCAGCTAAGAGTCTGTGAGGGCCAGTCTTGTCATGTGGGAATGTGGGAAATAAGTGATCACAAACTTTGGGTTGGATTTATGTAGGCTGAAATCCTAACCGAAAAACAAGTAAATTATTTTCACCACCCAGGTCAAACAAATTGTTGCCAAGATGATATATTAAATACAGTTGTTATATAACATGTATACTGTAGTACAGTGTGTGTGTGTGTGTGTGTGTGTGTGTGAGAGAGAGAGAGAGAGAGAGAGAGAGAGAGAGAGAGAGAGAGCCCGATCAAAGGAAGGAAGGAAGGAGTGGGGGCTAAGAACCAGGCCATTATAACCAAGTCAAGTATCTCAGTAGAAATATGACAGTGAAAGGAAATCTATGTCATTACACATTTGTCTTTCCAGAAGGGACATCCTCTTGTAAGCCCTACAACAGTATAAGACGTGCTAGTAGCAGCCAAGGACAACAGATATTACAATTAGTCACTTCAGAAGGAAAAAACAGAGTGTTGCAGAGGTGGGCATCTCATGATTGAAGACTGGCTGCAGAAAGATGTATTGCATGTTCACAGAACAGGCAGAGGTTCTTACTGGGGACCAGTAGAGACCGAAATAAAAAATGAAATGAGATTAGATTATGGTGATTCTTCAAAACCAATCTTCTGAGGACACTAGATTGAAGACTGAAAATGAGAACTCCTACTGTAACTAAGAATGATTGTTTGAATTCTAAGTGAATCCGCAAAACTGAAATTTGTCTGATAAATCTGACACTTGTCATCATAGGCAGCCTTGTTAGCATAGGCAGATGCTACAGAGGAACGAATAAGCAATTCTGACCTATTTGAACTTAACTTGGGTAGACAAGAAAAATGTTATTTTTTCTTTGCTTCTGCAACTGCTATGGTAATAACAATAGTTAAGAGAAAAGTGTATCACAGTATCAGGGCAGAGAAATGTTGAGGAAGGGGCCATAGGCTTCTAGACAATCATCAGGATATGCTTGTGAGCATCTGACAAAAAGTGACAGAGGATGAAAAAACATTCATCACTGATGATGCCATGCTTCAGTTCTAGGTAACTAAGAAATAATAGAGTCACCAATGAGAACTCCAAAAAAGCGGTAGTAATACATGACAATAGAGAGAGGAAGAGAGACCCCACTACCCTGGAAAAGCCTCATGACTCAAAGGCCTATGGAAAAAACAAGTATCTGATACCTTAAAGAAAACATAAGGTTCAGAATGTATAAAGGATGGGTCACTGGTTAAAGCATCCATAAGTGGATTGTCATTATTATTATTATTACTATTACTATTATTATCATTATTATTAAATAAGAGGTGAATATGGATGCCATGGCAAATGTCTGTTATACAGAAATCATAAGACTGTGGCAGAAAGAAAGATGTTCAAAGGCAGCCTGTCTCATGTCTCATGTCTCATGTCTCCCACCCCACATACACACACTTCCTATTTAGAAATAAAAACAAAATATTGAGTCATTTTATCTGTCCTATATTTTTTCAAAGCCTTGATTGTGCTGTCTGTTCTTCCATCAGTGGAATACATTATAGTTTCTTTCTATGTGGCAGCCAGACTTAATATCCTCCTTAAGTCATGATAAGGTACATTGCTCCTCTGGGCAAAGCAGGAAGGATTGTAGTATAATCAAACCTGTTTCAAGAGACCTGGGACGGTGTCACTCTTTGAGGTAGCATACTTTCAGAGACAGAGGGGGGAATGAGAAAAGAACTACAGATAGCAGGAGAATGCTCCTCTCAACAAGTACCACATAGTGAGTGACAGAATTGTCACCTAAAGGTAGTCACAGAAAGTCAAAAATTAAGTCTGAGAATTGGCATTGACAAATTTGAGAGTAGGTCCAATACCACAAATCAGACCCATTAGGACATCTGTTAGCAAACTGAAGGTCATGGAGTTCCTTTGGAAGGGGGCTGTATGACCTAAATAAAATAGAGTAAAATAAGACATGACCCAAATTTCAGAGATTCATTATGCTACCGGGACCCAGGCACCTGCATAGAACTAAAGTTTGGCGATAAGTGCTTGCACATAGCACTGATTTTTCTTTATAGTGGAGCTATAGACCTAGAGCCTCACAGTTAGCTTTGGTTCCCAGCTTAACACAATCTGAGTCACCTGAGACATAGGAACATTACTTGAGGAGTTACCTAGAAAAGATAGGCCAGTGACCATGTCTCTGGGCATCTTCTTAATTGTCAATAGATGGAGAAAAGCCTAGACTACTGTGGGTGGTGACACTATCTCTAGGCAAGTGACAATTGCCTCTTTAAGAATGATGTCTGAATGTGAAAGAGAGATCAAGTCGGTAGGCACCATCCCTTCATGGCCTCTACTTAAGTTCCCATGTTCAGTTCCCTACTTGACATTGAATGGTAGGTAACCTGTAAGCTGAAATAAATCCTTTCCTCACCAAGTTGTTTCAGTCAATGTTTTATCCAAGCAACAAAAACGAGCTAAAATAGTGGGTTAAGGCTTCTGCCACCAAGACCGACAGAGTTTCATCCTCAGAACTATGCGGTGGGAGAAGAGAACCAACTCCTACAGCTTCTTGTCTAGCATACATACGTATGTCATGGCAGACACACACACACACACACACACACACAAGTGAATGTAATAACTTTTTAAAGTAGAATATAAGGTTCCACGGCTCACACGTTGCAACATATTCCACTGCCTTCTAGGATGCTACTGCGTAATGGAAACTACTTCCAGATAGGATAAAGTTAGTTAATCCCTCCACTCCTCCCTCCCTATGCCCAGCGATATAGAGACAAGTTGTCCTTCCTCATACCAGTTCTAAAGCATACTGTATAATGACGTGGGAAAGCATTTGTGAGCCCTCTCACTCACATAGTCACATGAGAGCTTGGCAAGCCACTTACCCCACTACTGTCAATGGTAACCAAGAGGAGTGAAAGGACACTTTTAGTTTTTCTGTAAACAACCCTTTCCTTCAAAAACATAATATAAGGTGAATGCAGTAACATGCTAGTTTTCAGAGAAGACAAAATTTAAAGTATCTAACCCAGAGGATTATCATGAGATTTCAACAAAAAATTGCTTGTTTCTAACTCGTGTTACATGAGAGAAACTCTCACAGTTAGACATCAATACATGATTATATTGTGACCATTATCACCTGTGTTCCTGTTGCCAACCAAAGAAAGGCAAGGGTACACAAAGATAATAAGGACCCAGCCAAGCAAAATAAAAAGTAAATTATCATTTGGATCAAAAGCAAGCTCTATTTATAGATGAGCATTGGAAGGCTGTGAAGCAACTGACATGCGTCAAGCAGAATGGAGTCTACCTGGGACAGATCCATGGTGACAAAGCCAGATGAACAGAATTCTGAGGGTGGAGAAGGTGGGGCTTGGTATCTAGGCACACTGTGAGAATTAGAACTGATCTAATGACGACTACAGATGTGAGTCTGTTTTCCATTTTAAAGCACAACAGAGCCTTTTAGCTCTGCAATCAAAAGATCTAGCAAGCAGTCCGAGAGGTTGTACAAGGCCTCCAGGAGAAGGTGCGTGGAAGAGAGACATATGGCTTATTTTATAGTGGTTAGTTGATAAGAAATGGGTGTCTCCCCTATTGTCATGCTGCATGCACCTTCCATTATAATAACTCATCTGGCTACTCCTCATACCCACCCTCTTCCAAGAGGAAGCAAAAACATTGAAGGTGCAAGCTGGCACTTGTTTAAGAGCTCAGTAGGTTCCCCTGTGGGGCCTCATTGCCAGTTCTTTCTGCCTTCTCATAGAGCCCCTCTTGAGACGGTTGAAGTGATTTCAGAACCATGGACAGGGATTTTGTCACACGCAGTCTTTACTGAATCCTACTAGGTTTTCAAGGTTTGCTCCTATAGATATATTGCTTCATCATTTATGGCCATAGTGGATAATGGGTAATGGGAGCATGTAGGCTTTGGTTTGCTTTGTGTTCTACAAAGTACAGCTTGGGCTCAGCCTTCTTTCCCCACATTCTCCTTTTCACCTCACAGTTTTCAAGATGCAAACTATATTTGTGGGGTTTTTTTTCCAAATGATGGAGGAACTTATCCAACATCTGTCTTCATGTGTCATTTTGTCAAGAAAGCTGCAGTGAAATCACCTGCAATATGGTGGTGGGTATGTTCTCAGTGTACTGAGCCTTCTCTGGTCAACAGCAAATGAGACCTTGGGAAACATCTCCATGGACGTCCTAGTACTTGAACTCACCTGCCTCATGATAGCAGTGGTCATCATAATTTCATTTATAACAGGATAGAAATGGAAACAAGACAGGTGAATGCCATGAGGACAGGGCTTTGGCAATCTCTAAGTTCTTCACATTGAAGTTGACACAGAACTATCATCCAGATGCTCACCTGTAACTTGGCACAGATGGTCTTTGGACTGACAGTGTGGAAAGATGTAAGGACAGACTAAACAGAACCTGACAGAAAAGCTCAGAACTAGATGATAAGCCTTGGGACAGACTGGAAAGTAACTGAGGCCATAACTCCAAGGTAGTCTTGTTATAGCACTGACTATTCATATGCATTGGTTCCAGTTGGTTCCAGAGTCTGAGCTAAGAAAGTTAAATTGTGCCAGATTGGGAAAAAAATACATATCTAAGAAGCTGAAACCACAGGAGGTTATGTTCTTACCCCCAAAGGTCAGATAATCAAATGCCAAGGTGGAAATAATACAATATATATATATATATATAAAATATATATATATATACACATATTTACATATATATGTATATTATATATAATATTATATATATAATATTGTATATATGTGTATATATATACACATATATATAATTTTAGGGGTTCTCTATTTTATTTTGGAGACAGCAGCCATTTCCCAAGGCCCTCACTTCACCTTCCATGGTGCACAGAGAGGCAGAGAATAGGGCAGCCCACTAGTGCCCTTTTGTATAGTATCCTGTCAGATAAAAGGCTCACACTGATGAGCTCATTCAGTGCTGATCAGGGGTATCATCTCCACAGATGTGTTAAGACTTCTGTATGGGACTTGGAGGATATGAACATTGTCCACCATGACAGACAAAGGGGCCTTTGAGAATGGGTGGCAAATGTTCTGGAATGTCTGGGCACTACCAGTATGTTTGATTCCCCAGACAAAGCACAGGCAGTAAATGTAAGAAAACTTTCAGTTACATGTCTGTGCATTTAGGCAACATCTCTATGTGTCTGTGGAATAACAAGGCACCATGGTTGCAGTATCTTGCCATTAGTTTATTTCCTAAATGTATACTTAACACTTATTAGTTTTACTAAATGTGAAAAAATGAAGCATACAAATAAAAAATGGAATACAGGGCTGGAGACAAGTCTCAGTGGTAAGAATGTATATCCATGCTCTTGCAGAAGACCCAAATTTTGTACCTTGCACTGACATGGGGTGGATAGGTCACTGCCTCCTATAAGTCCGGATCCAGAAGGATCAAGGCTACTAGCCTCATATGCACATATCTTACACACACACACACATACTCACACACTCACACAATTTTAAAGTTTTTAATTAAAAGGATGGAAATTGCCTCTAAAGAAATATTAATTTATAGATAAGTTTTATGATCCAATCCATTCTTTAGTAATTGTATAAATGCAGTAGCACATGGGTTATTAAGTCACACCAGGTAAAATGGAGTGGAATACAGCAAAGAATACATTTGGGTCTGATGATTAGGAGATCAGCAAGTTCCTCTTGTAGAAGAAAGTGAGAAGGTCCTTCAGGCAAAGAAACAAGAGCAAGGGCTCAAGCTTCTGAGAATGTTGCACACAAGCCCGTGCCATTTGATGTAGCAACCAAAAGAGCATTGCGAGATAAGAATGAAGACTGACCCTAGACTGGGAAAATACTTGTAGATCATTTAAAGAAGTTTGGATCTCAGTTTGTGAAAATGGCAACCTATCAAAGAATATGATTTGAGAAAATGGCTAATTACTCATGCATTTAAGAAAAAGGAATTGGGGCACTAGAGAGATGGCTCAGCGGTTAAGAGCACCAAGCTCTTGCAGAGGTCCTGAGTTCAATTGCCAGCAACCACATAGTGACTCACAACCATCTGTAATCGGATCTGATGGCCTCTTCTGAGCTGTGTATTTACATACATTAAAAACATACATACATACATACATACATACATACATACATACATACATACGTGAAGAGTAAAGGGATGAACAAAAAGAGAGACGGGAACTAGACTGCTTGAGGAGCACCTTTTTGGTGCAGAGGGGAGGAGGCAAAAATTGGTGATGGAGAAATAGGAGAAGGAGATGAGACCTTCAAAATTAGAACAGGTGGTATCCAGGGTGACTTTGCATATCACTATGTTACCACTGAAAGCTAAAACACTTTGCCAGGCATCGAGGTCACTTAAGAATGTAGGGAAGTCCAAGGAAATAAGATATAACAGAAGGCAAGTTACTGTGACAAAATGCCATTGTCTTTTGTTAACTGGGAATAGGATCTGTTTATTTTAACAACTTCAAATTCTCTCTGTATATTTCCTTGAGAGATTGATTGTTTAAATTCAGCTGAATTCCTAAAATGCCAATGGGTTTGAGAGAAAGGCTTTCTCTGAGTAAGAAGCATGCATAACAGGGTGTTTCTCTACCAATTTGGCTGTCAGCTCAGCTGTTATGCTTTCCTCTGGCCTCTAGGACATGGTCCATCTGCTCAATACTGCTTTAGCCTAAACAATACAGATGGGATGGGTGGCAAGGGAAAATGCCAGCAATATGGTGTGCTTGCTGTTTTAGTATTTTCAACACTTACATGTGTGGGTCTCTTGTGTCCACCCATCTTAACTAATAGAATGGAATATAAATCTGCCCAGAGAAATGATTCCATTTTTCCTTCCTTTTATGTATTGCCGTTAATCCTAAGATGTGTTAAAGGTAATTAGACAGATGTATAAGCACTGGCTCTGTGTTCGCTAAGTTTCAAGAATACAAACCAGAATCTTCACATAAGTTCAGGTTCAACTTATTAGAAATGCTAGTGACCAGCTCACTGAGCATATTGTATCTGAGAAAGGGGGGTTCCAGATGGAGTGGATTACAGCTTCTGGCATCCAGGCTATGAACAGCAATGAGCTTCTTGCTCCTTATTTCTGTTCTGATCCCCAATTGTTTTGCAGCTCTTACAAAGGACATAAACATGTTTGGATATTCACATTTATTTTCATGTAATCTTATTCACCAATTGTTTAAATAATGTCAATGTTATCAAAGCAAAGAAAGAGCTAACTACCTTAAGTGCTGCTGGACTCTCATCGCCTCTCAGTCTGCATAGGGAAGAGGGTAGGAACATGTGTGTGTTTAATGATCAACATGTGCACACATATCTACTGTTATTTACATCAATAGGCATGTACTAAAAGCCATGTTTCACACAGCTGTAGGATCAGCTCCATCACAGTGATCATTCGAGCTTTCTTATCTGTAAATATTTTTCCAAATGCACTTCTCCATATCTGCGAAGTTTCTCTCTGTGTGTGGTGGGATCCTTGTTTTTATAAAAGACAAGTCAAAATTGTTCACAGTTCTGTGAGAACAAATGCAAGATAAGAACAGTCTTCAGAGAGGCTCTTCTGGTGTTTGTTCTCATCGCTGTGAATGTCCAAAACTTACTTTTAACCATTCTGTTCTCTACCTCTATTATTCTACCTTTTATTGATTGTGGATTTGCTATTTCAATGAATATGTATATATGTATGCATACACATATGTGTTTGTGTATGTGTGTACCATTTTTAAAGATAATATTCTCTAGGGTTGTATACTTTCTGGAAGATAGAAACTGCACAAGTGACATGAGTTACAGTCAGCCCTTTGTAGCTAGTTTTCACATCTATTTGGATTTGGTAGAGACTGGAAAACTCCTCAGAAAACATGTCTGTATTGAACATATATACAGGGTTTTGTTTCTTTGTTTGTTTGTTTGTTTTTTGTTTTTCTCATTCATCAAACCACACAGCACAACCACTATCCCGATGGTATTATGTTTTACCAAATAGTGTAAGAAATACAGAGATGCTTTCAAAGCTGAAGCTTGCATGTGCTATATCAAATTCTACCGTTTTATACATGTCACTTGGACATGTCAGTGTTTGGTGTCATCCATACTCCCAAGACCAGTTCTACTGCAGAAACAGAAAGGTGACTTTATCAGGTGATATGAAATAAAAGGGTTGGGGACTGTTTTTAACCTTTTCCCATTAGTTATATTATTATTGTACTCTGCTGTTGTTTTCTGGGGCCTTTGGATCAAGCCTTCAAGGAGATTTTTACCTATAGGAAAACCCTTTCTCTACCTCCTTCTAACTCCCCAGTTCCCACAGCATTCTCCACTTTACAAACAAGAAGATGCTTGAGTAATTTCATACCTGGGGTGTTGGAGAACCCTGATATTAAGGTCATAGTCCACTATGTCCAGATAGCTCTGCTTAGCATAAAATGCAAAACTCCCTATCTCAGCGGGGCTTCCTTTTCTCTACCTGGCTTTTGTTGTAGAGTGTCTCTGAACATAGATTCCTGGCCTTGTTTGGAGAATGACCCTGTGCAGAGCTCCCTGCAAATGCTGCATGACTCAGAACACAAGTCTTGTATGATAATTAGGAACTGTGTTATGACTAATCAGCCATTCTCACCCATATGTTAATTAGGAACTGTGTTATGACCAATCAGCCATTCTCACCCATATGCTGTGTTATGACCAATCAGCCATTCTCACCCATATGTTAATTAGGAACTGTGTTATGACCAATCAGCCATTCTCACCCATATACTAATTAGGTGTTGTGTTATAACCAATCAGCCATTTCCACCCACCCACACCTACCTCTAAGAGCCATATACTCTACCCCTGGAAAAATAAAAGAGAGCTGTCTCACTGAAGCTGTTTCTGGAAGTCCTTCCAACATACTCACTGAAGTCTGAAACCTACTTGTACTTCTGCTCCTTCCACCCTTGTGTGACAGTGGCCAATAACCCCTGAAAAGAAGAGAAACCCATATCTGGTGAGCACCCTCCCAGAGACAGTGGCATTTTCACCTGACCATCTCACCTAAGGGACTGTCTTCTACTTTCATTGCTTTGCTTTACTTTAATTCGGGCCTTCTAGTACTGTCTCAGTATGGGTTACAGAACAACCAAAGCCTCACAGTTTGGGTGATTATTCCCTGACATTGGCCAAAGGACCTCCTACAGTCTTTCCAGACCCCAATAGCCTGACTAGGAGTGCAAAAATCTTTTTGTCTCTCATAAAGAACCCATATGCACAGCAACCATTTAAAGGTCTCTAGGACTGTTGCCAATCTTTTACATCTGCGGGCAGGCTTGTGATTGCTGAGGTGTACTCAATATACTGTGGAGAATTTGCCTCAGAACTTTGAACACCACTGAAGATACTTCCTCGCTTTTCTATAATGGGGAACTCAACATCAAATCAGAGGGATTTCCAAATCTGCTCCCTTAGGGCCTCACTTAAATCGGGAGGTTTTAAAATAACCCAAAAAGAAGGGCCTAAAATTTTGGGATGAGGGTCTTTAATTTACACCATGAGTCTTGTTGGCAGATATTTCTGACCCTCACATCTGGACCCAAGTTGCCTGAAAAGGGAATCTAGGAAAGCTGTCTTTTCCCCCTCTTCTTCCTCCTCATGATAATTACCATTAGACAATGCATAGGGAAAACACCCAGGCCTCAGGATGACCTGTTAGAGAAAAAAACACAGAGGATAAAGGAGAAGACTCAGATGAGGAAGAAAGCCCTGAGAGTTGTCCAGTGGCTGATTTAGCCACTCTAGAAAAGGCTATTGACTTCTTTAGACAGAAGCTACTCCCTAACCTACATTACTCCTCCCCTCACTGCCCCTCTTCCACTCTATGAACCTTCATTGGTTACAGAGGACAAAGACACAGAAGTTAAGACCGAGGCTCCTAGAAACACCCAGATGAGCCCTGCCTCTCCCCCCAAACCCCCACTATCTGCAGCATCACTCCCCACAGCCACTGAGCATCTCAGTAATCTTAGAGACTCTGGAAACAATTATTCCCAGCTCCCTCAGCCACAATGGCTCACGGATCCAGAACCTCTGCCCTAAAGAATTTTCTGATTAACCTATGTGTGTCCAGACAATGTATGATGGATTGGTATCCCCTCCCAGCAGCAGACATAAAAGAATTACACCAAGTCATCTGCAAGTACCGACTTAATGCCCCATGGACCAAATCTATTTTACAAAGTTACAATAGCAACTTTTTAACCTTTCACAACTGGAGAGATGCATGCCAACCTACACTGTTTGTCCTATGGAAAGACCTGTTTAGAGATAAATGTCAGATGCAGACTTGAAAAAATGAAATACATAATCAACAAATAGACCCACAACAAGACTCTCCCCTCCCCCCAACACAAACACTCAGTTAATAAACTATGACCAATTGTTTGGCCAGGGTAACTTCTCCACAGTAATTCAGCAGACCTTACTGCCTACTGGCTGCTTTGAGCAGGTTCACATATGAGTATCCTGGCCTGGGACCATTTAACCCCCTTGCCCACAGGATCTGGAAAGGCTCCTTCACTGGCTTTCCTAAAACAAATACAAGCACCAAACAAACAAACAAACAGAAAGCAACTGTGACTCTTATGGATTTTATACTATAGATATTAGCAAGTTAAAATAGAAAAATAACAGACTCTGTAGCCAAAGCAATGCTCCTAAACAATCTTATTAGGAAACAAATGACCCCAGAACACAGGCAGGCATGCCAGGGACTAAAACAAAATGATCATGACGTTGAGACCATCTCATATTAGATTTTCTCTCTTGCTTAAGCCTTTGCTGCTGCAACACTGTCTAATTCAAAATGCTTTAAATGCAGAGACTTGATCATTCCTGCCAATAATGTAATTAGATGCTGTGTTATAACCACTCCACCCTTTTCCCTGTACCTCTAAGAGCCATTATAAACCCTACCCCTGGAAAAATAAAAGAGAGCTGTCTCAGTGAAGCTGTCTCTGGAAGTCCTTCCATCATACTCATGGCATCAGATGAACTCTCTTGCCAGGGTCATGTTCCAAAACAAGAGAACACTAAACCTAATAGCTGCTGAACATGGGGGGACTTGCACTCTATTGGGAGAAGAGTGTTGGTTTTAGGTAAATAAAATCAAATATTGTTGAGACCAATGTTAAAACCCTTAAGAAACATCATAAAGACTTGTTCTTAAGATCTCAGCCCATTAAACAATTGAGTTGGTTTAATAACTTCTTGTTGTATTGGCCCTTACCCCTCATTAACCCTCCAGTTATGTTATGTTTTATTTTGATGCTTGCTCCCTGTCATATATAGTTTCTCTGATGACAGATTACCACCATTGCTAGAATTACCACCAACAAGGTTATTGTCCACTATCAGGCCTTGGATCCCTCTGATTTAGGTTTATTAGGGCTCCCCAGACCTGTAATAATACCTCTCCATTATAAAATAAAATAGGGGGGTTGTTGCAGGGCCTTGCTAATAAGGTCACAGTCTACCATCTCCGAATGGCCCTCTGAGCCAGGCCTCATTTGGAAAGTGTCTCTGAGCACAGATGCCTTGGCAAGGAGCAAGAAGTTTGGTCTCCATAAGCATGCAAGTTAATGTTCTCATGTTCTGTATGTATGTATCATACCAGATACATGTAGTATCTGAGGGTGATTTTGATTTATATTTCCTCTAAAGGCTAACATCAAATATATTCTCATGAACTTATTAGTCAATACAGATCCTCTTTTAAAATATATATATATTTAAGTATGTTTTCTGTGGCAATAAATAAATAAATAAATAATAAGCCTTGTAACTCAAAAACAGAAAGATGCATTTTGCCTCACAGTTTAGGGGCACAGACCTTCCCAGTGGGAAGGTATGGTGGTAGAAGCGTGAAAGAACAGGTCTCAGTGCATCTACAGGCAGGAAACTGTAGAAAGAACACTAGAGGTCAGTGACTATCTCAGCGTGGCTCTTATTCAGTCAAAGACCCAAGAATGTGACTTCCAATATTCAAAGTGTGTCTTCTCTCTCCAGTTAGACTTCTCTAAAACCATCCTCACAGATACATGTATGGGTTCATTTACACAGGAAGCTACTGTGAGTCCAATAAGTTAATATTAACCATAACAAAGAGCTTCCTCAATCTAAAACAGCAGACTTGAAGGTGATTTAGTCCCTCACCTCCTATCTCTTTTAAGTTCCAGTTTCATCTGAGTGTATTCCTCCTACAAATCAGGTTGAAAGAAAATCACATTTTTGCCTTAGGCATTTGAGGTTATTTTTCTTACATAATATGCAATAAATTATATGGATATGCCCAGCAGTGTGTCACAGAGCAGAATTGCACAGTAGCAAACATTTTACTTGTCAAGTTCCACTCTGACTAAAAACATGCTCCTAGTGCATGTCACACAATGTTAACATGCAGGGCTTACTGTTTACTGTCTCACAGGAGAAGCAAAAGGGACACAAGGAAAAGAAGGAGAAGGAGAAGGAGAAGGAGAAGGAGAAGGAGAAGGAGAAGAGGAGGAGGAGGAGGAGGAACAGGAACCAGAAAAGGAAGAAAACTTTCATGGGACTATGGAAGAAAAATAATAATTAAAATATGATTATACGATCTTGGTTTTAACCCTGGTCACATTTTAACACCCTTATGATTTATTAGGTCTTAAATGGGGAGAACAGCCTTTGGGGAATACTTTGGATCACATACTGCTGGTGAACATTTAGTGGACACAGGTTTAGGTGGTCAGTATTAGGCTCAATATTGGCCAGTGTTCACCTAGGAATAAAACTGTTGGTTATATGGAACCTCTATATTTCCTATATTGAAGGATGCCAAACTTTTTCCCAAAGTGGTTATTATTGACATTCTGATCGGCAATACACACAGGCTCTCATTTCTCCAAAGCTTCAATAGCACTGAATATTATTGACCTGAATGTTACTGTGACTGTAAAGCAGTACCTGAATGTAATTTTGATTTGTGTTTCCTCTAAAGGCTAATGTCAAATATATTTTTAGGAGTTTATTAGTCAATATAGATCCTCTTTAAAAATACTTATTAAATTATTTGCATATTTTAAGTAAGAATTTTAAAATTTCAGTTGCAAAGTTTAAGGGGTTTTATTTTCTAATATAGTTTACTAATCTATCAGATGCAGATTTTCAAATATTTCTCCCATCATGTGTGTGCATGTGTGTATGTGTGTGTTTGAGAAGATCCTTTGAAATACATTGTTTTAATACCAACTAAATTTAACCCATAATGATTATAATTGCCTAAATCAAGGTCACAAGGACTTATAGCTGTGTCCATCACATTTATTTATTAATTCTGGTTGATATTTTTTAATCTGCTGTGAAGTTGAAGTTAAACTATCCTAGAGGTGGAAATTCTGGGAAGGAAAAGTGAAGTATCTCTATAAAGGAATGAATTATTCCACCTATCTCTTTATTATGGCTTAAGGTAGACCTTGCCTTCCTAGGGATGGTCTCTTGGCCAGGTGATTGATCCACTCAACTACAATATAGATATTTTTCACCCAAGCCACAGATTCTATTCTATTGACCGGAGGATTTTTCCATTAGTCAGCCTTTATTGATATTCTACCAATATTAGATTAACATATAGAACAAAAAATTATTGCAAAGCAAGCACCTAGGAATGGTCTACATATCCAGGGAAATGTCCTTACAGCAGGGAAGAAAATCTGGATTTGGCTAAAAGCAGTCTAAAATTCAGAATACAATCAAAATAAAACTATACGAGCCTCAGGTCCAAATTTTCTACATTAAGAAGTCCCTCCACATTAAAAAAAAATAGCAAATTATTTATAACCTCATAAAGACTTAATAATTATTATCAATTTGTTTGGTCAAATTCTTGCTCATAAATGGTTCCAGACCTTAAGCAAAACAGTGTCGTTGCCTCTTATGAGTTTAAAATATTGATAGTCAAATAAAACTTTTTTCTAAGTACTGTTTGGGACTGATATTTTTCATTTAATCTGGAAGTTTCAACAACTGATAGAAAAACTAGACTGGGGAAGAGAGGCTATTACTTATCACACGAATATTTAACATTTTAAAAATTGATAATCCTGGATGTTGATGAGGATGCAAAGGTACAGGAACTGTAGAAGTGTTAAGTAGAGCAACCAACATGATAAATTAGAGTTCATCATATACCTACTTGACAACTTCAGAGTACTTATTTCACAGAGCCACCAAAAATGTACAAATCTGTTCATAGAGGCTTTGATCATCAGAGTGCCAACTCTTACCAGCTTCATGTCCAATGACAAACAAAATGAGTGGTGTTTACTGGAGAGCTACACTGCGAAAAAAGAAGGCATGATTTGTCTTACTCTCCCAGACACAGTCCCAGGGGTCATGGCAAAAGAAAGCACAGTGAATCCATTTACATGATGTTCTTAGCCTCCAAAATTACCTCTGGACATGCGAGGGAAATATTAAATTAAAAAGAGAGAGGAGCATGTCCCAGAAAACATGTAGCAATTCTCAAACCTTTCAGCTCAAAACAAAGAACTAAATCTTATTCACCAATAATGGAAAGAAGGTTTGAAGAAAGCAAACCTCATAGATGATACATAATCACATAGCTGGACTGGCAATAGAAATGCTTAAAATCTGGTCATCATGTACACTTTCAATCAATAACTCTATTTTATCAATTCAAAAAGTTAAACAATAAATAAAGAATATTTGCTGCAGAGATAATTGAGTTCCCAGGTTAAATTGGAAGATGGTTCAACAAATAGGAAGCCTGTATTTCTAGACATCCTTTCTTCTGCTGTCCTATAAGATACTTCACATCCAAAGAATCAATCAATATTCAAGTTCACATGCTCTAAGTCAACTTCTATGCTATTCAATTCTACTTGAGTGGCTTTTACACGGTCCCTAAACAGGGACCGTGTTAAAGCCTTTGCAACACTGCTGACATTCAGCTGATTGTGTATATTATAAGTAATAACATAATAACAATAACATGTAAGGAAGACACTTAGTTCTTGCAAGTTTGCAAGAACACAGAGCTTCAACCGTAACAGAATGTTAATTCAGTTTCAAGAGTAATGAGACAAGAGAGGAGTCAAGAGGGATGAGGTAGAGAGCATTTTCACTCAGTCTATACTGAGGGGAGAAGCAATTCTTATTAGGCAAGCTCTCCTCTAGGAGACAACTGAATTAAGTAGGATAATATGAGGTTCCTGGTGTTTTCACATAATGAAGGCTGACTGCTCAGTAGCTAGGTACAGCCAACCCTTTTCCTGAAAGCGGAAGAATGTGAACACGTGGGGTGTGTGTGTGTGTGTGCGTGTGTGTGTGTGTGTGTGTGTGTGTGGTGTTTATGTGTATATGAGAAAATGAAAATGTTAAGAAACATTAATGAGTATACTAACAAAAGACTTCATATCCAAAAAGATTTTGTCTAATTAATGAAAGCAATTTTACCTTCAGATCCACACAGGAGGAATTCCTGCTGTAATGAGAATTGATGAGCATTCTCTCATTGCACAAAGTGGTCAGGTATTTTCTTCCCCTGTAGAGGAACAGCCTTACCTGAAAGATAGAAAGGTAATTCTGGCTCCCGACAGCCCACTGAATCAGAAAGGCAGGGGAGGGAGACAGGTATCTGAAGGACTCTGGGGCATTATTTTTTTCTCATCAGCTCTAAGCAGTCCACCCCATCCCACTCCAAGTAAATAAACAAAACTAGATAAATCCACAGCCCAGGTCACTCTATACTTTTTCCTGTCCCTCTAAGTTTCTTCGAACCTCTTAATGAAGCCATTTTTCCTACTGTCCACTATGTGCTAAGTCTTTAAGACAGAACATACTATCCTTAGGCATTGAAATACAAGAAAAGCCTTTTCTAAGGACTTTTTGTTTATAGGTGTGGTTGGGTTTTTGAGATAAGTTCTGTAGGCCAAACTGACCTGGACTTCATAGCAATCCTGCTTAGCCCCCACTTGTGATCCAAGGTGAACAACAAGAAAAGCAGTATCTACATCAAAGGGTGACCAGTGTCTGGTAAATTGTATTGTGACCACTATAAATATGCTAGATCTTCATTAACTCAACACAGTGTCTCCAACTTGCAGTAACTCCAACACTGTAGTGTAAATTACACATAAGACTTCTGTGGAAGAGACTGTGGCCATCATACTCAGTTTTGGATGAAAGAGTTCATACATTCTTTCCTATGATTTCTCTGAGTACAAATACCAAGGAAGCTGAAGGGTCCTCAACTCCTCATTCCCCAGAGTCCTGGGAGGCTGTTAAAAATGTGAGCTGTCAGATACACTCCTTTTAATTCAGAAGATCTGGGCTAGCCTCGGGATTGGCTTTTGCAGTAAATACTTAGATGCTGCTGATGCTACAGGCTGATAACAGATCCTGAGAACCACTGGTTTGAGCATCCTCTGAATGACTGTAGGAAGAACTTCTTACTATCCAAGATCACCAAATTCAATCCACATAGGAACCAGATGTAAGCCAGCACAGAGCTGGGGCAGGGAGCCAGGCTAATTTTGTGGGGGACATTTGATCAGTTGTTTTAGGTTGGTTTCTTTGTTGTTGTTATTGTTTCCTTCTTCCTAGAGTTAATTATTAACAACAAAGTTTCCCGGAAAAGCATGTTTGACATATTTAGAAACATACAAAAATATGTTTCTATCAGTCATTAATATGAAATAAATTAAGGACACTAAATATAGAGACATGGTTTTTATCTTAAATGAGAAATGATCAATTTCCAGTTTTTCAATTGTTTTGCTTAGATATTGCTAAGAGTTAACTTCATGAATTTCAATAAGATACGGAAGAGCTCATTTTCTTGATTATGTGTTATTCCCATACAGATTTGTTCCTATTAGTCATTATCTTTTATACAGCTGGAACAATGGTATAGTTACCTTCACTTTGTTCATGCCTATTAACACAGTGCTTGGCACAGGGTTGACAAGAACAAGGTAAAATGAATAGCAGCAAAAAGCATGTATGGAAAATGACAAATGGATGCATTTAAAAAATGCACTTCGTTTGACTTGACTACTTCATTAGGTTTCCTTCTATCTCATACATTTATCCAGCAAAGGTTTCTTTTTTAACTTTGTCCAGTCACCGATCCAATGGTGAATAACAAAACAGTGAAGAAACCCAAGTTCTTTACTCTCAGAGTTTATATCCCAATAGGGGCAAACAGACAGAAACAAGCAAATATTTTCTAAGCGTAATGAAAAAAAGCAACCATGAGTGGTCAATTCACGCTGAACATTTACAGAAGATGCTACTGTTACCCAGTTACTTAAACTGCATTTGGGGACCACACACGAAGCAATGAAACTGCATATACCAAATCACAAAACAATCTGCAACAAGAAAAGGTTTCTGAACACTCATTGGCAAAATTGCATTCAAAATGAAAACATGATGAATTGGAGGTATTCCAGGCAGTGTTGGCCCATTGTCACATTCTGTGACTTCATCAGAGCCTTAGCTCTGAATACAGCATTTGTACTTTACACAGCACATGCTGCCTCATCAGGCAACCCCAGCAAAGTTCCACAAGATGCTGTGGCTCAGTTTTCAGTCTTCTGTGCATTATAAATTGCAGTGCTTGTACTGTACACACTGTTACCCAGTTTTATAGAATCAAGTTTTATTCAGAAAAACAAAACTTTTTTAATACATTTCTATCATCACTCCTCTGCATAAGTCAAATTAAGTGTGCTTTGGGATGGGTATTGTCTGTCAGTGTTTGATTTTATAAATTGCTGCTTGAATTGCAGGTCTGATTTTTAATTGAGATTAGGACAGAATTCTAACAATTTCTGAAATGACCCTGATTTTCTTTCTGTCATTTGTACCATGTACTTATGCAAAGTGTCATTCTCAGTAGTGGTGATTATATAATATAAACACAGGCAACTGAAAACCATTGAAGATGCTGTCTGCCTGGTGTAGCAAATATTCAGCTAAGATTTCATTCGTTCTGTAAAAGTAAGCAGGCAAAGCCATCTCATTAGTGTACAAATTTGCTTTCAGACTGTGCTGAAACTATGAGTGTAACAAAGGATTGTTTTAAAATAGACTTATAGATGTTTTATTATGAGTAGACATTTAATTGGCATACCTATTTTATGTATTTGTGTATCTGGAATCATAAAACTTTCATGGGCCTAAGGGGTCGGGTCATGAATTTCAAAAGTTTAAGAAACTGTGATATATAATAATTGGCAAGCATGTCGAGCAAATTTCCTGGGCATGGGAAATAATTCTCATTGTACGACCTGTGCCCCTTGCTTTCACTATTTGGTGGAGCACTTGTGTGCATCGCACACATACTGGCTTTGCATTGCTATCCCATAGCTCAAAGGTTTTCTTACATCCCTGTTCCCCCATAGATTGAGGAGGAAGAAAGACCTGAATGTGTCCAACTTTGCCAGAGCTTTTGTTAGATCTTAGCAGCTGCATTGCCTATATTTGCTTGTGAATTGCCATCTTTTGTATCATCATTTCCTCCCTGGCACCTTATGCTTCCATAGTCAAGCCAGGAGGTACTTCATCCAAAATAATGTATGGGCTAAGAACTTTAATGTTAAGTAGAACTGATTCATGTTCTTCAAGTCTTTGCTAAGAGTATTTCATTATCATTAATTAAAGATGTAATAATAGTACTCGCTTCTTTAATAAGATTCATAGAAGATAACATTAGATAAATTCATATGAAATATTTACATTGTAAATTGTGATTAAAATGATCAATTTGACAGAAAGCCAAAAAGCATGCTCTGTGGAAACCAGAACGTTGGGCTGACAGACAAAAGGGACATGACCCATCAAGACAATGGTGCTGACACCGTTCAGGGGTCTGCATTTCTAAGATGAGTCTATTGAAGAAAATCACAAAAATGAACTAAGAAGCTGGAGAGGTGAATAAAAATCAGGAAAAGGAGACAGGGCATCCAGTGTTGGTGGAGACAATGAGAGCAGGAGCCAAGGGTTCAACTTACTCAGAATGGAAATGTAGGATAGGTAGTGAACTCACAAAAAACCAGGAGTTCTACAGGTAAATTTCCAATGTTATTTGAAAGGATTGTACTCACTGTTTTTCCTTATTACCAGCCATTTAAGCTGTAATTAATTGACATTTTATTGATTAACGCCTATCCAGTTATTAAATTCCTTGGTAAATGTATCCTATTATAAAGGAGTTATAACACTGACCAGGAAGCACACACCAGCTGATATGGGGCCCCTGGCACATATGCAGCAGAGGACTGCCAGGTCTGGGATCAGTCAGAGAAGATGCACCTAAAGACTAGAAGACCCAGGGAGTTTAGAGGTCTGGTGGGATAGGGGTGGACAGTGGAAACATCCTTGTGGAAACAGAAGGTGGGGAGGAGGTATGGGACATGAAACAGTCAAAGGGTGGACTGGGAGGGGAATAGATTCTGGAGTTTTAAATAAATAAATAAATAATTTTTTAAAAAAAGAATTCAATAATAGTAGTCTTAGTGATCATTTATTTATTTATTGTTCATATCTTTCCCAGATTAATAAGCCACTGATACTTTCATAATACAACACAAAGACATTTCTTCAGAGAGCTCACCTATGCTAGACAGAGAGGATGCTGGTTGACTTGGGATACCTCTGTGTGATGACTGTGTAGCCCTCCAGTGTCCCCAGCTTCACAGAGACCGTGTCCAGGAGCTAAGGGAAAGATCCTATCCTGTCCTCCACTGAATGATGCAAAAGTATTTGACTATAACAAAAGGGCAGTATGATAGAGATGACAAAGAGGGCACCAAAATGGTAAGAGGAGCAAACGATTCGAATGCTCCATTGGAGGGGAATGGAAGGGTGGTATGACATGAAGAAACTTTGAAGAAATAATTTTAAATTAAGATTTTGCTTCATTAGCAGAGTACATATTGCTTATCACTAGCACATGTATACACACACACACACACACACACACACACACACACCCTGTTTGCTTCAATATGCACTTATGTACTGTTTTCCATGGAAAAGAGCTCCTTCATTCTTAAGCCAGAGAGTGTGACTCTAAAATGCAAAGCTCGTGACTGGGTGTGGGAGGAAAAAGACTAAAATTAGAGTGCCCAACAAGCTCTAATATTAGGGATTTATTTTGAAAATGTCATTTCTAATGAGGGCTAGCGAGGAAAATCTTTAAAAATGATTTTGCTTGTTTTGATATGTTGAAGTTTCTTCTATCATAAAGAGGAGAAGTTGCTTGCCTCTCTGTATTATTTTTAAAGCCCTGCAGCCAGTTTCAGAAAAGAGAAAGCATCTACTTAATCATGTAGAAAAAAGTTAGAATTAGTCTAAATGAGGAAAAGATTGACCAGGTCAGAGGTAGTGCAATTAAAGTAAAACAAGTGGGTAATATGTCTGTAACTTGCACCCAAACAGTTAACACACAAAATTAAATATTGCATACTGAACTTAAAAGGGGCATCATGTCACCATGGTAACTGGGTTTGCTTAAACATAGCTTGAAATGTATGTACAATCCAATTCAGTGACAGAGGAGAAACCCAGAGGATAGTACTGAACCATCAGCTTGTTAAATTTCTCTAAAGTGGGGTATTTGAGTTCATGTTTATGGAGCCACTCTTGAGAAGGTTTACTTTTCGAGGTGTTTGTCTCCAAATCTCAGTTGTTATCACCAGGAAAAACAGTTTCATAGGTTAAATTTGAAAGATCTCATGAAAAGAATCATTTGTTTATACTTACGGCTTGATCAATTGGTATGTGGACATGCATTGCATGACCTACCATTTAGTGTCTTGCCTTTCAAATGCTGTTTTATTTGGTTCAACTTTTGGAATATTTCATATCATCTTTTCTTGAAAAGCTAATCCACAAATAGCATTTCCACCTCCACCAACTCCTCCTTATGATAAAATTGGTAAGAAAACTGCTTCATGTAAATTAAAAAAAAAAACTTTTAAAATGGGGGGATAGTGCCACAACCTAGCATCTGACCAAGAAATATCCCTAGCATTCTTTAATAATTTTTGGATGAAGACTTATCTCACAGAAAATCAAAATAGTTCATGCTGAGAAATTATTACATGACACTGGGGAAAATACATCATTCATTGAGTTTTTCAAAAAAATTTTTTTTCTTCCTGACTTGTCTGGTCTTTTCTGAGGAAATAATTAAATATGATAGACTTTGGGATATTTCATATCATTTACTCTTTTATAATTATTAGGACCTTTATCGGGTTTGGTCACTAACTTTCACAATTCCCATAAAGCTAGTGGATTTTTAACAGAAAAAGACAGTGAACCTTGATAGTTTCCCTGCTGAACACCAGTGAGCTATCTTTCTGCTTTGGGATACAGGGTGTTTACAATATTTGTCCAATATCTCCATCCAAAGCCTTCAGTCAGAAGGGAAATTGCTACTGTGTAATAAGCCCCAATTATCTGCTGGGTATTTAGTGAAAAAGTTAGAACATTGTGTTTTAATTCACAAAAAAACCTTGATAATTAGGAGTCATCTCCACTGTTCAGAGTGGTTGTTTTCTACCCTTACACTGCTTAAATTAGAAAGCTGAGGTGTAATGTCCCAGAACATGTTCTTTCAGAAGAGACTCAGACAATTTCTAATGGTGTACTATGGTTGATATTATCAGCAGGTAAGTAAGAACTCTCCAGCGTTGAATACCCACTGCGTTGTATGCCATTACACCGAAGTGGAATGCTTTTTTACGAAAATTCTCATCCCTCCGTTAGATGATCATTATTGTGAGCAACTAGGAGGATGACTGGGAGGCAGTAGCAGTATGAGCCAAACACCCAAACTTCTGGTCATTGACATTGGTTTGCTTTGAGCTGGGATCTCCACCTCTTCCAGAAATGAACATCATAGAAACATTTTTTTTTTCCTATGCCAGACCATAATATGCCATTGTAGAGAAATGCATCTTGTAAATTGTTTGAGGATGTGGATGTGCTGGCCTGTATATACAGTGAGGAGAATGAAGATGGGGAGGGGCTCAGCAGACTAGCTCAAGCATAGTAATGGCAACGGCAGAGAAAACAGAAGCAGTGGGCGAGAGGCAGGCTCAGCTCCAAGTGCAGCATTCATGAAAGTAAGGGGAAAGGTCTCGTGTCCTCACTCACGAGTGTCATAACCTTCATGCTAAGAGAATGAAAATGATGAAGACCTGAAGAAGATGCCCTGTGGAAGGGCAAGTACATGCTGTGACGTGGATGTGGTCAGCGAACAGCACAGATGAAAATCTACAGGTCCTTGGAAGCCAGCCCTAGAGATGACCTTCCAGAAAATCCAGAGTAGTGCTGTCCTCAGTGTGTCTTATAGACTGCCTTTTGGTGCCACAAATCAACTAAGAGTGGGGGGAGGAGATCCTCGGGGAGGCTTGGAATTGTGTATGCCTAATTTCCAGCCAAGCACTTCCACACTTGACTATTTTATATCTGGTATTTCTGTATGGATCTTGTTTTGTAAAAAAAAAAAAAAAAAGACCCATAGCTTCAAAGTTTGGGGACAGTGTTATTTTATAAATAAAAAAAAAATGAAATCTTACTTGGTATAATGTATTTTTCTTCAGTATTGAGCAAATAAAATGCATCCCTTTTAACAGTACCAATAATAATGCTTATGTGTTCTTCAAACTCAATACCCATCTTAAGATGCCTGCTAAGAGGGCTGAGCGCTGAGGAGATACAACCCACACTGAACTCTGGGTTCAGACTTCAGTTCTGCCAAAGCTTTGCTAGTCTATATTTTGAGATTTAGTCATTTCAAAAGTCAACTTTTATTTTCTCTTTAGGTTGAAAACTGCTCATCTGTTTCCTTTCCTAGAAAAGTCTCCATAGGGCAGATCTGTTCAGTGTTCTATCCAAAAGTTATAAGGCTAAAGGAAACAAATCCATAGTTCAAGGAGAAAAGGGGGAGTTTTATGACTAGTTCAAACCAAAAAGGTTTCAGGCATCCAAGGAAAGATTCTGAAGCATGAACCAATGCTTCTGCATATCATTGTGTAAAATTTGCCTAAGAAAAGTTTCCATTAATTTGAGGCAACAGACAGGACACTGGCTTTGGATTCAGACATCTATAAGTGTACTGGCTGGTTTTGTGTGTCAACTTGACACAAGCTGGAGTTATCACAGAGAATGGAGTTTCAGTTGAGAAAATGCCTCCATAAGATCCAGCAGTAAGGCATTTTCTCAATTAGTGATCAAGGGGGGAGGATCACTTGTGGGTTGTGCCATCCCTGGGCTGGTAGTCTTGGGCTCTATAAGAAAGCAGGCTGAGCAAGCCAGGAGAAGCAAGCAAGCCAGTAAGGAACATCCCTCCATGCCCTCTGCATCAGCTCCTGCTTCCTGACCTGCTTGAGTTCCAGTCCTAACTTCCTCTGGTGATGAACAGCAACTGGAAACATAAGCTGAATAAACCTTTTCCTCCCCAACTTGCTTCTTGGTCATGATGGTTGTGCAGGAATAGAAACCCTGACTAAGACAATAAGAATAAATGGAGAGCTATCCAACTTCAGCTATGTGCTCTTGACCAAACTGTTTAGTCTTTTGGTCTTTATAATTTACATAACCTTCTATGATGTTGGGAAGAATGAGGCAGAGTGTGGGTGGAGCAAGGCCAGATGTCACTCTTAACTGTGCATTGCTTCTGTTTTAAAGTGTGACCAAACCCAGTTTTTAAAAGAATTCCAGACTTCCAGAAGTCTGGGGTTTCAGAAGAGCTAAGAACACTAGATATTAAATGCTCAGAATTATGGCTGGACAACAGAGAGTCTTATGGGAAAATGATTATGGTCCAAAAAGCATAGAATTTGACATTGTATGCTCTTTGAGATTCTTCTAGAAAAAAATAGACAAAAATATAGAAATACAATCACAGGCTTTTCTATTGAGGTTGTTATATTTTTGAAAAGCAATATCCTTACATAGATATATGTCAATCTGGTCCACTCATTTCTAATGGACAAATATTCCAGTTTACAACTTTAATCCAATGCTCTCACTGAGTGTGGGCTGGTAGCATGGCCGCATATGGCAGCCAGTCTCTGGGATCTCCCAGAATGAGTTAGTTATGCCATCATTTTAGCAAATGTCTTATAGCCCTGTGACCTAGCTGCAGGCATTTTTGAGTATAATCACTGACTGAATATGACATTTATTTCTTTTGTAAGCAAATAGCACAGAACAAGGACTTAAAACCACTTTATTTGAGTAGATGCATCAATTTAATATTTTATGTTAATAAATTGGAATAGTCTGCGCATAATAAAGTTCAAACATTGTCCGAAGGGATACATGTTGTTGAACACCACCACTCAGGACAGTGCTATGAACAAAAGCATCCCAGAGTATCCTTTACAGATCTTCCCTCATCATCAGGGAAGAGCAGTGAACTGGCCATTCAGACCACACTGGAACAAGGGATGCTTTGTAGTCTGCTGCAAACAGTTACCCAATAATGATCATCTAGCTATGCTCTTTTTAGAAAGGCTGAATCCACCAACCATCACAGAGGAGGCATTACTACTGTGCTATCAGATCTCAAGATGTGCCACCCACTAAAGAATTATTGTTGTTGTTGTTTTGTTTTGATTTGAATTAACTTAAAATGATATTTTCTCTGACCTTAGCCTTGAGTCAACTGTGGACTCCCTATTTCCTTTGTGGAGAGACTCTTTGCCATTTTTGTTCTTTCTCTTGACTTTTGGATTCTGATATGTTTATATTTGCTTCCAAGGTCATTTAACCCTTTGTAGTCCCACTCCTAATGAATTTTTGTTATTATTACTGGCTTGGCCACTGTCTGTGGCTGTTGTCCACTACAATTTGAATCAGAAAGAGTGAGAATTGAAACTATTTAGCCTGTTGTTTTCTGCAACTTAGGCTGTCATCTGTAACAAATAAAAATTCATATAAACAAATTGTGTTTCATGTATGTCTTCATAATATATGAGCTTTATTAAATACTTAAATTAAAAATTATATCTCTGAAATTCTAATTTAACTGGATAATTTTTATTTTTAACAGGCAACACTAAATAAAATGCATAGATAATGGACATTGCATCCACATGTCAGTTAAGCAAAGTGACTATTAACAATCGTACCCTCTTGTTGCTGAGCTAACTGAACGTCAGCCAGATTTGAGGACTGGCAGTGTCACTGCATATGGATTCCAAAGACTCTGGGATTTCAGTCTTATGTTCTTAAGTCTCTGCTGCTTCATCTGAATTCTGTACAGTGTCAAAATTAGAAGTATTACACAGTATGTAGATTAATATATTTTTAGTAGAGAAAGATGAAAGGTTGGTATGATGAACCAAAAGTAGCCTGTCTGTTTATTAAGTATCTACCTGGTATCTGTCCATCTACCTCTTTATCATCTGTCATTTGTTATATTGTCTATCAATAAACTATTATGGATCCATTTATCTATTTGTCCTTCCATCATCTGTAATCTGCCTTAGCTGTCTCTCTACACCTATCATGTCATCTATCTATATTTTTTCTCTGATCATCTCTCACCTATCTACAATATAAGCTGGCCATCATCTGTCATCTATCTATCAATTAAATGTCTTCAATCTATTACATATGGATAATCTATCTATATACAATCTATCAATCATCTATCAATCATCATAGCTATAGATTTCACAACTAAATAAGGTATAATCAGAGAAACCATAATATCTTAGAATCAAAGCTGTGATAAGGCTTTGGGTTTAAAACTATGTATCTATCAAGGACTTTTTTTCTTTAGCTCTTTAACCAACCTGCCCATATACCCGAGGCACCAAGTTCAAGTGCTTCATTTGTTGCCTAACAAGCTGAACATCTTTGCCAATAAGTACTTGCATCTTATTTTCACTGAATCAGGGTACTGCTCTCTTTTGGCCTAAGGTTCCTCCCACTTTTTAAAATAAATACTAGCTAGATGAGTCCACTGTCTGTCCTAGACAGTCACTGACTAAGACTATTTTGCACATGGAAGGGAAGATGCTGGGAATCAAACCCAAGTGCTTGTGCATGCTGACACTGAGCTCCTTTTCCAGCTCTAGTTATGGCCTGTGAGAATGAACTAATAGAAATTATATTCCATGTTAATGAAAATATTAGATAAATATAATAAATAGTAAAAAAATAATAAAATATTAAAATAAAGTCATACTATTATAGAGAATTACTGTTGTTTTTATACCCCACTGTGTATTCTGAGACATCCCTCCAAGCTTACACATAGATGTGAAAATTCCACACCCTCTAACAAGAATCTAAGAAAAGTATATCTGTGGTATTCTTAATAATATGAAATCATTTTGTTTAAGGCTGAAAAACAAAGGTGCTGTGACTTGTGCTGTTGCAAACATGTCTACATAGTAACCACAAAGGAGGAGATGCTCTAGCATCTTGAATGCATTGGAAATAAAATCTGAACATTCAAGCAGGGAACTTCCAACTTTCATATTTATTTATTTTTATTTATTTGTTTTGAGACAGGATCACCTGGTTTGCCTGGAATTCACTCTGTAGACTAGATTGGCTTTAATTCATATAGATCAGCCTGCCCCAGCTTATCAAGTACTTGGATTAGAGGCATGTATCACCATGTCTTGTTTGCTTTTAGATATTTCTAGCTGGAAATCTTGGACTCAGAAAAAAAATCTTCCTTTTATAAGGTTTCCCTGTTTGTCAAGTATAACTCCCTTAACAGCTATGTCTATAAAGACAGCATGATTCCACTCTACATTCTGATAAGGAGTTTTGTGTTCTTAAACAACACATTTGGTTCCAAATGTATTAGAACAGGGAATATGCAAACTAATTTATAGTCATATGTTGGTATACTGCTTTAAGTAGTCTTCTCAATTTGCATGCCAGTCCTGGAAATGATCACGTCAGATAGTCATGTTTTCCCTAGTTATCTGATTAGAGAGAAGTGTATGCATGTTTTATACTTGATATGACTTTATTAGAAGCACAAAGTAATGAGAAGAGCAGACAGGAAACTAACTTCATATTTCTAGGGCAAAAGAACAGTGCTTGCTGTTGGCCAAGGCTATTGTATGTTTACTTCAGGTCACATGGCTGGGACACTTGCTAAGCTACCCATTTGCCCTTCACTTGAACATAACCATTGGCTCATATGAACCTCTGCCTTGGTCTGAAAGTATGTGCTTATGCACCACTCCCAGATTCCTAAATAGTAATCCTAAACCCACAGATGATGGGGATGGGAAGTGAGATCATGGTAAGGTGAATAGGTTGGGAGTGAAATTGGAATGAGATTAGAGTTCAGAGAAGTTCAACTGAGACCTTCATCTCCTCTGTCATGTGAGAATATGGGAAGAAGGAGGTGTTTATGAACTGAAATGCGGGTCCTCACCATCTGCAGATCCAATGATCTTGCATTTCACAACCTAAAGAACAGTGAGAAATAAACTGTCTGTTATGTAGAGAGTAGTGAATATATGGGGATTTATTATAGTAGCTTGTGCAGCTTAACACATCTGGCCAAGCACATAATTGTATATGTGCTTGCTCAGAGTTCTAATAATAAGTACAATGAACCCAACATTTGCATATACTCAGATTAGAGACACGATATGCAGACACATTTCCCTTCTTCTCCACATCATTTTTATCAAGAATATCCATGTCACTTGAAATACTACTAAAAAACAATACAAAGAATTAATGGAATATTCTTTATTTTAATTGTATCTTCATTTCAGCCCATAACTTAGACATGTTTTCAGTGACTTTGCCAAATAGTGGATCAAACTGTAGCAAACTAAACTCAGGTCACCACTGTTAGTCACTGTCACAATTCTTATTATTCAAGGATCGAAACTTATATATGGATGTTTTTTCTCTGTAGATGAATTTTCCCAAGAAGCTCAAACCTTTATCAGTTAGTTATCTGGCATCCTATAAACAAAAGTAAGATTGTGTCAGTCTGGAAACTTGTAAGCAATTATCTAAATGCTTTTAAGACTTATAGAAATGAAGCTAAGTGGTTTCCAACTCACATTACTTTGTACGTAAGACAGTGTTGACACATCTGTGGTGCTGTGAATAGGAATACAGTATTTGTCTATTTACAAGTGACTTTGGTTTCTAACAGCACCATGAATCAACCTATAAGTGCATCTTCTTCCCCTTTAACAATGCTTAAAGATTGACCCAGCATTTGGAGCTGGTTAGAAGCTAATTTACACAGTAGCTGTGGGAGAGGGGTGAATATAGAATGATCTGTACATTGCTGTCATGCATCAAGCCCTCAATTCAACCCATCTTCGATCATTTCAAATAAGAGCAGTTTCCTAGCTGGGTATGGTCACACATATTTTCCATCCCAGCATTCAAGAGACAAAGACAGTCAGATCTCAAGATTCAAGGACAGCCTGTGATCCATCCAGAGGATGCAGGTCATCCAGAGGTACGCAGAGAAACCCTGTCTTGAAAAATGAAATGAAATAAACAAAAAGAATAACCACCTCAGTTATGTCACCATTTTGCTGTATATTCTGGGAAGATATATATCCTTTAAGTAGAACCCTTGGTGTAATTTTAACACACCCACACACACACACAGAGAGAGAGACAGAGAGAGAGAGAGACTGAGAGAGAGACAGACAGACAGAGACATAGACAGAGACAGAGACAGGCACACAAAGAGAGCTTTCAAATAAAATTGCTTCACCTATTTGAAAATCACAGGGATTTTCAAATCCTATGTTGGGTCTATGCATTTGAAAATCTCTCTACCATTCCTACATTTTCCCATCCTTTGTGTTTATGATAGAGACCTTCAAAGTTACAAAAGAACACAGATTTAAAAATGTTCTTTGGAGGACTACACTTACTGAGAGTTTCTGTAGTGTATGCAAGAACAGGTACCACATGAGACCTAATCCAAGGTCCCACACAGTAGGCCACTCTGAACCTCTGACCTACTGTCTTCATGCATAAAATAATCAAGTAGAATTTTTTAGGTAGTTAGAAAGCTATATATAATTAATCTTGTATACATTTAACATTTGGTAATACAAAGAAATCTTGTGATTACATACACTGTAAACAATGTGGTATGATAAAACTTATAAATGTGTTATACTAAAATTTATGTATAAGTCTTGAATGATGACTCATTTGTTAGGAGTATTTGTTGTTCTTTAAGAGCTTTGGTTCCCTGAATCTACACAGAGGCTCAGAACTGAATGTAATTCTAGTTCCAGGGAATCTGATGCCCTCTTCGGACCTCTGTGGTTACTGAACATGCACATAATGCATATACAGACATGCAGACAAAATTCTCATACAGACAAATAAATCAAATTTTAAGATACACAATTTCTAAACAGTGTGTGTGTGTGTGTTAGTTACTTTTTTATTGCTGTGATAGTACACCGTGACCATGGCAACATATAGAAGAGAGAGTTTATAACAATTTAGAGTTTCAGAGGGTGAGTTCATGATAATTGTAGGGGAGAGCATGACAGCAAACTAGCAGGTAGTACATCTTTATGCACAAGCATGACTCAGAGAAAGAGGTAACTGGGGTTGGTGTAGGGGTTTGAATTCTCAGCTGCTACCCCAGTGACATACCTTCTTCAACAAGGTCACATCTGTTAATCCTTCCCAAACAGTTCCACTAGCTAAGAGTGTTCAAGCCTTCAAACATATGAGCCTATGGGAGCCACTCTCCTTCAAACCTTCATATTTTGTTTTATTTCAAATAAGAAAGGTGACAGTTTTTTTAATAGGAGAAATTGCTTTCAGTGTTTAGATCATTAGGCTCACATCATAGCCTGAAACATTGTCTTATTCTGCTGTAGAAGTACAGAACAAAACTAAACAACCTCCAGAGAAGTAGATTACCTTTTGTTTCTTAGGTGTAGAATATTGTCATCACAGAGTGAGGCTCACTGCATTTAAAAATCTAGAAAAAAACAGTAAGTAAATTCCAAACAACAGAAAATATTCAATCAAAGAACAAGAAAAGATTTCATTTCCAATTTTAATGTATAAAAGAAAACAGAAACAGGGCAGAATCCCATTAAGTCACAGTGTGATACAACATGGACTCCCAAGTGGCAGTCTTAGCCATCTATAGTGTACACCATTTAATGCTGTGGATCTCAGCAATGCCGGTAAGTAGAATGTGGAGGGGCAGATAGAGAGAAGAAAAATAGGAAGAAAGAAATTAAGGGAGGAATGAAGGAATGAAGGGAAGGAGGGAGAGAGGGAGAAAGGAAGAAAGAAAGCAAACTTTTAACTGCAATATCTTCCTCAAGATTCTATGAACTACATCATTATCCCAGACACCCTCTCTTTAGCAGTGTTATTTGCTTGCAAAATAAGACAGAAATCATTCACCCATAACATTTATGCACAGTCTTAAAGTATCCATATGGAAGGGTAAGTCTGAAGATGAAGAACAGAAGGGCTTGAATGTCAGTATGTCCTACTTTCCTATCAAAGGAACAGTGAACCACTCATAAGAAGTGATTTCAACTTTGTTTTAGGAAGGCTGCTTTGGAAGCTGTGTAAGGGAATTTGAAGGAAGATACACTTGATTAGTTGTGAGGTTATTTCAAAGTAAACTCTATTGGAAAGTAAATAAATAACAAATAGATACTGCTATACTGCCACATGACTCTTTACTCATCTGTCAAATATCTTGAGTTCTTGACTTTGCTCGTTACAATCTACATAGAAAAAACACCATCACACTGAGACAAAAGCAACATAGTCACATGTACAACAGATCAATTTAAATGAATCCTAAGAAATATTAGGTGGAAAGTTCTTTTTCTCTTGTTACATTTATTTATTTATTTATTTATTTATTTATCTCTCATCTAGCTATCATCTATATGTATAGCTATCATTTATCTATATATCCTCTGTCATCCATCATCTATCGATCATCTATCTATCATTTATTTATCTATAAATTACCTGTCTAAAATCTATCTAACTACCTAGCTATCATCTCTCTATATATATCTAGTGGGTGGTCAGAGTGGATGAAATTCTGAGTAAATGTGTATTATTAACATGGCTACCTAAAAAATCCTTGTATCTAGACCCATAGAAATGGCAGATGGGCAAAACATGTTCTGCTCAAAGTATTAATATTACAAATGATTAACTTTTAGCTAAAATCAGTATATGCTAAAACTATCAACCACAGGTTTCTCCACCCATTTAACTACAACCTGAGACTCCTCCTCTCCAGAGATGCCCTCTCTCCTGAGATAACCCTTCTCCTCCTCCTCTTCCATGCTGAATATAACTGAAGTCTTCATTGCTATGTTCACAAATGATGTTATATGATGGCCAAGTTTCATTATTAGCTTTACTGGATTTCTATACATGTCCATGTGTATGCAAGATAGTGTTTCCAGAAAGGTTTATCTGAGAAAGAAAATCTCATCCTGAATATGAGACATATGTTCTCTGTGGATTAGGGCCCAACACTTTCTGAACAGAAGGCAAAATGTCTTAGTTTCTATGGCTGTGATAAAATACAATGAACAAAATTCACTTAGGGAGAAAGGGGTTTATTTCCTTTTAAAGTTGTAGGCTACCATGAAGGAAAGTCAGGTCAGGAACACCAAAACAAACAACAAAAAAAAACAAAAACAAGCAAACAAACAAAAACATGGAGCAGAAATAGAAGCAGAGACAATGAAAGAACACTGCTTACTGGCTTGCTCCTCATGACTTGCTCAGCCCCTTTCCTCACATAGCTCAAGACCACCTGCCCAGGAGTGGTACTCGTCCACATCAATTATTAATCATGAAAATGCTTTACAGACTTGCCTATGAGCATTTTCTTGGTGGAGGCATTTTTCTCAATTGAAGTTCTTCTTTCCAGGCAACTGTAGCTTGTGTCATATTGACAAACAAAATACAGAAGGACCAAAGAAAAGAGAAAGAAGGTGTAAAATGAAATATATCATGGGTGGAACTTGAGGTACTTTGTGGACAAATACACAGAGATATAGTGATTAGTAAAGAGAGAACAATAGAAGCTGTGGGTACTGACCAGACTTTCTAAAGAAGAAATAGGCCAAGGATCCCAAGGTCAGCAACACAGAAATAAGATTGAAAGAGAAGAGTGATTATAGCAATGACAACCAGAAAGCAACGCAACAGGGAAAAGCAAGACATTTATCAAATGCGTATTACGGTTGGGCACTGACCTTCATGCTTTACATGTACTAATGACTTATTACAAGCCCACTAGAGTACTTCATGACCCTTGGCTTTTCATTAATTTGGCTACATATCCAATTGCACTGTCAGTTCTGTATGTTAATTTTGCTCAGACTTCTGAAAATTCAAGATGTTCTTCACTTTAGGAAAGATTTTCACTACATATATCATCAGAAATTTCTTTTGCTTTTCCACATGGCCCAACCTCTTCATCCTTTGTGTTTTAATTCCTATTTGTCATTCAGGTCTCTTTTCCTGAAATGATGTTGCCTTTGAAGTGGTTTTTTTTTTTTTTTTTTTTATCTTTTAATTTGCAGGGTACAAAAGTCATCACCTGCCTGCATTTGCTTACACTGATATTGTTCCCTTGAGGTTTTCATCTCTGCTTTGCATTTGTCCACTTCCTTTCTGCTAACCTTTCATACCATCTCATACCGCTGGTGGTTTCTTGCACAATCTTGCTTCTTCTCTTTTCCCTAAGCTCCAAAAGGTAGATCATTCAGGACTTAGTCTAGAGACTCTTCATATCTCTGAAGTGTAATTATTTATGTCCTTTTAATAGATTTAAATGATATCTGTTTTCTAATAACTTACATTTCTAGTCTAGTTTTTTGCCTTGAAATTTATTGCAAATTCATTACAAATCCATTTCAACATGCACTGGTCTCCCCAACAGAGCACTTTTAAAGTGAAACTTTAAATAATCTCTCTCACAAACACTTTACCCCATCTTATTTTTTTCATTCTGCAAATTGTGTCACTTCTCCAATAAGTGTTCACACACAGAACAATATCCATTATTGGTCTCCATCCCTAAGACCAGAGCATGGCATAAGGAGCTTTTCCTACAAAACGTTACCTGCTGTCATCTCCTAGAGACTATGGATATTCTGCCCTTGAAAATGTCACATCAATTGACTTGGGTTGAACAACAAATAGTTTAGAGAAGCAAAACACATGTCAGTAGTGAACAAAATGTCTAACTGTGGGTAAACTGAGAACTAAAGTTAGAAATGATAATGTAAATTTAAACAAGATTTTTGATCCTCATAAGTAGAAAGGAAAGTGTGTTAGTGTAGTGGAACTTAGTGATAAAGCCCTTTCTTAGTACATTGGAGGCCCTGAACTCTATACCCTGTACCATGGGAGTAGGGAAGTAGTACTATGTATTTTTATCTCATATATGTTTTTATAATATGGCATGTTTAATTGTAAAGGCAATTTAAAATATGCAATTTTTTTATATCTATGACTTTTTGAAGTATAGGAATATTTTCTTACATAGTTAAGTTATGTTGTTTCTATCTACATAATTAAGATATGTTGTTTCTATTTTTAGAGTTGTAATCAGAAACTTGTCATGTTTTTTGTTCTTGTTTGCTATATCATTGACATTTTAAAAGGATCAAATACATTAATGTGTAATTGAGATTTAATATTAACTGAAACTATTTAAAATTCCAACTCAAAAGCAGTTGGTTACCTCAATGGCAGTCATATCACTAGTACTAGTACTAGTACTGGTCATCCACCAGTACATCAGTCATCCACCAGTACATCAGTCATCCACCAGTATGTCAGTCATCCACCAGTACATCAGTCATCCACCAGTACGTCAGTCATCCACCAGTACGTCAGTCATCCACCAGTACATCAGTCATCCACCAGTACGTCAGTCATCCACTAGTACGTCAGTCATCCACCAGTACATCAGTCATACCACTAGCACATCAGTTGACACATTTTGTACTGGCAGGTTGGTATTGTAGTTCACACAGCTACCAGTGGGTTTAAATCACTAATAACTTTTCTCCTTCAGCAGTGAGGAATTCTCCTTTTCTGTTCCATCTTTATTTATCTATATCTTGTAACCAATTTCATTCCTGATAAGGTACATCTGGCCCAAAGTCCATGGATCTATTTTGTTAAATAGACATTATATCAGATTGTCTTCCAAATATTTGGTAATTCACATAAACTACTGCTGCTCTCTTTTTATTTCAATAATAGTTCAGAGATTTCTGACTGGTCAAAGTGTTAAGAAAGAATGAATTATAGTTGGGTGCTTTGGCCTGAATGGGACATCTGCACTACCTACCTCAAGATTTGGAAACATCTTGTAAAAAGGTGAGGCAAGGAACCTAAGAGCTGAGGAATGAGAAGGGATACTGTGAAATGCTGCCTCCTGGATATGGTATAGATGTGACTCTCATAAACTCACAGCAGTTGTGGTTACCTATCTAAGGCTTTCACAAAACAGGGTCCATTAGCACCCCTCCATGGATCAGGAAGGCACTCCTGAGACATTACTTCTCTCTGAGATGCCATTGGAAGTCAGTTGATTGTGATTAGAGTAAGGAAAGTCATCCTCTTCAATGATGTTGCCCCGGGGAAGTTCCTGATAATTGCAATAATGTCGAACCTTTGTTCATGCAAGAAACCTTAATTCAATGGAACACACACACATAAACACATGCACACTCACACACACTCACACACATTTATATATACAAACATTCACACGCACAGTAAAACTATGAGAGAGACTTGTTGGAAGCAGGAATTTCATAGAGAATTGGAGGATACAGTTGAGAGAAAGTAATAAGGGATGACAATGACCAAAGTGTATCATGTATCTATTTTGTAGTGTGTGTGTGTGTGTGTGTGTGTAAAGACAAATACATGAAGTTGTCAAGGAACAGTAAATTAAAAGTAAACAAAAGTGATTCCTTCAATTTTCAGAGTTTTAAGTAGAAAAATAAGACTTTAATAAAGGAAGCTAGTGTTTCAGTCATACTAATTGACAAGTAGGAAGGACACTGGGAGGTTCCTGACACAAAATCTGGTTTTATTAATTAAATTTTGGAGTTTTTCGATGATTTGATAGAAAGATGTAATATATTTGATTATTCCCTCACATCTCTCTTACCTCCCTTCTCCTCTGGCAACCTTCCAGCATCCCGACAAGTCTCTATTTCTATTCATGTCTTTGTGTTTCCCTATGATTCACACACTTAGTTTAGTCAAGGCTGTCTGTGTGACAGCAGGTATGGGATGAGCCAATGGAACCTCACTGCTTCACCAGTGGGTACACATCTGAAGATAATGATTCCCCTTCCTTGTGAATCCTTCAATAAGCTACTGTTCTGTAGAGAAGGAAAGGGTCCTGTGAGCACCTCTCCTATCTATGATGATCTGTTGCCAGGTCTAGCCTTGTACAGGCCCAGTGCAGGTGATCAGCATGCATGTAAGTTCATAATTGCAAAGGCTGTGTCACTCCCTGAAGAGAGCATTTGACAGCTCTCCCATTCTTCCACAATCCTCTCTGAGTGGCACAAATGTGCTGTTTGGGGCTGAGCACTCACAGTTCCTTTGATTCGGCCCCTTGAGCTGCTGAAAGCCTCTATACTTAGTGTTGAGACTGTGAAGAGACATTTTAGTGCTTACAGTAGCACAATGGGTATAAACATCCATGGGTAAAAGGTAGTTTCACACCATGTCAGTTTAACTAAGTAGTTAGTTCCATCCTTAGGCCCTGATGCTTCTCTCACCATGGTTACTCCTTCACCAAATCATTTAAAACAAACATTTCATGGATAAAAAACTGAGGCTGCATGTGTGTTAAAGGTTACAGTCCAGTGGAGATATGAGCAGATGATAGGACAAGTTAGTAACAATGAAAAGTGAATGAGAGGGGAGTTAGGATCAAAGATGGAATGGGGGGCCTTTAACTTTAACAATAAGCACATTCTTTTTTAAATTGCTCTTGATATCCTCCGATGCAAAAACAACCTACAGTTCCCTTCCCTCCTCTTTCTGCGCTTGTGGACTTCTCTCTTCAAAGGCAAGCAGAAAGGCACTCTAAGGCAGTGGAGTTGGCTCAGAGAAAGGAGATCATCCATCTGTACCCTCAACCCAGGACCTGCACTGAGAATTCACTTCTGAAAATATATCTCAGAGAAGAGCTGTTTCCCAGGTTGCCTGCACATTAAGTCTTGGACTTCAGAAACTTGTTACAAGGGCCCATATGGGCAGCCAATTCAGAGGACCATATTGCTGCTTTGATCACATGCTTTTCTGCTTTTCAGTTGGTGAAATGTTGGGCTAGGCCATGATAGTCTACTTGCAGAACCTTGCTCCTTTTGCTGGCTACCATATCCATTTGATGATAATGGGCATAGTCATGCCTCAAGCTGGAGACATAAAGCTTAAGTGCACCGAAGTCAGATGCTTATTTCCTGACACCATATTGACTCTTTCCAGAGCCTAGCCATTGCATCCAGGTCCCTACAAAGAGTTTAACACATTGCAATCATTTGCTGGGTAAAAATATCAAAATGTCTCCAAGCCAGACCTGACTCCCTTCCTCTAGCTATCTGTGCTTCCATGTGTAAATTCTGTAGATGCATCTGTTTTGAATTACATAAATACATTCCAAAAAAGTAACTTATAGCAGAAAAAAGTTATGCATTCCATATTCTCACAGCTTGAAAAATGGCTAAACTGATTCTCTTGAATAAATGCTCTGGGGATAAAAATCAAAAGAACAACTCCAAAGCAATATTTTGAGAATTTCTGCCAGCACCAGGGAAGACAGAGCATAGAAATACTCATGTATGTAACACGTATATTCATAGACTGCTGTTTACCCTGAGACAAGGAGACACTGAAGAGAGATCCAAAAGATCTGACGATTCTGATGCTTTTTATTTCACTCTTGAAATGCTTCCATGTTAGTGTTTTCATTTGAGTTCTGCTGTGTTTAATATTCTCACACTCAGTTCAAAGGCAATATGGGAGATGGGAAGGTACCCTTGCTCTACAGTACAAGGCTCTGTGTGGCACTGGAGAGTGCCACAATACTGGAGGGCTCACACCACATTGTCAAGATAGCAAAGCCATGGCAAAAACAGAGAGGTGGATTTCTGTGTAAATACCCTTTCTTAGTTCCTTACATAGGAAAATATGAGTCAAGACTAGAAGATCACACTCAAACAACAGACTCCAAAATTAACCAGACTCCAAGTCGCTACAGTATAATGAACAGTTAGAACTGGCATTCAGAATGAAAGTTGAATTAAATTTTAATTATAGCAAATTAAAATTTAAACTTCCAGTACTAAATATATTTTATGTACTTACCCACCACCAACCCCCCAAAAATCCATGAGAGAATTAGATCTAGGAAAACAGTATTTATTTAATAAAAGGGTAAGTCAATGTTAGTATTACTAGTGTGGCAAGTTGTATTTTATGGCTATTTTATTATAACTATGTAGTTTTCTTAGACTATAGATTTGATACTGGTCAACCAATAGGTCAACCAATAATTGTTTATGTTATACTTACCAAAAATGAGTATTTAAAATAACTAATATCAAAACAGTTTTCCAAACACAGTCTTTTGGTTTGAAATATGCCTGAATATATATTTTCAAAACTTTTAAATATCTCTATGCCTATACTGGAAAGTTTGGTAAGTTCTCTCTCTCTCTCTCTCTCTCTCTCTCTCTCTCTCTGTGTGTGTGTGTGTGTGTGTGTGTGTGTGTGTGTGTGTGTTTTGTTTGTTTGAAAGTCTCACTATGTAGCCCTAGCTGACTGGCTTAGAACTCACCATGTAGATCAGGATCAGGATGGGCTAGAACTCATAGATACCTGCTTGCCTCTGCTTCCCAACTGCTGGGGTAAATAGTATGCACCTTAAAGTTGGCAGACTGAAGCAAAAAATAAAATAAGAATGTGAATTCCTTGTAAAGAAAACATGTAGGCCTTGGGGAACATTAATGAATAGAACAAGGTAAGTCCTGCAAATACCAAGGCATCCAGGGCCAGGGTTCTAACACCAGAGGAAGTGCATGTAAGGGGAAACTGCACCAAAGAAAAAGGCTTTCACAATGATAGCAGCGTCATCTCACCAGGGAGACAAAGCCATTCTAAAACAAAACATATGAAGTAAAAATTGTCTGAAATGAATGAAACTGGTGTAGTAGTCCACACCTTTAATCCATAACTCTCGAGGTAGAGCCATGCAAATTTCTGTGAGTTCCAGGCCTGAGTGGTCTATGTTGTGAATGTCTATCCAGCCCCTAAAACACCAAACCAAAAAGTAGATGGAGAGCTAACTACATATAAATCCATACACCATGAAATTACTGTACATGTACTTCCCATTACCTGGGTGAGAGGGGGGAAAGGAAGGATGGAGGGAAATATTCACCTTTATTAAGAACAACATAATTAACAGGATTAATCTGGTTGCCACATACAGTCCTACAAAACTACCCCCCCCCAAAAATTAGGGTAAAAAAAATGATTAAGATAAAAAATAGAACTGTTTAGTAAGACACTCATGTAAGTAGAGACAGAAAATCCTGCAGAAAGAACAAAGAGCTTCATGAGAACTTTACTAAAGAAGACATGGAGATGGCCCTTAAACTCAGGAAAAGCCATCAAGTATAACCTAGAAAATGCCAGTTAAGACCTTAAGGACACAACCATGAGAACTCTTAAGACAGAGTAAACTTAAGCACTCCAGTGCTTAGAGGAGAAAGGAGCAACAATACCTTAGCACAGAAGACTGGGTGACTGGAATACCTCCATGTTTCTGATAAGAATATTAAGTAACTTTGGGAAGCAGTGATCCCTAACACTAGGATTCATAAATGCTACAGCCCAGCATCCTGGCTCTTAGACAGCAGGGAATAGCATTGTTCAGCCTGAGACAAAAATAGCAAGAAAAACCAAGAGGAGTAGAAGCCATAGCATTTCATCCAAGTCCTATGCAGTAAGAAAGATGGCTGACATATTGCTGTGTGCAATAACCCAGGGAAAATAACCCAGACAGAAGCACTATAGCATGACAGTTACCCAAAATTTACATGCAAGCAAAGGCAAAACTCATCTGTGATCATCTAGGAAAAAGGAGCAAGCACTGACTGAGAAGAGACAGGGCTCCTGGACATCTCTGAGGTCCTCAAAACAGTCTATTTCTTTATCTTGGCAATTCAAGCAAGATTTTTCATTTCGTGTGGATTTATCAAGCACCCTCTTCTGAAGATTCAGTGATCATTTCTGTTAGCTAACAGAAGTTCAATGATATGGAAAAGGGCAAGCTAACATTTCCACTGTTCCCTGATTTCACCCTCTATTGCATTTTCCTAGGAGATTGCCCTGGCCCATCTGCTTTGCAACGTAAGGGTTAAAGCTGGGATAATAAAATAACTGCTGGTTCCAGATAAAGCACTGGGCATGCTCATGAATTATGAATTGTATAATTTTGCCTACATATGTGTGCCAGAAGATACACTCACTCAGGTTGACGCCAAGCAGATTTCTATTCTAATTCCCACTTCAGACTGCTGAATTGGATCAAATAATTCGGGATTTGGGTAAAATAATTTTAGAAAATTTAAGTGGTCCTCAAGTGGTCATTTGGTCTTATGTGGGTAGATATTAACAGAGAAGAGGACAGATAATAGAAAGACTGCCTGGTGCTCTGTTCCAGGCCTTTTGTTTGTTTATTCTGTTTTATTCCAGTTTTATTTGTCTTCCCAACCTCCAGAGTTGTTGTTGACACAGGAGATGCATTACTGAATGTATCCATCCTATTAAAATGGAGATGAGTGAATTTCATGCAGTTCATCATTATTTAACTGAAACACATTCTGAACTGTTTTCCTCAAACATGGAGAAGGGATGCATTCAAACAATAGATGTTCTGGAGACAGACTGTTTGGGGACACAGGAAATATTTCTAGACACATACATACATGTATTCAAAACTGCTCCCTTTACTCTGTGAAGGCTTTTCTCTTCATGGGTTTGAAACTACCTGTAACAGCATGAACTAGTCCATGTTTGGTGGTTATAGCACAACACCTGACACTGATGTTTAAAGTCACGTTTGCTTAGTTCACAGTTTCACGAGGTTGAAAGTCATTGATTGGATGACCCTACTGGAAAGGTCCAAGATTAGATAGTATTGGGGAAAAGATCGCTTTTTTAAAATTACTTTTATTTTTTCACAATACAGTCATTACTCTCCTCCCGGTCCACCCTGCCACAGTTCATCAATCTATTCCTCCTCCCCCTGTCTCCAAGAATATGTCCTCCCCCACTCTCACCAGGCCTCCCCACTCCCTGAGGCCTCAAGCCTCACCAGGGTTAGGCACATCTTCTCTCACTGAGAATAGACCAGGCAGTCCTCTGCTGTATATGTGTTGAGGTCCTTGGACCAGCTCCTGTATGCTGCCTGGTTGGTGGCTCAGTGTCTGAGAGATCTCAGGGGACTGGGTTAGTTGAGACTGCTGGTCTTTCTATGGGGTCACCTTCCCCCTCAGCTTCTTCCAGCCTTTCCCTAATTCAACCACAGGGGTCACAAACTTCAGTCCATTGGTTGGCTGTAAGTATCTGCTTCTGTCTCCGTCAGCTGCTTGTTGGGCCTCTCAGAGGACAGCAATGCTAGACCACTTTTACTATGTAAATCCTACCAATCCTTGAGCATGGGAGATGTCTCCATTTTCTGAAGTCTTCTTTGATTCCTTTCTTGAGAGATTTAAAGTTCTTCCCATCCAGATCTTTTACTTATTTGGTTAGAGTTACACCAATATATTTTATATTATTTGTAACTATTGTGAAGGGTGCTGCTTCCTTATTTTCGTTCTACTGAGTTGTTTTGAGTTTATATCTAGCCACTTTGCTTAAGTTGTTTATCAGCTATAGAAGTTCTCTGGTAGAATTTTGAGGGTTGCTCATGTATACAATCATATCATCTGCAATAAATGATATATTGACTTCTTCTTTGCCTATTTGTAACCCTTTGACCTCCTTTTGTTGTCTTACTGCTCAAGCTAGAACTTCTAGTACTATATTGAGTAGATATAGGGAGACTGAGTAGCCTTATCTTGTCCCTGATTTTGGTGGGATTGCTTCAAGTATCTCTCCATTTGATTTGATATTGGCTGTTGGTTTGCTGTATATTGCTTTTATCATGTTTAAGTATGGGCCTTGAATTCCTGATCTTTACAAGACTTTTAACATGAAGGGTGTTGAATTTTGTCAAATGCTTTTTTGCATCTAATGAGATGATAATGTGGGTTTTTTTCCTTTGAGTTTGTTTATATAGTGGATTATGTGAATGGATTTTAATATATTGAGCCAACCTTGCATCTCTGGGATGAAGCCTACTTGATCGTGGTGAATGATGTTTTTGATGTGTTCTTGGATTCAGTTTGTTTAAATTTTATTGAGTATTTTGAGTCAATATTCATAAGTGAAATTGGTCTGAAGTTCTCTTTCTTTGTTTGGTCTTTGTGAGGTTTTGGTATTAGAGTAATTGTGGCTTCATAGAATGAATTAGGTAGTTAGTGTTTCTTCTATTTCTATTTTATGAAATAGTTTGAAGAGTATTGGTATAAGCTCTTCTTTGACAGTCTGGTAGAATTCCACCCTAAATCTGTCTGGCCCTGGGCTTTTTGGGTTTGGATGGTTTTGATAAGTTCTTTTATTTCCTTAGTGGATATGGAACTTTTAAGATAGTTTACCTACTCTTGATTTAACTTTGGTACATGGTATCTGTCTGGAAAATCTTCCATTTCATCTAGATTCTCCAGTTTTGTTGAGTATAGGCTTTTGTAGTAGGATCAGATGATATATTAAAATTTCCTCAGTTTCTGTTCTGTTCCCTTTTCATTTCTAATTTTGTTAATTTGGATACTGCCATTTAGTTAGTTTGGCTAGTGGATTATCTATCTTGTTCATTTTCTCAAAGAACCAGCTTTTGTTTTTGTTGATTCTTTATATCATTCTCTCTGTTTCTATTTGGTTGATTTCTACCCTGAGTTTGAAGAATTTCCTGGGTCTACTCCTCTTGGGTATGTTTGCTTCTTTTTGTTCTAGGGTTCTCAGGTGTGCTGTTAAGTTGTTAGTGTAGGATCTCCCCAATTCCTTTTCTAGGGCAGTTAGTGCTATGAATTTTCCTCTTAACACTGCTTTCATAAGTTTGTGTCTCATAAGCACTGTGTCTCATAAGTTTGGGTATGTTGTGTTATCAATTTCATTGAATTCCAGGAAGTATTTAATTTCTTTCTTTATTTCTTCTAGGATCAAGTTATTGAGTAGAGAGTTGTCCATGGTTATTTGGGGTTTCTGTTGTTATATTGTTATTGGAGTCTAGCCTTAGTCCATGGTGATCTGATTGGATGCATGTGATTATTTCAATCCTCTTTATCTGTTGAGGCTTATTTTGTGACTATTTATATGGTCAGCATTGGAGAAGGTACCATGAGTTGCTGAAAAGAAGGTATATTTGTGGGGGTGGGGGAGATGAAATGTTCCGTAGATATCTCTTAAACCCATCCATTTGGTTCATAACCTCTATTAGTTTTACTGTCTCTGTTTAGTTTCTGTTTCAATGACCAGTCTACTAATGAGAGTGGGGTATTGAAGTCTCCCACTATTATTGTGTGGGGTTCAATGTGTATTTTGAGCTTTAGTAAAGTTTTTTATGAATGTGGGTGCCCTTCCATTTGGGGCATAGATGTTGAGAATTGAGAGTTTCTCTTGGTGGATTTTTCCTTTGATGATCATGAAGTGTCCTTCCTCATCTCGCTTGATAACTTTTGGTTGAAAGTCTATTTTATTGGATATTAGAAAGGCAACTTCCACTTGTTTATTGGGTCCATTTGCTTAGAAGACATTTTTCCAGCCTTTTACTCTGAGGTAGTCTCTGCCTTTGTCATTGAGGTGTAGTTCTTGTATGTAGCAAAAGGCTGGGTCCTGTTTATATATCCAGTCTGTTAGCTTATGTCTATTTATTGGGGAATTGAACCCATTGATATTGAGAGATATTAAAGACAGATGATTGTTAGTTCCTGTTATGTTTGTTGTTGTAGGTATCATTATGTGTATGTGATAACCTCCTTTCTGTATTATTGTGAGATAATTTCTTTTTGTTTTTTGTTTTTCCTTTGGTGTAGGTACCCTCCTTGTGTTGGAGTTTTCCTTCTAGAAACTTCTGTAGAGCTGAATTAGTAGATAGATTGTTTAAATTTAGTTTTGTCATGGAATATTTTAGTTTCTCCATCTATGATAATTGAGAGTTTTGTAGGATATAGTAGCCTGGACTGCCATTTGTGTTCTTTAAGGGTCTGCATGACCTCTGTCTAAGCTCTTTTGGCCTTTTGGGTCTCTGTTGAAATGTCTTGTGTAATTCTGATAAGTCTGCCTTTATATGTTATATGGTCTTTTTCTATTACAGTTTTTAATATCCTTTCTTTGTTCTGAGCATTTAGTGTTTTGATTTAGTGTTGTGTCAATATCTTCTAAGGTATTTTTTACTCCTGAGATTCTCTCTTCTCTCTTTTGTATTCTGTTGTTGATGCTTGCATCTGTAGCTCCTGACCTCTTTCCTAGGTTTTACATTTCCAGGCTTGCCTCCATTTGTGATTTCTTTATTGTTTCTATTTCCACTTTTAGGTCTTAGACTGTTTTGTTCAATTCTTTCTCCTGTTTGCTTATATTTTCCTGTATTTCTTTAAAGAATTTATTTGTTTCCTCTTTAAGGGCTTCTTACCTGTGTTTTCCTGAATTTCTTACAGTGAGTTATTTATATCCTCCTTATAGGACTCTATTGTCTTCATGAGATAGAATTTTAGGTCAGCATCATAGTTTGCATGTGTGTTGGGGTATCCAGGGCTTGCTGTGGTTGGAGAGCTAGGTTCTGATGGCACCAAAGTATATTGGCTGCCCTTGCTTATGATTTTATACTTGCCTTTTGCCATCTAGTTATCTCTGGTGTTAACTGGCCTAGGTATCTCTGTCTGGAGCTGGCCTCCTGTGTCCCTCAGTTACTGCAGGTCTTCTGGGAGACCTGGGGCTCTGGCTGCAGTAGATCTCCTGGGAGGCCTTCAGATCGTGGGGTCCTCAGAGGGGCAAACATGCTGATGATCTTCCCTAGCAGAAGGTGCAGGTCAGAAGGGCAAGAGCTTGCTTTTTTAACATGACATTTTTCTTTGAGTAGTAGCCAAGGTCTCATGAGAACTACTTTTTTTCCCTTCCAAGGGCAGCACTCACAATGACCTGATTATTTTATAGTAGGTTTCACTTTTAAAAACAAAAATAAGTCCAACTAATTCTTTGAAATTTCAAATATATGTACAATTTATTTAGATTATATTCCATCTCCTCCCCCCATTAATTCCTCCTGGTTCCACTCCTGTAACTCCCCCTCTCACTTCATACTCTCATTTATTTTTATAAAACAAACTGAGTCTAATTCACATTATCCATATAGTCATGAATTTGGAGCCACACTCTAAAATAAAACTGACTCTTCCTCTCCAGAACCCAGTAACTATCATAGGTCCTCAGTCAGGGTGAATTTGACTCATGACTTATTCCTCTTCATGCTGGAATTCTGACTGCCTTGACCTTTTGCAGTTTTCTTGATTATTCCTCACTTTTTGAAGTTCTATGTCTTTCTGTGTCATTAATGGAGTACGAAGTTTCTAATACGAGACTCTTTCTAGGCCAACCACATCTGAACCTTGAAGCAACATTATCCTTCTCTCCTCCTTCCTCTTCCTTCTTCTTTCTCCTCTTCCTCTTCCTCCTCCTTCTCTTTCTCCTTCTTCTCATTACTACTACTACTATTACTACTACTACTACTACTACTACTACTACTACTACTACCACTACTATCACAGGTCTTTTAGGGAATATTGACTGCTAAGAGAAATTTAGAAGTGACTTCCCACTAAGCAATAGGTGAAGTGCATAGGGTGAACCTGCCTCCCTCCCCCATGGGAATTATCTCTATGTGAAACTTGGTGACTGTTTTCATAAGAGAAATTAAGGTGAAAGAACCTTCTTCCACTTCTTGTCTGGACAGAATGATGTTTGTCCTTATGAAAAGTTGTATTTCTGGCTCTTTTCTTCAATAGAAAGTCTATTTTAAAGAATGTTCCTAGGTCTGATGAAGGTCACTAAAAGAGCTCTCTTTATCCACAGTTGACACTGGCATCTCCAGTGCATATCCTGGTAGGGAAGATAAGGGTAAAACCCACATGAATTCTGGGAAATAGAATTAATTTCCTTTGTACGTGCTCCTCTGGGGGTCCACATCAGCCAGGCATCCTTGAGTAATGGTACCAAAATAAATAGCAGAGTTGTTTTGTGAGTTTACTACTCCAAAGGACAAGGCTGATTTTTCTCTTTGGTGATGGTACTAACCCCCTCCTTCCACGTTGTAAAATGTTTTAAAATCTGGGCCTGCTCCAACTTTTCAACAGGTTCTACTACCACTTGGGTTTAAGCTCAAATCATGGAATCTCTTTGTGTAAAGGTGAAGATGACTTCTGGAACTGAAATCATGGACTAGAGGCACTGAGGCAGAACGTAGCTTCATGTAAACCCTGGCTGACATGTTTACAGAACAAAGTCTATCTGGCAAGAAGGTGAAAGAAAGTTACTGTAGTTTCAGCCAGGCAAAGGAAAAAGTAGATTGGCTGAAAACTGGCCAAGTTCCTGCTATTAAAACACCACAGTGTAGCTGCCAAAAGGGGTGTTGGGACAAATTGCCAGAGGTAACTGTTACATAAGCCAGAGCTCACTCTGCCAATTATCCAGAAACCATTGCTCCTTCTCAGCTGACCACTGGTTCTCTGTCTCATACTTTAAAACCTGAACCAGAAGAAATCAGTTCTTCTGTAGAGAATATATATTCATGGTAAGGCAGCCATTGGGCTTAGCTCCCTGTGGATTCCACAACTGGTACGGGAAGCTTCATTAAGAGAAGAGGACAATCTCAGAGAACTCCAATTTGTCTTTTGAAAACTTGCTGTAGCCTTAGGAAAGCAATGAGAAAAGCTAAGAAATGTGCTGTGATGGTTTGTATATGTTGGGCCCAGGGAGTGGCACTATTGGGAGGTGTGGCCTTATTGGAGTAGGTGTGCCACTGTGGGAAAGAGCTTGAAGACCCTACTGCTAGCTGCCTGGAAACAATATTCTGCTAGCAACCTTCAGATGAAGATGTAGGACTCTCAGCTCCTCCTGCACCATGCCTGCCTGGATGCTGCCATGTTGCCGCCTTGGTCATAATGGACTGAATCTCTCAACCTGTAAGACAGCCCCAATTAAATGTCCTTATAACAGTTGCCTTGGTCATGGTGTCTGTTCACAGCAGTAAAACTCTAACTAAGACATGAGCCATGGTTTTCACAAAGGAAGGAAAGGAGGAGTCGCCCATTGGGCTGCCTCATTTTCTTTATTGAAAAATGTTTACTGCTTTGATGGGCTTTGAGCTAAGTAGCAGCTCTCCATTAGCACAGGGAAGGAAAGCCCAGTGTACAGTTAATCTGGTAACCCAGAAACTGCCTTTCTCTTTCTGAGAGAGGAAGGATGGTTTGTAAGGCTGTAGCTACTCTGTGATTCCTCATGCTCACCAGAGTGAAATAGTTAGGGATCTATTTTATCCCATTCAAGGCCACAGACTTCTTATAAAGCTTTATTCTGTTTTCTAGAACCACATCTTTCCCATCACACCCTCACATACATCCAGCACTACTCTAGGCTGTCTATTCATAGAGCACCTATCAAAAGTGTTGGTTGATCGTGCCCCACTCCCACTCCTTGCCGTCAGTATGCAACCCTTAAGAGTGACTCCATTTCCTTTGATGTTTAATCTGACCAAGACATAAAAAATGCCAACTACTCTACATCCCTGATCTACACTCATCCCCACAAGCCCTGCCTTCTAGATAAAAAAGAGTTTATAGGTATTGGGATAGTTGATATTGAATATCGGCTTCCTTAGATCAGGAGACAACTAAGACATTTGAGTGAATGCCTCAGCTAACCAGAAGGGGTCAACTGAGAACTGAGTATAGAAGACCTTCTCCTCTATTGAGCAGATCTTCTGTTGGTCACCCAGATACAAAGAAGTGGAGGAAAAAATGTGCTCCTTTGCAGTCCTTTACTTTTTGCAGAGGAGAGCATCCATCCTCTTGCACCATTTTTTGCTAACAGAACCCAGCTCCTTTGTCCTTTCAATGTGGACAAAAGAACAGATGCATTTTAAGGCCCAAAGGCCCTCAAAATCATATCAGGATTTCTCAAGCATCCAGCCTTGAGGGCAGAGCATCTACCATGTTCTCAGTCTCTTCAGTGTACATTCATTGTCAAGCTAGCCAGTCCATAGCTGGTCTACTAAATCTCTTCTCATAGTATTTTTGCTTTGTTCCTCTGGAGAATCCAAAATTAAATCAGAATTTCTAGGAATACAGCTGAAGCATCAGCATCTCTTAGAAAAATTTTCTGTGGTGTCAGGAAAGAGCCCTCATGTTACATCCACTCCTTCCTCTGCATGTGATTGTTTTCAGAACAGACACCTTTATCACTTCTCCCAAACTCTTCATGTGGAAAATAGGCAAAGTATCTGTTTCCTTTGCCTTCTGGTGACTGTCCTTGGCTTTTTCATAGCAACTTGTGTATTCTAGCATTCAAATTCATGATTCTTTTTTTTTTTTACCTAGTCCTCTCTAATTGGATGAGAAAAACCACCATGTTGAGGACTATTTCATTTGTCTCTGCATCCACAGTGCATACTGGGGAAGAACACATGGGCACCAATGTTTCAGACTTCCTGCTCCAAGTTTTTTCCCAACTTCCAGAAAGCCAATCGTATTTCAAAACCCTCACATGATTTCTAATTTCAGACTATAACAAAAGAGAGGAGAGGCATGTCTGGGAGATAAAGTCATCTATCTCAGCTTCCTCAAGAAGGGCACACATAGATTTTGTCACCTTTCTTCCTGATTCACACACAGATGTTGGCCTCTTATCAACTCATGGATAGAAAATCTTCAGAACAGAATTCTGAAGCATTCCATCAAGGACATGAAGGATCATCAATAGATTCCATCATAAAGCATTTGGAGAAAGGAGTGTTTATGACTACAGGGAGAAATGTAGGTAAACACAAACTCAAGGCTTGCTTTCCATTAAGAGAACATTCAGAACTCTTACAAAGCAGAAAAGCATTTTTTCTGGGCTCGATGCAAGAAAGACACTGTGAGAAGAGATCCAGATTTAGCGCAGGAGACAAACATGAAAGCAATTCCTTGCTGGAAGCACATTGTAAAACTCTGAGATCTGCAGGCCAGAGTCTGCCATCGACTTGGCAAAGGAAGAAGAAACAACTGACTTTCATTTTGGCACCTGCCACAAGTGCGATTGCTTTGTGATTCTTGCCCAATGTCTGATTCAGACGCTTAGTGTGTGTCTTCTAAAGTCTTTATATTAGGAGGCCAGGATGGAAGACACAACACACTCTCTTCCCTTCCTCTCAATGGGGAGGGACACTTAAATGCTTTAAATGATAGGTTTGGTGCATAGTTTATTTTCCAGTCTAAGAGGCAAACTTCTGGTTCTTGGGACTCTCATCCAATTCTTAATCATCTCCTTAATCCATCCTGTCTATGTACTCATCACATGTATTAAAATAAAGTTAAACTATCAAAAAGTATCCTTTCACAGTATCATTAGACAGGTTATCTATCAGCAGTTGTGTATACTTACTACAAGGATAAATTAATTTCAAAGTAGCAGAAACAGTAGGCTCAAGAGATAAATAGGGGCTGTTCGAGTTTCATCATTTATAATTTTAACCTTTTTGTTATGACACAACACAGAATAACTGCCATTTTACAGATGAAAAAAACTGAGGTTTATAAAACTTGAGTACATTGTCCAAGGCCACAGAACTTGGCATAAGGGAGATGAAACTTGAAACTGGATTCCAAATGAGATACCCAGGTCCTACTTCATAGTGATAATGGAGCCAGCTGGACTTTTTCCAAGGGCTGATTTTGGAGGGTCACTGAGACATCACAGAGAAGTAAGGAAATAAAATTAGCAGAATGCTATGCAGAGCCACGTTGCTAGCAGTTATGTTTTGGCTGGGAGACCCACTCTTAGGCTATGGTGTCTGAGAGCCTGATTGAGTGGAAGAGCACGGTCCCCAGCTGATGTCTGCCTTCACTTGGTGGCCGGTGCTATAACTCAGCTGCATAGTGTTCCACCACAGAGCACTATGGGCTTGTTACCTCAGGGACTGGCTCACTAGGTATAACATGAGTGTGGTATTACCAGGTGACCATCCCCCACTCTCATCGTCTCACAAGTTCTCCCCAGCATATCCTTCAGTTTACAATAGGAAATAGCAAAGGCTTTAGATCAATTTTAAGCCTCTTCTTTGCCCCAATTAATACAGTTCCTGAGTTGTGCTCTTTTGTCCTCCAACTCTCTAGAATTGTACAGTCTAACAGATACTCAAGCAAATTCTTCCCTGAGGGGGGAAAAGGCACATTTTGGTGATCAAATAACTAAAAGCATATTGAGGCAAAAGATCCAAAAACATTAAAAACGTCCCCCAAGCATTTTCCCAGCCAATCTTACTTTTCCACTGCTTTTAAGCCACCAGCTTTGCTTCTCAGCTGGGTGAGGGTTTAAGTAACTTTCCAATGAAAAATAGCTATTGCCTCCCAGAGTACACACATGCAGAATTTTAACATGAGGCTGCACGCAACGGGAAAGCTGGCTAGTCTCTAAAATCATCCGCTAAGAACAATGCTAGAACTTTTGATCTTAACTAGTTAAGCCATGCTTCAAGGACTTGTTGGCAGCTCTAGCTCTGTTAATTTGACTTAATCATGTTTTCTTATGTTGGTATATAGTGTAGGTCATAGTATCCTTAGAAGTTGACTAGACTAATCAAAAATAATTTATCTGTAGAAAACCATACAGTCGAAGATAAACTCCATTTTCTGTGGCCTATATGCATACTCACTATACAAAGCAAACTTTAGTTCCAGCATCTCATCTGATGCATCATTATATCTAACAAATATAGCCATCAAAATGCATAAGCAACAATGAAGCAGAACTGTTAGAACTAGTCCCTGTTTATGTCTTTTAGCATCCTAAATATGAGCCTTGATAGTTCATGCTGAAAGTTGAATTAGGACAATATAAATACTGCAAGAAAGAGAATCCTGAAGCTTTCTCTTCATTTATCATTAGCTCCAAGGGACTTAATAGTTAACTCAGAAACAGAATGGGTTGACCACCCAGGCATCTGCATACAGCTTTTCCATCCACACTTGTGTTAACCAAGAAGTTACTCTACATAGAAGGGAGTGTGTACACAGGGCAGTGCACACTGTATAGACTGATGTGAGGGACTTACATTTTTTTTCTCTGCGTTCACACTTTACTTAATTCACAAGATTAATCCTCCTGGTTTCACTGAAGATGTGAGCTGTTTGGTTGTCAGAGGGATGACTGCAGCAAAAAAACCATAGGCAACTTTTCTTCTACTTGAGTTTTGTTTGCAATGTCATCTACCTCCAGATTTCTATCTTACTGTCCTTAAGACTGAATTCCTTCCAGATACTGTAAGTCACTACTATGGAAGACTCTAGCTCCTTTTGTGATATGAGTCTTTATGAGGCAGGAAGCACTGAGAACCTCAAACTTCAGGACTTCTCTTCAGTGTATTTGCAAGATCCAAAGGGTTGTAGAGGAGGCCATTAGTTCCTCTTCTCAGGCAGATCAAGCTGTCAGCGTCCTCATTTTCTTTCTATTCCTCATTCACAGGCCTGGGCCAGCTCTGTAGAAAACACTGAACACCAGTCTAGGACACGAGCCCACCAACTTCTAGAGAATAAAAGTGCAGAAGAACAAACCTGCAAACTGGTGCCCTGGTACCCATAAATCTCACATAAACGTTGTCTGATTCAATATTTTTTAAAGAAAAATTTATCTGTCTGTCTGTCTGTGTCTATCTATCTGCCTATCATCTGTCTATTTATCTGTCTTTCTTTCTCTATCATCTATCTATCTATCTATCTATCTATCTATTTATCTAGTATTTATTTATTCCAAACAATCAAATTGCTGACTCTTGAATTGGGTGCATGAAAATGCACTATACTTTTCTTCTGGCATGCAGCCTAAAGTTTCCAAAGGCAAATGCTGGAGAATGGAACATAACAAATGAGTCCTGGGTTCTAATCCTATCCATAATATACATTATAATTTTGATTGTTTTATTCAATAGCTATGCTCTTCGCCTTTCAAAATGGAACAATATATTCAATATATTTCAATTTTAAAATTCTATGAAAATTATATACTTATACTTTTATAATGTTATGTTTGTACTAGACCACATTAAAAATTCTCCCAGAAACTGGAGAGATGGCTCAGTGGTTAAAAACACTGGCTGCTCTTCCAAAGGTCTGGAATTCAATTCCCAGCACCCACATAGTGCCTCATAACCATATAACTCCAGTTCCAGGAGATTACATGCTCTATTCTTGAACATGGTATACAGACATACAAGCAGCCAAAATACCTACTCTCATAAAATAATAAATAAAAATGAAATTAAAAACTCTCCCAAACATCCAATGCTTCTAACAAAATGAATGCAGTTCTCATGAAAAATGAAGTTCCTTGCCAGTCCAAACATTTGTTAAAATTAGAGAGACAAGAAAAGTCAGACTTGAGTACCTACTACCTAAGCTTTGAGAGTTTGAATATTTTTTGTCTTTTACATTTTAAAAGACATAGTCAAGAAAAATAATTTTAAAATGTAAAATAGTACATTAGAGAAAATGCACAAAGTATAGTTCATGTGAGAAAGTATGCAATATAAATTTATACACATGTATCAGTTTTTCTTTTTTTTAAGGAAGGAAAGAACCAGTGTGACATTGCTGCCGTAAATCCCAGCACTTGGAAGGAGGCAGAGAGATCCGAACCCAAGATTATTCTCAACTGCAATTAAGTTCAGGGACATCCTGTGAGACCTTCCCTCTTTCAAAAAGCAAGACAAAACAAAAATGGAAGAAGAAGAAGAAGAAGAAGAAGAAGAAGAAGAAGAAGAAGAAGAAGAAGGAGAAGAAGAAGAAGAAGAAGAAGAAGAAGAAGAAGAAGAAGAAGAAGAAGAAGAAGAAGAAGAAGAAGAGGAGGAAGGAGGAGAAGAAGAAGAAGCTCTTTTTTATTAGAACTATTACTAAAGGCAGAGGACATGCAGTAATAAAAGAAAAGGAACAGAATTCTTTGAATAAATTTGCTTTGTAAAACTGACTGTGAAATTTTTACATAATAACGACATACAAGTAAGCATTTAAAAAGTGCCTAAAAAGCAGATGCAACACTGGTAGGGAAGGAAAAAACTTCCCTTAGCAAGTTGGTGGCACATAGTCAAGGAAGGGATTGTTTCAAGCGACTTTACAGCACAGAAAATTGATTACGTATTCATGGTGACATATGTTAAAGACAAAAAAGAATTGGACTGAAAATAACAAGAAAACTTAGGGTATTTTCAGTACGCACATTGTTAGAGGCAACTTCATATTCTTATTAAAAGATGGTAATGAATTTCTGTGGCATCAATCTAATGAGTAATTATGCTAACTCATTGGAAACCATGATTTTACATTTTCTGTAGTTGTGTAATAGTGAAGGTGTGGGTCAAGAAACAGAGGAAAGAGAGACTAAATAAAACCATTTAAATCCTGAATCTAAATGAGAAATGTGGGTTATCATTGAAAAGAAATAATTTCCCAGATGTGGCCATGGTAGAAGTCTAGAAACAAGATCATGCTATTTGCTAATACACATCATATTTGTGGTAATTCATGTCCCTCTGTAAGAAAATAGTTGCTTGGAGAAGTGACTGGTTCTAGGCCTGGAGCAGGAAAAGGACAAAAAAAGCCCTAGTGTTGAACCTGAGCCACTTGGGAGCTTGAATGGTGACACCAGCCAATCTGAGGAGTGGTATCTCTAGAGCCAGGCTACACAGGTTCATAGGAGCTGATTATTGAGTGCTCAGACACCAAGTCACTGTCATTAAAATATTTATGAGAGAGGAAGAGACTGTTTATAACAAGTCACAAAGGGGGCAACTCAAGGGCATGGTGGACAAACATTTGATTATCAACCAAAGAAGCTGCAGGACTGACACAGAAAATGTAATTAGGGAGCCATCACAATAGTGTCCCCTCACAGCATAGTTCATCTCCAAGTATTCCTGATAAATTTCTGCTTTGAAAATTAGTAAAGGGGGTCAGCATTTTTTCTTTCCTTTAAAAATATATAGGTCAGATAAAGACAGGGAAAATAAAAGATTAATAGAGAAATGTTTTTATATGAATGTATCCCAACTAAATAAAATATCTTGGATATTATATTTACCATTCTAATTACTTAAAGAATTAAGGCAATGAGCAGTACCAACTAACAAGACAAAGTGGGGGAAAATCAGACATTTGATTTACTACAAAACAGCATTCGTGAAATGAGCTTGCCTTCTGTATCCCACAAGTACCCAATCTAAATTTAATTTCTAGACCTGAGGCAAGAGGACATTTTATAGGAACAAGTTCTCCCAAGTGTCCAGTCACCATCTAGGGGTCTTTTGATTGAATTATTACTCTAGCTATGCGAAGTTAGAATAGGCATTACAACCCTACTTCTATCTCTAATAGTTATCAGTTATTATAACTCTAGTAGTTATAGTGTACTGGGGCCTGTGGTGGTTTGAATATGCTTGGCCCACAAGAAGTGACACTATTAGGAGGTGTGGCCTTATTGGAACAGATATGGCCTTGTTAGAGGAAGTGTGTCAATGTATAGGTGGGCTGTGAGGTCTCCTAGTGCTCAAGCTCTACTCAGTGTGGAAGAGTCTTCTCCTGGCTGCCTTTGGTTCAAGATGTAGAACTCTTGCTCCTTCAGCACTATGTCCGCCAGCAGGCTGCCATGCTTCCTGCCTCTGCCTCCATTAGCAAATCCTACAGGTATGTGCCACCACATGAATGAACTGCAATCCAGAGAGAGGACACACCTGTGATCCAAATCGTGAGACATACTGGCTTATAAAGATCTTGCGAAAAGGAATTAAAGAAAAGCATAGGTCCAGATGTGATAGTATACGCTTTTAATCTCAGGAGACAAAGGCATGCAGATCTCTGAGTTCAAGGTCAGTCTACAAAGCAATTTTCAGGACTGCCAAGTCTACACCGTGAAGGAAATCATCAAAAACAGAAAGCTGGTAGAACAAGGGTATCATGTTCTAGCAGAACTCAGCGACTTTGGCCACAAGGCTCTGGATTTTAGAGTCAAGAACAGAAGGGGTTACTGGGACAATTGATGCTAGTTAGCAGAAGCTAAGAAGTTAATAGTTATTAAGAAGGGAACAACACCACTGAGGTGAAATCTTCTGGGAAATGTTTTACTGAGAGAACAAAGAAGCTGTGTTCCAGAGACAGACATTTTGCTAGCAGCCAGACTTGGTAATGTGTAAGAGTCATCCAAGTGGACTGGTGTTTTTGAAGGCATGAAAGGGTCATGGAGAACAGCTATGGCTCGGCACTGTGAGAGGCCAGAAAAGTGCCATTGATGAAAATATAACCTCAGTGGTAGTTGAAGGCACAGGACTGAAGGGATCATTCAAAGAAGTTGAAGCTTGGCACCATGAAGAGAGCCTATGAGAGGCTATTGGTGAAGCCCAGTTGCAGTGAGAAACTCCAGCATGTTATAAATGCCAGTACCATGGGATGACCACCAAGAACAGCAGCAGCAGTGAAGTGAAGTTCAGCCAGAGCCTAAAATGCTACAGAGAGTAGAGCTGGAGAAGTGACCCATGCCCTTTGGAAGAACCCAGAAGATCATGTGTGGATCCCAGACATTTGAACAAGAAGCTGTGAAGTTGAACTTGGCTTGGTGATCCCAAGATAGTAGAGACGCCATAACTGTGGGATATCTGAGATGGAAAGCTGCTAACAGGAAGTAGAACCAGACCAGGAGAAAGAATTGTGCTGCAGTTTACAAAGCTGATAGGAAATGGACAACAGAGATAGAGATACAGAGTTTAGAGTTTCCCCAGTTGTTTTTTGGTCTTGTTTTGATGCAGTATTTCCTCACTATGACATTTTGTGCTATAATATGTTAGAAGTATGTGATATGCTTCTTGATTTTTATTTTATAGGGGATTACAGTTAAGAGATGAATCTCAGAAGAGACCTTGAACTTTGGATGTTTAAGCATTGTTGAGGCTGTGATAGACTGTGGGGGCTTTGAAGTTGGACTAAATGCATTTTGCCTCATGCTATGGCTGGGCATGGCCTCCCAAAGCAATTGTGTTCGAATAAGTCTATGGGGCTAGAGAGTGCAATGTGGTGTTTGAATATGCTTTGCTCATGAGAAGTGGCACTATTAGGAGGTGTGGCCTTATAATAGGTGTGGCCTTGTTGGAGGAAGTGCGTCATTGTGTAGGCTGGCTGTGAGGTCTCCTAGTGCTCACACTCCTCCCAGTGCAGAAAAGAGAGTCTCCTTTCTGGCTGCTTTTGGATCAAGATGTAGAACTTTTGGTTCTTTCAGTATCATGCCTGCTGGCAGGCCACTACACTTCCTGCCATGATAGTAATGAACTGAATTTCTGAAACTGTAAGCTAACCCTAATTAAATGTTTTCTTTTATAAGAGTGGCCTTGCTCACAGTGTCTCTTCACAGTAATAAAAGCACCAACTAATCAGAGCCCTAGGCTACATGAACCTCTCTCTGATCTCTCTAAGTCAAGGGTTCCTAAGGCCTGCTTCTCACAGGTGATAATATGCCTTGATGATTCACAAAAGCCAGAGAGATATTTATGTTTATCAGTTCATTATAAAGGATATAGCTGAATAAACGAAGAAGGTCCTGAACACATGAGTTTCTATCCTGGGGAATGGGAGAATATTGCCTTCCCATAGATAAAACCCATCTCCTGGAAAATTTCATGGAAACCTCATTAAATAGGCACAATCAATTACTTTTATATGAAATTTGTGTAAAAACCTTGCAAATAATTGAAAACATCACACACTCAAATGAATTCACATTTTAGAGATATATGCCGAAATATCTGTAAGTGAAATGACAAAGTATTTGAAATTTGTTTTGAGGTAGTCAGTGAACCAAGGTAGAAGTCGATGGGAATCTCAAACTACAGACCCTGAGAGTGTCACATTGTCAAGTTCATCTGGGAGTTTATGAGAAATGGAGAGACTCAGATTCCAGCTTAATCTATTAAAAAGTTGCATCTTACCATTCTACTTGACTCACGCAGTTTGAGAAGTGCCAAATGGCCATGTTTAATCTGAGTGCTACATACATTAAGATACCACTGTTTCTCTTTTTGTTTCTGTCTTAAATGTTTCATTCTTAAAAGTTTTTTTTGTTTTTTGTTTGTTTGTTTTGTTTGTTTGTTTTGTTTTGTTTTTGTTAACACAGCTAGATTGGAAACAATAGCTCTGCTGATCACACTCCCAAATAGACCTTTTCTCTCACTTCATTTTTTTCATTGAAGTCTCTGGGCCATCTTCTCAAACAGTAGTAAAATTTCTAATTTACAAAGCAGTCTGTTATCAAGTAGCTCACTCCCAACTTCCTGACCGAGAGAGCATTCTGTTGCAGAACCAATCCTAAGGTAAGATCTGGAAATAGGTGTTGTAGATTGAGACTGTCCCAGTCTGGAGTCCTCAGTAACTCTATGAACCACATTTGTGGCTTTCCAGGAGAGTTAGGCTGCCTGGGATGCCTTCTGCTAGGAGTGATTTACACAACTCACCAGTGTTTTCTACCATCCCAATTCAGCTGTGCTTCTGACAAAGATCCTTTTCAGAGATTTATTTTTTAAACAATGCAAAACAATGTAAAATAGATCACATGGCTGTAGGATTTTTTTTCCTCTCCAAATACGAAAGTGTTTACTAGTGAAAGTCACAATAACAACAAGAGGCAAGAAAGGCCACTGATTTGCATTGCTCACCCTTCTGTATTCTGTGTTATTTTAATACACAATCCATTGCCACAACAGCTCAAAAACAAAAGCAACTCAACTTGATGCATTTATACACTCATTCATCAGCCTGACATCCAAATCATTGTCTAGTAAGAGAATCCAAGCTCTTTGAGGACACAGCTCTGCCCGGTCAAATAACCAATCTCAGTATAGTTAGCCAAATTCTAAACTGTGTTGGTTATTGCAAAAACATTCTGTTAAACATTCTAAGGAAGTTTTACTAGTTAAGGTTTTTCCAGGTAAAGTTTATCATCGTCTTCCAATTTAAAAATCTTTCAACTGTCTAACATATCTTTACTGCTGCATGTTCTGCTTCTGTTTTCTTTTCTGGAGTCTAATACATTGACCTTCTTCAACTACCTAAGACTCATAGCTTTTCTAGTTACCTTTGCAAGATATTTTGTTTTGGATAGTTTTTGTTATCAATTGAAGATAAAAAATTTCCCCACTTTATAATGCAATCTGCTCATATTGTTATTCAGTGTATTTTTTTCATTTCAACAGTGTATTTTCTATTTCTAAGGTTTTGGTCAAATCTTTAAAGTAATTCAACACAACTGCATCTATAGCATCTGGGTCCATATACAGATCTCTAGCTATCTATTTACAACTTGTCTATGGGTAGATCTTTCATGTCTCTGCTACATGTTTGAACCTCTAGAGTCAGGTGGCAGGAGACATGTCTAGCACACAGACTTCATGAGGCATACCCTCTCAGAGATGCCCGTGTACTCACCTTGATCTACATGGAAAATAGTTCTAATAATCTGCACCTCCCTATCTAATTGTCAGTTCTAACATCTGTTTGAGTTCTGGCTGAGTTTTTATTAGTTGACTATCTGATTTCCTCTCTATGGGTTATATTTTTCTATTTTTTTATGATTGGGAATTTGTTCCTAGATGTCAGATATTATGACTTTTACTTATTTCATTAGTGGATATATTTATATTTCTATAAAATAATTTTTCATTTTTTCCTTTATAGATAATATTTTGCTTTGTTGCCCAGTACTGGTTGTAACTCCCAGGTTTATGCAATGCTTCTGTGTCAATCTTATGAGTATCTGGAACTATAGTTGTGTACCACCTTGCTGGGATCAAAAAGGGGTCTTTACTTTTGATTAAGATTAAGTTAATTCACTTTGAGACATATTATTGTTTATATATGTTTTTGA
>JADRCH010000011.1:1639895-1691924 GCA_019843965.1 Rhynchomys soricoides | reverse complement strand
ACTAACTATGTCTTAACAGTTTATTGCCTATGTTTTATCTCTCTCACTTCTAGGAAATAATCACCATAAAATTTTCCCACAGGTGATCTTGGATATATGTTCAAAAACACTACTTACAGTTGTAGTTATAATAGAAAGATTAGCAGTATTCAAATATTCAACAGTGCAGAATTTTGAATATTTATAATTTATGTCCCATAATAAAATACACGGGTTTTATCAGAAAGCAATACACTATCATATTTATTAAGAAAAGTTTTAAGATTACTTCCTTTTCTTCTAGAAAGGCTGCAATACATAATGTATGCCACTATTTTCATATTATATGTATACATTAATATAACTTTAAGGGGAAAATACAGTCTATGAAAGCAAAATTTAATTAAGGGTGCATTTTGTCCTGTTCTTAATCTCATTTATTAGACTTTTAGCCCCTTTACATAAATTGCATTATTTCCTGTGTTGTTATTTATTGTGCTGGCTCATTTTTTATGAGAACTTGACACAAGCTAGTATCATTTGGGGAAAGGAACTCTCAATTGAGAGAATGCCTTCACAAGATTTGCCTGTGTTTAAGTCTGTGCTGCATTTTTTAAAATAGTGGTTGAAGCAAGTGGACCCAGCTCACAGAGGGCAGAGCCATCCTTTGGCAGTGATCCTGGTTACTATAAGAAAGTAGGCTAGATTCAGTGTATCTGCTTTTATGTGGAGGTCCTTGATCCACTTGGACTTGAGCTTTGTACAGGGAGATAGGAATGGATCAATTTGCATTCTTCTACATGTAGACCACCAGTTGAACCAGCACCATTTGTTGAAAATGCTGTCTTTTTTCCACTGGATGTTTTTTAGCTCCTTTGTCAAAGATCAAGTGACCGTAAGTGTGTGGGTTCATTTCTGGGTCTTCAGTTCTATTCAATAGATCTACCTGCCTGTCACTGTACCAATACCATGCAGTTTTTATCACTACTGCTCTGTAGTATAGCTTGAAGTCAGGGAGACTGATTCCCCCAGAAGTTTTTTTATTGTTGAGAATAGTTTTTGCTATCCTGGGTTTTTTGTTATTCCATATGAATTTGAGAATTGCTCTTTCTAAGTCTATGAAGAATTGAGTTGGAATTTTGATGGGAATTGCATTGAATCTGTAGATTGCTTTTGGCAGGATGGCCATTTTAACTATATTAATCCTGCCAATCCATGAGCATGGGAGATCGTTCCATCTTCTGAGGTCTTCTTTGAGAAGAGAAAGTGGGGAAAATTCTCGAACACATGGGCACAGGGGAAAAGTTCTTGAACAGAACACCAATGGCTTATGCTCTAAGATCAAGAATCGACAAATGGGACCTCATGAAATTCCAAAGCTTCTGTAAGGCAAAGGACACTCTCAATAGGACAAAACGGCAACCAACAGATTGGGAAAGGACCTTTACCAATCCTATGTCCAATAGAGGGCTAGTATCCAATATATACAAAGAACTCAAGAAGTTAGACTACAGAGCTCCAAATAACCCTATCAAAAAATAGGGAACAGAGCTAAACAGAGAATTCTCAACTGAGGAAACTCATAGGACTGAGAAGCACCTAAAGTAATGTTCAACATCCTTAGTCATCAGGGAAATCCAAATCAAAAAAACCCTGAGATTCCACCTCATACCAGTCAGAATGGCTAAGATCAAAATCTCAGGTGACAGCAGATGCTGGCAAGGATGTAGAGAAAGAAGAACACTCCTCCATTGCTGGTGGGATTGAAAGCTGGTACAACCACTCTGGAAATCAGTTTGGTGGACCCTCTGAAAAATGGACATGATACTACCTGAGGATCCAGCTATACCACTACTGGACATATACCCAGAAGATGCTCCAACATGTAATAAGGACACACGCTCTACTATGTTCATAGCAGCCATATTTATAATAGCCAGAAGCTGGAAACAACCCAGATGTCCCTCAACAGAGAAATGAATACAGAAAATGTGGTATATTTACACAATGGAATACTACTCAGCTATTACAAACAATGACTTCATGAAATCCACTGGCAAATGGATAGAACTTGAAAATATCATCCTTAGTGAGGTAACTCAGTCACAGAAGAATGAACACGGTATGTACTCACTAATAAGTGGTTATTAGCCCAAAATTTCAGAACACCCAAGATTCACTTCACAGCAACCATTGGGTGAGCGTGAGGTCCCAGATGGAGGAGTTGGAGAAGGGACTGAAGGAGCTGAGGGAGTTTGAAGCCCCATGGAGGGAGGAACAGTGGCTACTGGCCTGACCCCCTGATGCTCCCAGAGACTGGACCACCAACCAAAGAATACACATGGAGGGACCCATGGTGCTGGCCACATATGTGGCAGAGGAGGGTCTTGTTAGACATCAGGAGAACAAGAGGCCCTTGGACCTGAAAGTGTTAGATGCCCCAGTATAGGGGAATGCAAGGAGGGAAGAAGAGAGTGGGTGGGTGGGTGGGGAAATACCCTCATAGAGGCAAGGGGAGGGGGGATGGGGGTTCCATATGGGAGATCTGGAAGGGGGAAACATTTGAAATGTAAATAAAGGATCAAAAAAAATTAAGCAACACAGACCTGTAATCTCAGCCACTAAGAATGAGGTAGCAAGATCCCAAGTTCAATTCTTTCCTGGGGAAAACTTGACAAGAATAAAACAAAAGTTTAAAAGGTTTGGGGGTAAAAAAAATACACGACTATTTCTATTAAAACTGTTGAATGTTTAAAAGAAAGAAAGAAAGAGAGAAAGAAAGAGAGAGAGAGAGAGAAAGAAAGAAAGAAAGAAAGAAAGAAAGCTAATCATGTCATGAGGAGCAATCTAGTAAGCAGCATTCCTACATTGCCTCTGTATCAGCTCCTGCCTTATGTTCCTGCTGTCACTTCTTTGGATGATGGACTATAAGCTGTAAGATGATATTAAACTTTCCTTCTCTGAATTGCTTTTGGTTATGGCATCTTATTCCACAATAGAAACCATAAGACATATATTGTGCTATATTTGCTAAGATTTAATGGAAATTAATGTAAACTTATCAAAAGTTGGAAGAATAATATATTATATTCTCAAATAGTCTTATGAAGCCAACTCTATTGTGAAATACTTAAATCACATAAACACTTATAAGTGCTATGTTAAATTCTGTGAACTTGGTCCCCAAAGCATAGACTTCTACCCCCATTTAGACATTTAATGATAAATCTCATCAGTATTATGCAGAGGAAACAGCATTATCCTGCACTGATAGAACACATAGTCAAATACAAGTAGAGCACAATTCAGAGATAAAAATAATTCCTGCTTGCTCCTTTGGTGAAGCCTACATGATCCATCTGTTTGCTTCTGCTTGCAGCTTCCTGCCTATTTTCTCCACTCCAGTGTCAATTCCTCTCCAAACAACATAAGGCTACAAGTCTTCAAGGCTAAGGCAGCAGGAAAAGAAATCCATTTGTGTCCAAGTATTTGATTTGGAATTTGCTGTACAGTGTTTTTCAGGTTGAAAAAAAAGGTAACAAAACATATTGGGGGGCTACGCCTTATCCACAATCCAATCTTACAAGATTAATCAAACAGAAGAAATTTCATTCTGCTATGTTTTTCCTCACTTGAAGATTTGAATCTTGTTTCTATTTAGCATCAGGAAAGGCAGTCCTAGTGTAAATTTGTAGAGGAAGCCTTGGGTCATGTGATCTCAGCCCCAGCTTTTCTGTTTGAGCACAGTTCTGGGAGTTCCTTTACTCAAGGAGTCATTTTCCTTTTAGTTTGCCAACAAACGGGTCTTTCAGTGTTCTGTTCCTATGATTGGGTACTACAGGAGTTCCCTTGATCCTCATGCAAGCACAGCATTGGGAAGCTGGGAGAGTGTATACCCCCAGGGATCCCTCATCAGTCAGGCTGAGGAGAGTTTCCACCTGGTGGCCTTCAAGAGGGTGGTCCTCACTTTTCAATTCTATTACAGACTCCCTCCCCTCTTCTCTCCTTCCCTTCCCTCTTTTCTCCTCCCCTCCTCTCTTTCTCACTCTCCTCTCCCATCTCTTCTCTTCCCTTTCTCTTCTTTCTTTCTTTTTTTTCTGAGATAGATTTCTATCACTGAAAGCCTTATCTCAGACTCTGCTTTGGGGGAACAGAAATCCTTCCACCCTTTCATGTGGGAACACCTGCTCTGCTGAAGGTTAACTTTTTACTGAATGCTGAAAGAAAGTGCTGTGCTGCTTTTATAAAAATGTTTCTTTCCAGATCCCATCCTATGACTTGAGAAAAGGCTTGCTTAAAAAGTGCCAAAGCAACAAATGAAAGTGACAGGAAGGATCTCCTTTTTATTCATAGCACACAGCACAGTTTTCCCAATCACATGGACATCTGTTACTCTCCTTAATTTCACAGTGACTATCCTAAACCTCAAAAACCTTAACATCCAGGGGGAAATGAATCAAATTATCAGAGTATCTATTAAAATTTATTTTCTTCTTATATTTACACTATATTAAAGAATGTGGTATACTGATGTTTCCATGTATTGATGGAGAAATGACTCATCCTTACCCTTGGGCTATGAAAACTTCCTTCACTCTGGGGTCTTCCAGTGGCTTGTTCTAATAGATCCATGAACTACCCATTCTGCTATGTCTCTTTCCTATTTCGCATCCTTTGGGGAGGAACCACGCTTCTCCACATAGGCAACAGTGGCTACCAACAACTATTCAACAGCCTTGTGTGAATCTCAGCAGTTGTTCAATTTGTGAATAAAAGCAACCTTGTGTTCATGTGGGCAGTTTGCTTGTTGTGTTCATAAATTGGAACAGTAAAAGATAGAATGAGGGCTATTGAAGGAGAGAGAAGAGAAAGGATGAGAGAAAGGGAAAATAATAGGAGACTGTGGAGAGAGGTGTTGATTCCCTAATTGGTTCTTGATTGTGTCAATAAAGGAGGCAGAAGCCAATTGCTGGTCAAAGGGGAAAGGGTGGGACTTCTGGGTCCCAGGAGGAAGAGAAGGGACATAGGGGCAGATTTTTTTGGACCAGGTTTGGAGAAAGGCAGAAGCTGCAGACATGTAGGTCTTGTGGCCCCTAGAGTTTGTAGCCTCTGCCTTGAGCCGAGGCTAAGGAGGATGAAGGGAAATGGTTGAGAGCGTAGCTAGATGCTTACAGATAAAAGTTAGTGCACCTGCAACTGCCTCCTTACTGTTCTCACTGCTTGAATATTTAGTGAGTACAGTTTGTGAATTCATGTGGCTGACTCCTGTATTATTTGTAAGTACATGCAAAGAGATGATGATTTTTTGGTTTCTCCACTTCATGCTTTAAAAAGGATAATACCATGTATTTTCACGATAGTCGCAAGGACAAATTTTGCTAGACCAATTAGTTTGCTGGTGCATTAAGCAGTTCCCAAAGATAACACTTGTCCTTTCCTGGTCATTTTTCTACCCTTCCCATTTCATTTTGTTTAAAGTAGGCTTAGCATTCCTTTTGCTTTAGGCTCATTTTCAGAATCAGAGAAGTTGTAGTTTGGTTTTTTTTTGTTTTTTCCAATTCCATCATTTTTAATCCTTTTTTGATACTTTCTTTGCATTTCAAATGTTTCCCCCTTTCCAGGTCTCCCCTTTGGAACCTCCCTATTCCATCCCCCTCCCTCTGCCTCTATGGGGGTATTCCCCCACCCACCCACCCACCCACTCACTCACTCTCCTCCTCCCTCCTTGGTATTCTCCTCTACTGGGGGATCTAACACCCTCAGGCCCAAGGGCCTCTCCTCCCCCTGATGGCTAACAAGACCCTCCTCTGCCACATATGTGGCCAGCACCGTGGGTCCCTCCTTGTGTATTCTTTGGATGGTGATCCAGTCTCCAGGAGCATTGGGAGGTCAGGCCAGAGGACACAGTTGCTCCCTTTTTTCAAGTCTCTTCAGGCAGTGGATTGAGATCTCCCTATTTTAAATTTAGCTTAATAATGCTAGCTTTTGTGTAACTTTCCCAGTAAAATCATAGAGAACTTCATAATTGGGTCAAAGATCAACAAGTACTTTAGGTGTAGCCTCTCGGATTTAAATAGTCTCTCTCAGCTTCTCACTTTCTCAACATTTTAGGTTACTTATAGTTATTGCTCTTTGCCTAACCAAGATCTAAATATCATATACGATTTCTTCCACAGAGATAAAACTTGGCAGTTTCTCCTTCTCCTCCTCCCCCTTCTTCTTTTGGTTAGTTGGCTAGTTTTTGTCAACTTGGTAACATTTAGAGTCAACTAGGTAGAGAAAACCTCAACTAAAGAATTGCCTGGATTAGATCAGCCTGCCTGTGGGTAAGTCATTCTCTTGTGGGAAAGACCACTGTGGGCAGTAACATGCATAGGTAAGTGGTCCTGGCCTGTATATGGCTGGTCACAAACTGATGAGCAAACTGGTAAGCACTAGTTCTCTATGATTTCTCCTTTAGCTCCTATTTGAGTTTCTGCCTCAACTTCCCTTAATCATGGACTGTGACCATGGAAGTGTAAGCTAGAAAAATCTCTTTTCTTCTTTTAGTTTCTTGTAGTTACAATGATTACGTACAAACAAAACTCAAACTACAATAGTGTGTATATTTTCTTCTTTTAGTTTCTTGTAGTCACAATCATTACGTACAAACAAAACTCAAACTACAACAGTGTGTATACTTGGAAGGTGATGTGAGGTGACAGTGTGTATACTTGGAAGGTGATGTGAGGTGACAGGTATACTGCCACAGGAGAAGAGGGTCAGGGTAAAACACATTGGCTTGCGTCCCTGTCTGAATGCTGCCGGTCATTGGTTATGTGCATATGCTCAGACTGAGTCCCTCATCCACACACTTACCTCACCACTGATACTCCTGCTGACCTGGATTTACAGCCGCTCATAAGCTATTAGTACTCACTCTCACCTTAAGATAGGCATTAATTCAGGTTTTGTTGCTGTGATAAAATACCATGACTCAAAGCATCTCTGACTCAGCAGGGTTTATTTGGCTTACATGTCCTGATCACACCCCATAACTGAGAGAAGTCATGGCATGGGCTCCAGCAGGGGCAGAGGCAGAATGAACAGTGTTTATGGATGACCTAACTTGATTTCTTATATAAACCAGCACTACCTGCCCAGGGGGTTGTATTGCTTTGAGTGGGAGTGGCCCACTCAAGTTCATCATTAATTGAGAAAATACCTCACAGACATACCTAGAAGCCAATATGATGGAAGCAGTTTCTTGGATGAGGTTCTTACTTCCCAGGTGACCTCAGTTTGTGTCAAGTTAACAAAATCTAAGCAACACAGTGTGTCTTATTTAGGTTTTTATTGCTGTGAAAGCACACCATGACCAAGGTAACTCTTATAAGGACATTTAATTGGGGCTGGCTTACAGGTTCAAAGGATCAGTCCATTTTCATCATGGCAAAAGGAGGGCAGCATCCAGGCCTGCCCTGTGCAGGAGGAGCTGAGAGATCTACATCTTCATCTGAAGGCCACTAGGAGAAGAACCAGGAAGCTAGAACAATGGTCTGAAAGACCACACCCACAGTGACACACTTCCTCCAACAAGGCCACACCTACTCCAACAATGCCGCACTTCCTGGGCCAAGCATATTCAAAGCACCACAGTAGTGTAACTTTTCTATAATGTGATTGTTGTTTATTTTGGAGCCTGTGGGGGATCATATTCCTTGTTTTCTTCCCTAATTTCCAGAATGTCATTAATCTTGTTCAGTACTCCACCTTTTACCCCATTGTTCATTTAATCTTTAATAAGCAGGACACCAAGGACCACCAGAGCCTTCTTCACAAGGACATGCCCTTTCTAGAAGAGTTCCTGTGTCTGATGCATTTACTCAATACATATTGAGCACATAGCTAGAAACACCCCAAGTATCCTTTAAATATACTAAAGCACACAAGGAATCTTAACTTTTTATGACATGGAAATATTTGATAGAGAAGGCAGAGGTTGAACTTCAGAATTCTTAGATAGTGGCTCAGTAACAAAGATTCCTCATCATTAATGGAATAAAAACATCCCTGCAAAGTAATTGCTCAATGGTTTACTCAGAAAGGTCTAGGTCACAAAATCGCTTTATAAATACCATGGGCAAACTGAAGCAAGGTACTGCCTTGGGAACACATTGGGACCCCAGAATATCAGTGATTCAGGCTATAGGTGAAGGCAAGAGAAGGTAGAAGCCCATGAAGGCTTGTGGTGGAGTTTGATAGAGCTATGCCAGCATTGCTAAATGCTGAAGAGAGAATGAGGCAAATGCTTCCAATGACTTACCTGCAGAACCTGCAACATCTCTTCTTCCAAGGTTCAGAATGAACAAAACCTTACTAGGAGAAAACTGGGCGATCTGACGAGAATTTTGCTAAGCTTTTTATGATTAACATACAACTCTCAGTAGCCAAAGAACCATTTGCTTGCTTACATCTCTTGCTCCAAGCAGTGACACTGGAAAGTCAGTTCTTAGATGCAGAATCCTATTTTTTATGGCTTCTCTGCATAGAGTCATAGTAACTTTTCTCTTCATTAAAATGGAGCAAGGACAGAACTGGTCAGCCAAACAATTCTGCTATATAAATTGTGTTTGTAATTGTGCCCAAAATTGCTTTAGCCCTAATAAGTTATTCAATAGCAAGAAGACTGGAGGGAAAAATAAAACAATGTAGCTGTTATATGACACAGCTCAAGGCTGAGGGTGACAGGTAGCAAGTATTAGCCAAGTGTGCTTATCACCTTTGGGGAATGGGCATGGCAGGATTCAGAGAAAGATGTACACAAGCTAGTTAAACTGATTTCCATGATGAACATGGAGAAAAATAGCATTAGGAGACTTGACATAACAATGAGCTCAGTATTTTCAGGTGATATCTTTAAGCATGGTAATTAATTTTCTTCTCTTTCCTCAAGAACTGAGAGCTTCAGGAAAGTAACTGATATGGTGCAAAACAAGTCACAGATGAAATGTTAGACCTTCTACATTAGAATAAATGCAGCCACAATGATTCTTACTCAACTGCTGTGTTTATTGACCTGAGCCCATAATTTCCACATGATATCTATTCCTTGCAGAAAGCCTTGCTAATAGGAGGTCAAACATATTTGTTATGGAATTAATTAGCCACCTTCTAAGCTAGCTCCCCAATGCATCAGTTTTGCCTTAGGACACAGGCTTAGAGTTTAAAGTGGCAATGTTCCTTAGGAGAAATAAGAAAATAAATTAAAACTCAGGGCAGATGGCCTGGTTTGTGATGAGGAAAGAGGTCAGGTGTAATATTACATTTCATTTCATTTCAAAAATGAAAAATACCTACACCTTGGCAGGAAATTCTGCTCTTCTGATTCAGCCAAGGAGGTCAGGTCAAAACTTTATCTTTTAAAGAAATAGATCATGTAATTGGTTTCTTGAAAGTAATTGAAAGCTGGCACAATTGGAGAACTGGTTCCCCCCAGAGACATACTCCTCTGAAACTGAGCAAATGTCAGGATGAGACATTCAAAACCTAATGTTTGGCTTCTAATTCTCAAAGACTTTATTGTGTGTGTTTCCTGTAGACTTGTGTACATGAACTTTCCTCGGCTTGTGTAAACTGCTCAGACCAAACCACCTCTGATCACCCGTGGCTTAAACAGAGGAGCATTGCAGAAAAAATGGATTCCACACGGAAGGATAAGCAGTGAGTTGAAGCCTTCCAGGTTCCCCTCTTTTTTTCTCTCTCTCTCTCTCTCTCTCTCTCTCTCTCTCTTTCTTTCTTTCATGTTTTAGTTTCAGCAAGGATTTCTTTCTCAGTTCTGTCTGACTTTATTGAGACAGGCTTTCTAGCCAAAGTTGGTATATAACTAAGTATAACTCTGAATTTCTGATTCTCCTGCCTCTACTTCCTGAGTCCTAGGATAACAGCTGTGTGTCACCAAGCCCATGGCATATGTGGTGCTTATGATCACACCCAAGGTTTCAAGTATGCTAGGCAGTATTCCACTGAACCAAGTGAGCTACACCCTCAGCTCTTCCATCATGAATTTTAACACGATTATAGATTCATATAGAAGAACAATTTGCCCCAACAGTCCAACAGTTCTAGTTCCAACATTTGGAGGCTGGTGGATGGTGAGTTTGAGGTCAGCCTAGTGTATCCAGCACATAGCCAGGCCTCTGTCGCAGCAGCATCTTATCTCAGTGTCAGTTTTCTTTGGCTCACACTCAGGAAGAAAGAATGGCTCTATCATGCCCCTGCTGCCTGCCATCTCTCCCCCCCCCCCCCAATCCTACTGAAGCAATGATCTCTGCTGCCTGTCACAAAAGCTTGGTCTTTTGCAGAAGGCCATAAAAACAGAATAAATTGTATCATTTTAGTATGGGAACTTCTGTGGCTGGAGCCTATTGTGCTTCTGTACATCTTGTGACAGCTATTGCTGCAGACTCCTTTCAAGGCTGTTTGTTTGCTTTGGAAGTTTCAAGGCTGTTTGCTGAGATAGAGGTGGCTTCTTACTCTGTTGCTGGAGACAGATTTATTTCCTGGCAGATAGCATAGGAATGGTCTCCTTCTCAGGTACAGCTTGAAAGAATTGCTTAGAGCCTATTTTTTATGGCGGTGTTGTCCATAAGACAAAACACTGTGCATACAGTGTTTATCTGGGTGTGCCACTGCATGCTGTCATCAGATTAGAGCCTGGAGGAACAGATTAGAAAATGGTTGGCTGAGGAACTGTGAGTCCCAAAGTTCTTTGTCTCATATCCAGGATAGATCCTGCCTCTTGTCAGCACAGATAACATCATAGAAGACTAAACTATTAATTTTTGTGTACCTAACCCCTCAGATCTGCCTCAATTTTTAACATTTCCTGCTCTATCTGATTCATTATGTCTTTGCACTCATCAATAACATTGGCCTTCAAGCACTATGATAAAAACATCCCACAAATTTGATGGCGTAAAACAACATAATGTGGGGGCTCAACAGTTAAGAGCACTGGGTGCTCTTCCAGTGGACCTGAGTTTGATGGATTCCCAGCACCCACATAGCAGCTCGCAACCATCTGTAACTCCAGTTCCAAGGTATATGACACCTGTTTCTGCTCTCTTAGGCATCAGGAATGCACGGGGTGCACAGACATACTTCAGTCAAACAGCTGTACACATAAAAGTAATCTAAAAAACAAGAGAACTTGCCTGTCTCACGTGTCTGGAGGTTGTAATACAGAAATTAAGAAACTGATAATCAAGCCTAAGCTCGGTACAGCCTGTGTGGAATCCCTTTCCAGTTTCTTCATAGCTTCCTGTAGTTTGTCAGAAAATGTTGACCCTGAACTTATAAGTGTCTAACTCCAGTGTCTGTTTCCATAGTTACACAGCTTCTCCCAACCTGCTTTCAAGTCGCTCTTCCTTTATAAACTGATAGATTGGCCTAGAGGATTATCCTGCCACTCCACCTAGATCCATGGTCACTCTGTTTCCAAAAAGAGCACATTCCAATGTTGTAGGGTGGATTTGGTGAGGTATCTCCCAGGGGTACACAATTCAACCTCAATAAGCAGTTTTGTCTGTTCCTATTTGTTGGTAATCACTATTCAACTGAATGGACACACTTCAGTTAGTATAAGTTTCTGCACCAACACAGGTGTTCATTCCTCTGATGTAACTATGTAGAGGTTGGAGTTCTTGCTGAAGTGGTCCATTTTATCTGAAACTATTGAACTGTATTCTAGAGTGTTTTTCCACTGAGACTATGTCAAAGATCGCACTGAATTCATGCTGAAGAGCTTCTGATGTTATCTAGAGGCTTTATGTGTATTTGTATATATGTGTGCTATGCTGTTTTTCTTCTATTCAAACAGGACTGTAGCGGTGCGGCATTGTATGGGTCACCTTTCTGTTGCTGTGACAGAATGCCTTGAACAAAAGTAACTTAGGTGAGAGAGAGAGTTTCTTTTGGCTTACAGTTCCAGAGAGGAAACTGCCTGTCATGGCAGGGGAGGTATGGCAACAGGAGCAAGAGGCCAACTTCTCAGTCAGGAAGCAGAGAGGTCACATGCCATTTGCCTACATAAGAAAGGGAGGGAAGAAAGGAGGGAGGGAGGGACGTTTAGCCAGGCTAGAAACCATCAAAGTCCCATCTCACCCAGTGATACACATCCTCCAGCAAAGACTCTATTTCCTCAATGTTCTATAACCTCGCTACCAACTGGAGACCAAGTGTTCAAGCAGAAGACCTTGTATGGGACATTCTATATTCAGACCACAACTATCTGTTGCTTTCTGTTTTTCCAGTCACCACGATGATGAACATCTTTTAATGTGCACATTTATTTTTCTGCATATCTTATTTGATGTCCCCCCCTAATCTCTTCTGTATTTAAATGTTGTTTCTTATTGAGTTTAGGAAGATTTGCACATCCAAGTTCTCTGATAGAGGTACAATCTGCCAACATTTTTCTTCCAGATTGCAGCATTCTATGAAGCAAGAGGAAAAAATACTTTTAATGAATTCCAGTTAATCTGTAGTTTTCACTTCTGGCCTTTGATTTTATGTCAATATGTAAACTCTGTGCCTAGCCAAGGCCACAAACATAGTTCATGCTATGTTTTTTCCAGTGATTTCTTTGTTTTTATATTTCATGTTTAAAAATGAAATGTACAATCCATTTTACTTTTCATTTTGGAGTGAGTTACCAGACAGAGGTCCGAGATGTCTTTTCTTTTGTCAGTGGATCTCCAATTGTTGTAATAAATTCTTTGAAAGTTATCTCTTCCACTGAACTATCTTTTCATGTTGCCTGATTGACCATTTGTAGGCATGTATCTGCTCTCTTTGCTGTTGTCCAAGCTTTATGTGGGCTCTGTAAGCAGAAAGCTACTCAGTAGCCCAGATATAGAATGCATTTTATTTTTGGTGGTACGGGAGATTGAACAGAGCCTTCTGTGTGCTACCATATCATCAGCCCACAGTTTAGATTCTCTTGCTATGGATTTTGGAATCAGCTTGTGCATGCCTATATCCAACTCCTGCTAGGACTTCTGTTGGAATTATGTCAAATGTATAAATTCGTTTGAGAAGAACTGACAGTTTAGCTGCATCAAGTCTCCCAACCCACACATTTAATATGACTCAGCATATTTTTAACACACACACACACACACACACACACAGCGTTAGGTGTCATAATAGTTTAGTGAGTTTGAGGAGGGAACAAAGTCTCTTCCTTGTCTCCATGTTTACCGTTATCTTCAAAACTCTCTTAGTAAATGCCCCCTTTGCTGTGTGTACCAATTTTAACCCACAGAGTCACAAACTTCCTCTGATTTTTCTTAGACTCCTACATAGAAAGACCAACCTCAACCAAACAAAACACCATAAATATTTTGCTTCTGCCTTCCACTCATCTGGATTTACTGTGAGCCTGCTGAGGTACTGGTTACATTGCTGAGATGAGCGATAAATTGGGCTTTGCTGTATTTACAGGTTATTTTTGCTGTTATTTTTCACTAGTCAAACAGTGTTGTGAGAGGAAGCAATGCCAGGTGTTTGTGGACAGTTCTCTGCAGCCGAGGACAGATGCCAGCATCCTGAGAAGGATGGGGACAGCCCAAGTCCTTGATGATACTGTCCATCCACCAATTAATCCGGAAGCTACACAGTCTCTATAACAGCAGTGCCCCTGGGGGTTGCATATATTCTACCAGGTACATGACTGTACACACTGACGACCTCTTGATTCAAACAACTCATCAAGCTGTTTCCGGTTGCATCTTTCACACTCATTCCTCCTGTGCTTTAAGCCAAGGGGTTCCAAAGTGGTTGACTTGTCTTCTTTGCTCTTACATCTTCTGCAAAGCTAGATATGTGGCTGCCCAACTTGCCTTCCCTCCCCAACTAAGCTTTACAGGAAAGCTCCAGATGAGTACCATTTCTCTTACTAGGTTTTTCTGATCACATAAACACTCTCAGGGGACACCACCTAGTGCACACCAGCACACACACAGGAGTTTCAGTCACAGAATATGTAAGCCTTCATGTAACTCAGCAGGCGGAGGAATACAATGAGCATTTCTTGAGGGCTTCATTTACATCATCTCTTTTAATTCATGCAGAGAGCTTAAAAATTCATCATACATTTGGCCAAGAATGGAATAGGATTTTATGAAGCTCAGAAAAGGTCTCACAACCCTGTTGCAAGTAGCACAGTAGAACAGACTCATATCTGAACCAGTGTGGTATGTTTCCCACAAGACAGCACATATGCACAGATGCTGACTCATACGCCCATTCAAACATGGTGACCGAGCAGCCTGGGTATTGAATTTCCTTGTTCTACTTGTTTTCCACCTAGCACAGAGAACTGTAGAATCAGTGTGCCCCATCAGCCCCCACTCTGAGCTCCAGCACCCATCCCATCCTCCTGAAGCATTCTCCCTAGCAGTCTCTTCTCTATAAACATACTTGTACTTATTAGCCTTCCAAGGGACCTCACAGAACTATGATTAACTATTTCTCACTTGGGTGTTAGCAGCTGGCAAATGGCTTGTGGTTTCCTTTGCTAATGTGTTATCTTTTAGCAAAAGACGTTTCAAAGAAAGTGCTTCTTTAAATCCAAAGGATTAGTTCTCTCATGCTACAACTTCAATGACATTAGATGGTTCTTTAAGGTAGTCTGTGCTGAATATACATTCAAAAAGTATTTTTTTAAAAGAACATTAGTTTATATGTATGTCTCTGCATACAGGCACAGGCTCTTTCATGCATGTGAAAGTCAGAGGGCAATTTGCTGGAGTCAGTTCTCTTCCACTATGTGGGTTCTGGGTGCTGAGTACAGAACGAAGGCTATCAGGTTTGGTTGCAAGTGCTGTTACATGCTGAGCTATCTTGCTGATCCTTATAAAAGCATTTAAAAATTATAAACTCTGGAAAAACAAGGTGTAATGGTGAACACAGTAGTTATGATGAAACAGGCAGAATAAAGAAAAGGTAGACCTTAACTCCAGGCTCTAAGGAGTTTGTACAAGGACTTGGACCATTCAATGGCAAAGCTCCAATCCATTCTTCTTTGAACATTTGCTCCCTGGAGTCCCGCATTGTGAGCACATGCAGAGAAAAACATGTATTCCTGCTTGCCTTTTTCTTCCTTCAAAAGACACCAAGACTTTCATGTTTCTTTCCAAAATTCCAAAGAGAAGCAACTATTCTCATAATAGTGTTGAGTGTGAGTAGAATAAATGTTGAAAGACAGGAAATGTAGGTTACTTCTCTCCTCCCAGGAAGGACCATATGCCTCACCCCAGTCTAAAGGGGAATCTGGTATTTTCAGAGGAAAGCCATTCCATACAGAGAATGCATGAGTGAATACCGAGAGGGCTAAGAAGCTTATGATTACCCAAGCACTGGGTACAGTCCAATATGGCTGGTCAAGAAGGCATGAGACCGGAAAATCAGCTGACTGCCAAGAGTCACAAGGTGAATAACTTTGCATGTCACCTTGAAGAGGCAAGACTAACTCTTACAGACACTGTATTGTTACTGAGAACAAACTTTGCCATCCCTAGCATTTGGTATTAGAAATTTTGTTTGAAAACAGGTTGGACATCTCTAAGGCAGAAGTCTGAATCCTGAGACTTTGTGAGGTAACTCCAAACATCTTGGCTTTTGGGGTATTTCAGATAGGGGATCTCAACATTAAGTCTCAGCAACCTTATTACAAAATGTCAAAAATCCCCAAATTGGAAACATTTCTGGTTCTAAGAATTCTGCACAAGGGATGCTCAATCTCTGTGTAACTTAAAAAGAATGCCTTCAGATTGGAATTTAATTCAACCTTTTCTGAGATCTCAGGGTATAAACTCATTCCCACTCCCACCACCCTGCAAAACTCTTCCCAGCTAGTATCATTTGTCTCTCTATAAAAGACACCCAAAGTCTAAAACCCACGGAGGACTCTATTAGTTGAAGCAGAGCTCAGGCCTGAGACAGTGTGTCTGCAAACACAAAGTTTTAAAGCAATCGTTTAGATTGAAAAATTGACAGGATACCCCAGATCTTGGGTATTCAATCCCAAGTGATATCAATTCAATCAAGTGATATTCAATCCTGTACTGCTTCAGGTCCATTTAGATATGGAGCAGGTTACTCTCCTCAGTACCTTACCATGCACTGTGTCTAACCCCTTCCATGACATTTTCCTTAAGCATCTATGATGTCAAATTCAGTGTCTTTCACCCTTTGAGTGAAGCCTTATGTATGGAATGCAGGTTCATTCCATAGCCACTTGAACTTTATGATAAGTCGATGCTTTTCCAAAGTCATCACTGTCTTCTGGAATATCATCGCTAACACGACTTATGCTGTCTACCTGTTGAGTTTCTCCAGTCTTTCTTTAAGGCAGACTCTCCTTCTAGGTCTCCATTGTTAACACAAATTCCTATATGTCAGTCACCTCTTGACATTATGGTCATCAGAAATAGGTACATTTTGTTCTTTACTTTGTGCCTCTTGTTACTATGTATGAATTAAAAATAAAAGTATCATCAAGGGCTTAGTTAGGGATGTTCCTGGTTTACATTATTTAAAAGAAAAACCAGAAGAGAGAGCCTGTAAAGCGCTGTGAAAAGCATTCCACTGACTCACTGTCTTGCAGCATGCTGACATTTAGTATCATACTAAAAATTCATATATGCCATGGGGACTGCCTGACACAGTGGCTGTATGTGTGTCTGTGTCTGTGTGTTTGCACACATGTGAGTGAAAAATAAGAATGTATGACAGGGAGAGGAATGGTCAGAGCATAGCAGAAACAACTGCTTATGAAATGAATGAAGTAGACGGCTACATCACCAGGGTTGAGAAGTACCTTCAGGTTTGGAGATCTTGGGTTTGTCTAATTCAAGGGGCCCAGTGAGTGACAGACATGAAGTACTCAAGTTTAAGTAAGATGAGACAGATTATCCCATCCCTGTAGCTGACTTCATCTTAAGGCCCAATTTAAGGATGGGAAAATGGATACATATCAAAATTATCTCATGTGGGTACAGCAAAGGCGGGCAGAAAGCAAATATTTCAGGACAAAAATGATTCAGAGGGCTTTCACAGCATCACAGAAGCATCTGGAGAGATAGCATGAGATATTCCAGTATCCACAGTGATCCTACATGATGGGTTATAGACAGGCTGAGATACCACATTTGATTCTCATCATAGGCAAGCCTCTCAATACATGTAAGATAAATATATTTCAGACAGGAAAGCTTGCTGAGGAAGACTACCAGATCTAGTCCTCCAAGCACTACATAGATATTTAGCAGAAACTGGTGTCCCACTAAAATTGAGTCACCCTGGCACAGACAAAAGCATCTGGGTATGAGAGTGTGGCTGTATGTGTGAGTGCCCATACATATGCATGTGTGTTTGTACCCAGGTACCCAGCAAGAGAACTCATGAACCCAAAAGTCTGTCCACATCTTAAAGAGACAGGACTAATAACAAAGATTTGCAAGTGTTGTCAATCCTGGAGAAAGATTTTCAACTCTATTTTGATTTCTTTGACAGATCAAATTATGATGTGAAAAAATAGTGTCTCTTTCCTAACCCTGAGCAAAAAGACAAGCAACACTCACATCAACTGCTTATTTCAATGTCAAATGTTTATTTCTATGCCAGAGTTTCCTTAGCACAATTTGCAAAAGAAAGGAATCCAAAAAAAAAAAAAGCCTGATCATTATTAATATTTTCGGGATGTTTTCTCTGCAGTTAGAAGAAAGAAAATACACACATTGGTAGAGAATGGCCTTTTCTTTCACAGCATTCTAGCGAAGTTGCATCCATGTTCCTTGGATGTCACTTTTTGTTTAGAGATGGGGAAATATCCACAGGAGAAACATTTTGACTTATTCAAATAACCATGGGGGAAGTTTTTGTCAGCGGCTATATCTTTGTTTTGGTACACTTTATTACTAATCGCCGTACTCTCATTACTTGATATAATAGGCATAACTTATTACACAAACAAAGTGCACTGAAAAATGAACAATGTTAGAAACAAACTGAAATGTGCTGTCTCCTAAATCTCCACAGGATAACAACTAGAAAGCACGTGAATACAAATTTATCAGCACAAACGCAGCCTGTCTGTGATGGAGATGCGCTTAGGAGACTAGTCTTTTCTGCTGAAGCTGGAAGGGTGTCCCATACAACCGGGAATACCCAACGACCAATTGATGACTATTGTGTCCAATGGAAAGGAATGCTCTGGTTTCTTAAATCGGTCCTGCATGTAAGGGAGCCACAAGATGGCATTTGCTCTATAAGTAGACTTCTCTTGCCTGATTTTGGAGACACAAACCCACCAAGACTTTTACAGCAGAAGTGGGTACCACTCCTTGGATCATGAGGCCCTTGGGAAGCAGCTTATCCTAAGTGTGCAGGGTGGTGAAGGGCCAGCACCCAGAGGACACCATGGTGGCTGTGCACAACATTCCCTTCAGCAGACTCAGTGAAAGATGAGCATTCTTTAAGTTCATGCACATTTTATTGAGTAGTAATATAAAATGCTTTTTCTTTGTCATTGGTACAGGCGCATGCTTTGATCGCCAACATTTCAGAAGTCAAATTACAAAGGCAAGGCTTTAGGCTGTAGTGAATGACTTGGGCACTTATACAATTGTTAAAAAATATGAATGGACTTTTGTTGTTTGTTGTTGTTTTCAGAATGAACCAGTTGTAACCCGTAACTAATATACAAAGGGAAAAAAATGTGAAAAAAGTACGTATTTTGTGGCACATGACAGAAGGAAATAACTAAACTGTTATGACATTAACGGTTACCATGCATTTAGAGTTTCACATGTAACTACAAACTTATTTAAATTTTACAAAGTTTGCTAAACATGCCAACCATCTATGTGTGCACTGACAAGCTTATGTTAAAAACTTTTAAGAATACTCTCCCCTTTTGATTTTTTCAAAGCTTTTGTTTTGATTACAAAATTTCAAAGGCATTAAGCATTTTAGAGAATATAAAGAATGCCAGTATACATACATTTCCAGTATATGTCAGGCCACTAAGCGCATTACAGTCCCGTACAGGCCGATACAGCCATTTTATTTTTCTCTTATAAAACATGCATAGGCAGATTTTTTTGTTTGTTTTTGTTTTTTACAGAATATAGAGGCTTCATCACTGCACTATGGTGTTGTGTTCACTATACTTAAAAATGCACCACTCATAAATATTGAATTCAGCAAGCCACAACCAAGACTTGATTTATCAACAAAACCCCTAAATATAAACAGCAAAAAAGATGGGTATAATTATTCCAGTTTTTTTTTTTTAAAAAAAAAAAAAAACTTAAAGAAAATGTATTCACTGCCAAATTAATAATGCTCTATGGAAAGAAGGGCATTCAAGCAAACTAAAGGAACCTGAGATAAGCATGATCTATACAAAATTAAACTGTCCTTTTTTTTTTTTTTTTTTGGCATTTTAACAAATTTGCAACATTCTTTTTTTTTTTTTCCATTTTTTTTTTTTTTTTTTTTTTTTTTTTTTTTTTTTAAGACTGCCTAATTCAGTTTATAGCCATTGTCTGACAAGGGTAGCAAAACATTATCAATAAATAGTCCTTATTTAGTTTGTACATCTTTTTTTTTTTTTCTGTTAAAAATGTTTGATGTCTTCCATTTTAGTGCTGCAACTGTAAACGTACAATAGAGTATAAGAAATTAGACAAAGTTTTCGTGTCCAGTAACAGAATAAAAGGCCTTTCATTAACCTATCTAAAAGTCCCCAGTGCAGTAGGAAAACGTGTTCATTCCCCTAACATTGCAGTATAGACTAGCATTAGCTTTCTTTTTAAAACATTTTTTTCCTAGAAGCATTTTTTTTTTAAAGGCATACCCAAAAGAGGTGTTTAATCACCACCCTCACCAAAATATAGTTTACTATCTCTCTCCCTCATTTTTTTTTTCATGATAGTGTAAACTGAATCCAATTCCTGGCCCCCAGAGCAAACAAGCTACCATCAGAGGCAAGAACATCCAACTGCTGAGATGCAGCAATCCCATCATGCCCTGCAGCTCAAAAAAAAAAAAAAAGTGAACAGGAAGTGGTCACTGAATATTGCTGCTATTACTGCCATTGCTGTCTGTGCCGTTAGTCTCTGAGGCGAGAGCCTTGTTGATGGAGTTAAGATTGGCGTCGGAGGGCATGGCGTCTCTGCGAGGTGGCATCCTCTCGTTAATTCGGTCTAAGCCCTTGGCCTCCTCGAAGCTAGTGATCTTATGTTGTGGTGAAAATCCTTTGATAGCTAAATAGAAAATCATTAAGAAAAGAGAGAGAACGTTAGGTAGAGCGTATCAAAGGACACCGGGGCTGCATCAAGTGAGGTTAGAGACTTCGTAGTGGGTGGGAATCCTTTAGTGGAGAACAACGTGACAGGACCTGAAGACAACACAACAGACTCCTTACCATACTGGAGGGAACCAAGGGTTTGAAAACAGCCAATGTCTCTTGCCAACCAAAATGTCCTCTTGAAGGGTTTAAGATGTAAGCATTTCTCTTGTCTTCATCAAAGTTTAGATCACAGAAATCCACAATGGGTATGTAAAGGAAAAAAAAACTGTTCCTGGGGCAGGCTTCTAGGTCCACCAACACGGGCCACATCACTGGTTCAATGCTCATTAACACTGACCTAAAGACTGCACTCCCCCCTGTTCTTACTCTGCCACTGTGGTGCTAGTGATGGCAAACTCGGTGGAAGCCCACTCTAGTCCCAATTCTAACCATGGCTTAGAACAGATGGTCTGAGGAACTAGAAAAGGAATTGACAGGGACGTTTCTTTGGCATCCCCAAGGCCAATAAGATCTCCACGTTGTGTTGCATGTGTTTTTGGGGGTGACGGGAGGGGAGAATTATACTCTGTTTTCCCACTTAACAGGAAGGTGTATACTGTATGTGGAGGTAAGAGAAACTCAAAAACAAAGATCACATGACTATGTGGAGAAGCACTTTCTGCCCTTTCACCGTGAACAGGTCAAACTGATGTTCATCTGGTACCCATTAGTGCCCAAACCAAGGAAAACTCACTCTCAGTAGAGCAACATTAGGTGGTGGCTGAAGAAGAACCAGAGGTGAATGCTTTTCACAAGAAAAAGAAAAAGAACTGGTGAACTGGTTTTGGTACTTAACACTCAAACCTTGACTTCTCTTTCGTTTTCCTTTAGTGACCTTTAGTGTGCTAGAGATAACGAGAGGTATTTGTGGGGGAAAAAAACAAAACAAAAAAAAACCCAAAAACACCTTCCTCCGTGGGTGCACCAACAGTGAGCTGAAAATAAGACACACAGACTGGGGAGGGGGGGGGGACCAATGGCAGCAGTTTGCTTTACTCCCTGTGAAAGGCTAGCCAGGTGCACCTACCGGAGGCCAATCACCAACGCTGAGTTGGGCTGCATCTCCATGGCAGATTAAGGACAATTTCAAGGTACATGTATCCTCCCACTTTGTTGGGGGTGGGGAGTAAAGCAGTTTAAAGCTGACACTTTGCCAGCCACTCATCTATAAATGTGCAGCCCTTCATTAGTACGGATGACATTCCTAGAAGATTTACACAGTTGTTTAAAAGCTCATTATAAAGAAAGACAGATTGTTCCCCCTCTGCATTTTGAGGTTAGCATAATGGTGATTAGTCAACTGTGAGAGGAAACACGGGAGGTGGGGACGGGAGGTGGGGAAAGACCAAGGCCCAAAGCAAAGCTTCGTAATTCTGTAATAAGCTGAAAAATACTACAGCTGTCTAATGAGCACCCACCCTGAAAATTAACTCAATTATTTTATGCGGCAAAAATAACAAGACACCTTACTCTTTTTCTAAATGATATCAGTTCATAATCAAAAGTCTGTCGTGATAAATTATGAAACTTTGATTCATTTGAATAAAAAAAAAAAAAAACAATGACAGCTCTAGGTTTTGAAGCCAATGAGGTCAGAGAACAGGAATGCAAAATCTTGTAGAACAGAGGCTAGTTGGGGATGGGGCTCCATTTCTCATCACATCTGTCTACCCCTGTATCGAAGGAAGAGCTCTGCTCTAGATGCTGGTCAGACAATGGTGTTAGCAATTTACATTGGGAGTATATACTTAGCACAACACAGAGCCACAGAGTCACAGAAAACAGCCAAACTCTCAACAGGAATGCACACTGCAGATTAGATGTTGCCAAGAGGAATGGAGAATTCCCACATAAATAGCAGTTTGCTCACTGCTATTTAGGAAACAGTTGTATTTTTCTCTTACATCACTGTCATTTCCCCTACCATATCCAAATCATGAGCAAATTGTAAAGCTAAAGTGACACTTTTTACATCATACCAAAGGACCATATATGCACACAATTTTGTTTAAAAAAAAAAAAGTAAGTTATTTTGCAAGAACAAAATACAACTGAAGAATTTTGTTTTAAAGGGGAACTTCAAGTTATTCTTTTAAAAAAATTCCAGAGGGTGTGGAATGCATATTAAAACCATTTTCATGTGCAGTTCTCATATAACGAAGAAAAATAGCATTCAACTAAAAATTAGCTACTAATGGGTCAACTGTACTGCTCCTGCTCGGTGCTAGTAGGCAGTTGGCGATGAACAATTCTTGATATCCCCTGAAGCTCCTAGCAAGAGACCTAGCATAGAGCAGACAGGTGGAATGATTAATTATCTGTCTGCCTGGCTATCGTGTGATTGGCCACTTCCACAGCCACAGACACTATGTGAGCTCCTAAGAATAGTTTTTGAATGCTAACTTTCTTCCGAATATCAATTGGTTAAAATTGATAAGGATAAAAGTTTACCTCTACACATCAGTCTCACATTGGAATATTTTAGAGACATAAGTGATGTTGAACCGTAACCAAGCATTACCAAGCACGTCTGTTGTTGCAAGCTTGAGAAGACTGGAAATCAACTCAATTTTATTCTCTCGTCTCTGTCCTACTGGATCTGAGGGAGGGGTGGTTCAGCTCAAAGCATATTGTTTTACTTGTCACTTGTCAAAGCAGCTGCCATAACCCCCACCCCACATCATTCATGATATATAGAAATTTATATATATATATATTACAATACTTAGTTTTCTGTGATAAACTAGGTTCACTGTATACAAAACTCAAACATAGCTTTAAGGGAAAAAAAACCAAACAAACAAACGATAGAAGGACATTTTCCCCTTTAAAGCAAGAACATTTTGGTTAATACTGAGCCACAACTGTTAGCCCAACACCCACACACTCTGTACAAGCTACAGCAAATAAAAAAAAAATAAAATTAAAAAAAAATGAATACACCCAGCAGAGCCCTTATCTGTTGCAGGCACAACAGAAAGGGGACTGGCCAATTTACCTTCATCAGCCTCAATAGCCTCAACAGTAGCTGAAGAGAAGAAAGGGGGTGCAAAATGAATGAGAAAATGAGTAGAGGTTTCTTAACTCTAAAGAACAAGTCAGTGACGATCAAAGGAACTGGGGGGTGTGGGGGACTATTGTTCCTCTAGGTGCTGGCTATGGGCACAGACAACTAGACAGAAAGGCTAGAGAGAAAGGAAAACAAAACCAAAACAAACCACACACCACAGAAGTGAGACATGTACGTCATGACCTGCATACACTTGAGGGAATGAATGGGTGGCTTGAAGTCCTGGCTCACTAATCAATGACAAAATCCTCTAGGAAACGTGCAAAAAAGCTTTCTGCTGTGTGGGTTGAATTGATGACTGAGGTATGGAAATCTGCAATGTGTTTCTGATTCTTAGGGCATTTTAGAATCCATGCTTAGTGATTTGTACTAGAGATGCCAGAGGAATCGGACCAGCTTTAGGCTGGGTTGTGATGCTGGCGCTATACTTTATGTTACTGAGTAGTGAATGGCAGGGTTTCCAGAGATTGAAATGCACAGTGGTGAGGGCTGGACTTAAAGGGGGAGGAAATCAGGCTGTTTGGAGGGGGGGACACCTAGAAATTTTTTAAAGACAATTTCTGGAAGAGGAGGCTAGAGAGGGGAAGGGAACCACAGAGGGAATGGAAAGGCCTGGACAACTTTTAGCAGGCAAGCTGAGTTCAAGTTTTTTGTTTTTTTTCCCTTGTTGCAATTCCATTTTTAGAAGCGAAGTTCCGGAAGTCTTGGTCAAGTCGGAGCACAGCAGGCGCCACCATAATTCTATTGGCACCTTCAGGAACAGGGTGTCTCAAGGTTGAAGTCCCTCAGTGAGGTATCTTATGATGTGCTCAATTGGCAATTTTGGAGGTTGAGTAAGCCCACTGTCTACTTAGCCTTTACCATCTCCCTGTGCAGATAGATAAGGGTTTCTCTGTGCTATTATAGCTAGTGATGTTCCCTTAATTAAGTGTCAATACTAAACATCTGTCCAAGTTCAAAATGCTGGACATCAATATTTTACCCCTGGACTTCAATTTGCATTTTTTCATAATGTAAAATTTTACAACTACAACAAGGGCTGCGTATGCATGCCAGTTAACAATGCATTCTGGATTCCTCATAACCACTGAGAAGATCTGAATGCCAAAGCTTTGAGCGGCTTCTCTTTTCATGCCAACAGAAGGGGATCTGATATGAATCCTGAAGCAGACAACGCAGTAGTTTTACATATATACTGAGTTGTCAAATTCTCAGGACAAATGAAGTATCAACCCAGTGTGTGTGTGTGTGTGTGTGTGTGTGTGTGAATTCCATATGGAATAACACAAACAGATGCTTTTAAAATAAAATAAAAGGAACTCAACTAAGTGAAACTACAAACACAGGTGACCGTCTGAAGGTGACACTGTCCATTGTAAGAACGTAAACACCTTAGCTTTAAAAGCAAAGCTGAAACCCTGGAACCACGCCAGCACTCCTGGGGCAGAAATACACACAGCCTAGTGTGTCCTAAGCACAGGAAGTCTGTGGTCGGGCACTGATGGTGTGTGTGCCTCTGCTGTATGCTGAGCCTATTAGAAGCAGTAGCTTTCAATCATCTGGGCAGAGGTGCATTCTGCTCATATAAATGTTCTCTGTGCTAATTTCTCAGGATGTTCATTTTGATGGAAAAGGGTTTTTTGGGGAGTTTGTTTTTGTTTTATGAAGGGATTAATTTCTGACTACAGATTTACAGGAGGATTTCTTTTTTTACTTCTCCTATTCCAGAGTTTTCTTCTTTTGCTGGACTGTTTTTGAATTTTTGTGGGCAACTCAGAGACAGTGGTTTTAGAGGAAAATCATTTGAAAATAAAGGCTATGACTGTTGTGACGGCCTGACAGTTCCCTGCTCCCGGGGTGACTGTTATGTGCTGTGTGGAAGAAATATCTTAAGAACGCAATGGTAAAAAGACCTGAGTCTTTCGGGATGGAGAAGAGAGTTAGGAAAGAAAATACGAGAAAGATCCAGGGAGAGAAATAAGCAAGAGGCTGAGATTGTATTAAAATACTACAGTATATTTTTGCTGTACTTTTTTATCTGTTGAAGTATAACGTAACAGCAAAATTTCCATATTGTATGTTATATTTTAGTGATGTTAATTAAAATGGATAAAAATACCAAATACAACAGAAGAAAGAGTATATATAATTATGTTGTCTAACATGGGTAACACTAACTACATGTGAATCTTTAAGTTAAGTTTACTGAAAGTTAGGGGTCATTTAAAAGACCTTTTCATTTGCATTGATTATCTGTCAAACGTTCAATGGTTCTGTTACCAGCGGCCTTTGCGGTCATGAGAAATTCTCGTCACAAAAATTATGCTGGATGGTACTTGTACATCCAGTTAGGTCTCGAAAGTAAAATGCTTACTTAAAAGAGATGTTATTAATTAAAAATCACCAACAACAAAAAGACCCAATAAAATATAGTTGTGATCACTTCTCCTTTTGTATTTCTGATGAATCAGAGAAAAAGCTAATGTAAGTCTCATTTCCGTTCAAGTGGATAATTAAATTACTTTTTTATATTCTTTTGAAAAAATCTATAATTTTGCACATAAATGTGTATTCCTTTCATCCGTTAGGATATAACTGAAAACTTACACTGAAAGACTGGCTGAGGGAGGGAGCTCCAATGGCTCAAGCCTACTGTTGTGTGCACAGGCGCCCTAAATGAGATGTCCTGGAGGTAGGCCTGAAGAGAGGGATGTATGTACTAGTGAGAAGAAGGGTGTATTGCAGTGAATGAGGGTGCCTTCGTGTTAGACATGACTGAATATAACCTGGTGTGTGGGTTTAAGCCCTTCTTCCAGCCAAGAAGAACTGAAACGAAGAGTGAACTTCAATGAATGAGAAACTCAAGGCTCCACTGCTAACAGCTGCCCATATGCCTCCAGTCACATCCCCAGGCCTGCTTACCGCTTTGCAGAGTTTGTTTCCCGCCTGAGAGCACTCCGCTGGGAAGCATGCCAGTCGGGGTCAGGCCCTTCAGTGTCAAAACACTCTCACTCTCTTCTCTGGAAGACACAGAGGGGTTTTGGAAGTTAAGTTTTGCTTGCTTTTGTGGAAACAAAAAAGACACATAAGACCCCACATTTACCTCATATTGGCTCTGTGGATCTTTTGCTTTATTTACAACACAAGACATTTTTATCTATTTATACAAAGAGAATAACCCATAAATGACTTCAGTGATAAAATGGCATTATGTAACTGTGGTGTTATGCTCTCTTCTGCATGTTGAAGATCCTGAAGGTGAGTCTAGCTCTATAACCCGCATCACAAGGCCAAGCTGTTGCAGTGCATCTCGGTGACAACACGGGCCTGTGTACCCAGTGAGCAGCAGCATATGCAGAGACCTGCTTTACGGTAAAGGCCTCAGCACAGTCTATGCAATCCGTCTATTCAGGAATTATCTCAGGGGGCCATTGAAGGACTGTGTGTCACATGGCAGACAGGGTGACGGCACCTGGCACCCACAGCATCTGGGAGCATTTCCCAGGTTTTCTTTTTCAGCTTCTTTCTTCACAGATTTGTCTACATGAAATTCTTCCATTATTCAGATGGCCCTGTTTTAAAATTATTGTGAGTGAATCTTTTTTTTCTCAATTCTCCTTATCTGACAATCACTTATGACTTACAAACTCCATAATTAAGAAACGACTATGAAATAGGAATAACCTATTATCCTTTTATATGACAGATCCTGTAATGCTACATGTCCAGAGAAAAGTTTTTAATACATGAGTATATATACACACGCACACACACACACACACACACACAGAGGCATGTGTGCACACTTGAGCACTCACATACACACACAGAGTCATGTGTGCACACATGAGCATTCACACATACACATAGGCATGCACACACACACACACACTCACAAAGGTATGCATGAGCAGACAAGCGCACACACACACACACACACACACACACACACACACAGTGCTCAGTAGTCAAAACTACCAAAAGCTTTCCAATGATTTCTAGCATGACTCAAATGGAATGTCTCCCTAGATCTGTTCCTTTCTTCAATTCAGAAACTGCTCCAACTTACAGGTCACTGTGTAGCTACGTTTCCTTTCACATTCTACAGCAACTTCACTGGAACCTCATGGTGGCTCTATCCCCAAATAAACCCTTTACCTCAGTGCTTCTTACAACAGTTCACACACCCAACCTCTGTACCCATCTGCGATGACGTGATGAATGTACAACACTCACCCCAGTCAACATCACAACAGCTATCATCCCCCAGAGCCTCGGGGTACCCACCAGTCATTACTCTCGTCTTTGACAACCTGGTAGAAGGCCTTTCTGCTCCATCTTTCACAGGTCTGCCCTCTCTGCCCATAGGTATTTTCAGGCAAGAAGGCAAGCATTTAACAGTACTGCCAATTCTGTTGCTCCTTGATGCAAAATTACCTGACACCCTCTCCATCAAGAGTGCAGGTAAAATCTTTAGCAAGTCTCTATGGGAACCACAAAGAGCAGCTCTTCTATGTACATGCCTCCCTTCTGACCCAGCTCTAGACTACCCTTGCCACCAGGGTCCTCCATGTAGCACACCTTATCCCAGGGGATGGCCCCTAGTCATCTTCTAAGGACTGTCTGTGTATCTCCGTCTCTCTGACATCAAATGACTTTTCGAGTTGTCCCTTCAAATGTTACTCCAGATAACACTTTCCACAAGCCATGCCTCCTTCACCTTCCCTGGTCTATTGTTTATTTCTGGTCTCTAATGACCACTTCTCTACTGGCCAAGCTTCTCGAGGACAGGGTTTTCTTTCCGATTTGGCCACTCTAGCACCACAATACCTACAAAGGATCAATGTCATATATGCAGACCACACTCAGCAAGTATTTACAGGAAGAAGTTTTTTTAAAAAATAAATAAATAAAAGGGGAAATGGCAGTCCTGATCTACAGTTTTGATTCCCAGCTCATTCACTGCAGAGTTTACTCACGAATATTAGGATTGAGTCAGCCAATTAATCACTGTTTACCTTCACAAGGGAATGTCAACCTTTTCACGGTTCTCGTGTCAAAATGACTAGGTCGTGCAAAAAAGAAACACACGGAATACTAGCAATGCAGATTTGGAAAACTCAGAAGAACCTCTACAAAAATGAATGCAGCTCTCCTTCATGTTCATACTCAAAGTCAGGCTTTAACCTCACGACTGGCAAATATTTCTATATACCAAATAAATGCCGGCATCAAATCCCACTTTAAAAGCAGGGCTGCCCATATAAAATGAACGATTGGCGCCAATGATGACCAGGAATCATTTGGTTGCTAGCATTTTTATTTTGTTTTATTTAGATTTATTTACTTTATCTACATGAGTACACTGTCACTATCTTCAGACACACCCACCAGAAGATGGCATCAGATCCCACTACAGATGGTTTTGAATCACCATGTGGTTGCTGGGAACTGAACTCAGGACGACTGGAAGAGCTGTCAGTGCTCTTAACCACTGAGCCATCTCTCCAGCCCTAGTTGCTAGCATTTTAATGACAGGAGGACAAGTTTTGTTGTTGTTATTGTTGCTGGTGGTGGGTTGTGTGTGTGTGTGTATGAACAAAGTAATTTTTAAAATTTCAAAATTCTATTATTGTACTAAAGATACCGAGCCCCTTCATTTTGGAAATACCCCACTCCCTGAAATCAGCTGATGCCAGGAAAATCTCCCAGCCACACACTGGAGGTCAAGATACTGTTCACTGTTCTGGGCTTCACTTTCCCTCCTCTGCCCTATCACATTTATAGTGGCAGGGATTAAATCATAAATGATGCAAAAGTCCTCTGACAGAATGGCTGTCTGCCTGTCCGCCTTCTTTCACTTGCCCTTCGTTCACCTCATCTCCTTCTTGCGGGTCTGACTCCCACTCGTGCTTCACACGAGAGTCTCTCCATTCTGAAGTCCACCCATCTCTCCAGAGTTCTCAGGAAAACTGCTTTCTTCGGTAGTTCCCACTGAGGAGTGTGACCTCCTCAAAAGTCTCCTTGTAACACATTCAGCCTGTTCTTGTAGAGGTGTCCTTCTCAGTCCCCTGAAGGACCTTTCCCCCCTCTCTCTAGCCCTAGCTACCAACAGCTTTCAACTTCTGGAAACATGGAGCGTATAAATCAAAGAGCACGCTTTCAAATAATGTGACAATTGTCAAGGATGGAGTATGGAACATTAATCTTATATTGATCGTATGCTGAGTTAGGAAACCAGGGGCATTTGTGCCTACGGTTCTTTTACGGCAGCTTTTGGAACATTTACAAAGATGGGTTTGGCTCATGTTGTGTTTCTATTAGAAGATGCTGCTCAGAGGTTTTGCTGGATTCTTTCTCAGATTCTGCAGACTGTCTTTCAGCAATATCACCAGTCTATGTTATTGCTCACGCCTCCCTCTGCACTTCTGACTTTTGCTTCTCTCTGAAGCTCCAGGATGGAATTTCTAACTGCCTCAACATAAAGGTTCTGCCAGATGCAACTGCTACAGCCAACCCAACGAATGTTTGATCTTTGGAGAAATGTTCATTCTTTCCCAGACAACAACATCCTATCGACCACATGGGCTACGGCTCTGTAGACTATTCTCAAAATATGTTTTCTTCCTTATCACTTATTGCACAAGTAAAGGTTTGTGTAGAAAACAATGGAATCTAGGCCCACTTATCTTACCAGTGCAGAACCATCAGAGTGTATTAGAGAGTACGTGGTCCCAGAAAAACGTGCTAAAAATCTCCTACCAGGATGGCTCTCTTCACTCATTCCACGAGCTGGCCTGGGCTTACAAAGTGTTGCTACTCATGTTCTGGGCCAAATCCAAGCTCACAGTAAACTATAGCTACTCCAAAAGCCAAATTAGGGCCACAGCTGGCATCTCATCTAAACCTGACAGAGAAGTTGTTTCTTTTCCCGCTGCCTTTGCATGCTGCTTGTTTTGAAGCAGGCCGTATATCCTATTTGTGATTGGCAGATCTCAGGCAACTTTCCTCCACATCTGCTGCATGGGGTGAGTATGTATGTCTGTCTGTATGTATGTATGTATTTTGGTATTTTAAAATGGGGTTTCTCTATGTAGCTCTGGCTAGCCTGGAGCTTAATTTATAGAGCAGCCTGGCCTTTGCTTCCAGAGTGCTGGGACTAAAGGTATGTGCCACCATGCTTGGCTAATACGGGGGATTTAAAGACTGTTTTCTGATACCCCTATCATGGTGCATGGTGTATTGTATGAACCCATTTCTCTACCCGAGAAATCTATATCATCATCCAACATCAATTCTGCTGGTCCCTGACTTACAAATGGTAGTGTCTTCACATCCTTGTATTTGTCCCTTCCTTTGCATGCCTCATCCAAGAGCTTGCTCCAGCCTTTTGCTTGTATCGCTTCACAGCTTCTTGAGCATTCTTCCTTCTACTAACAAGTAGCTCAGTCATCAGCATACATATCTAAGGCACATGTTCAAGCATGACTCCAACATCCTTCCAGGACTCTTGGTTGCCATACACAGAAAGATTACACACGTTATCCTGGTATTCAAGGACCCTGAGGATGTAGATCTGAGGGGTTTGTTGTTTTCTTAGCCTCAGGTTTAGCCAACTTGCTCACCTTAATGTCTTTTACTACTTGCATTTTCACATACCTGCAATTTATCACCAGATTGCTAGTGTTACTTCAACCATTCTATCCCACATTGTTGTTTTGAGTTGGACATTAGTGTTGCTTTTCCACCGAGGGCAGACACACACACATTGCCTGTTGTAAGGCACAACCACGTCAGCCCTATAAAGCTTGCTAGGTGCATTATTGTTAAACGTGTATAACAGGAGGAAACATTCAGCATTGAGCGTGCACCTCAAATAGATCCCATTGGCACTGGTTCCAGGACCACGTGACTTATCCTTATGACTTCGAATGACTATGTCACGATTTCTTCACCACATGCCTTCACAGCTGTGGTCCTACCCATCCACCCACCCAACCTAATCTTCATAACCCTCCCTCACTGACAGCCTCATTAAGAGCAATCCACCTAGGAAATCTAAAGGTTCCTTCTGTGCAACGCCACATTGAACATCTGTTCCCATCGACAGCACATGCTTCATGGTCTTACAATAGTTTATATGTCTGCCATTCCAGTTCAGCTATGTGAATTACCTAACTTGAATTCCACTTCAGATGGAATGCTCAGCTTGGCCTACCAAATTTACTTTCTTTTTGTGTGGATATGACTCCTGTATCTTACATAAGGCTCACAGATGCTTTTAAAATCGGACTGCAAGGACATACATGCACCTTCTTTTTGTTCCCTCCTGACAAGTGCCATCTTAAGCTACAGGTCACCATTAGGTTTTGAAGTAGCCCACCAGGGCATCATATTAGACAGCAGCAGTCATGGGTCTGGAGAAACTTTCCAGGCCTTTGAAATGGATTGGATCCCATCCATAGCATAGATTCTTTATGCGGTTTGAGAACTCAAATAATTAAAAAAAGAAAACTTTATGTCTATACTGAGGTTCCTCCTGTATTTGTTTTCAATCTATGTGCTTTTAAATGGAAATCTTTGGTATTTACATTTCCCTTAGTGACTTCCATTAGACAAAGAGCATAGTTCAGTACGTATAAGGATAATACACGTGCAAATGTTCATGACTAAGATACCCACTCAACACAGGAATTTTAGATAACTGTTTATCCCCACAGGTCATTTCTTTAGCCATACAGGACTTCCTGGAGGGCTTTAGAACTGCTCAATCTGTGTCTATGTAAGGATCATTGCACTAGATATCTTCTTTGCTTTGAACTCTCTTACTGCATTTCTTCATGAAGGCTAGCATATCTGCTCAGATGACGTCTCTCATGATTCTTCACTGCCCTCATTAAGCGCCATATTGATAACATGGTTGCCTTCAGATTCCTTGATTGTTCTGTGTGGTACATGCTTAGATTTACAGTTTGCTGCTGTTTACTCACTGCAGAAGTAAGCAATTCCCAAGAGTCTAGGAAGAATGAAGATTGGCAAGACTCAGAGCATTGCTCACTAAATTCTGTTGACTTTTTACAAGGGCTCTAGCGGCCTCAGCGTTGCTGTTGACTTGGGATGTTGCTTCTCATCCTTTTCACAGGACCGGACTTTTAGCACCAAGACACTTAGTGACTCCTCAGTGACTTTACCAAGAGTAGTAGCAATGGCAGGCAGAGAAACAATTACCTGACCAAACCCCCTGACGATAAAGAACTAAAAGCTAGGAGAGTGCTCAGTGGATAGAACATTTGCTGAGCAAGTAAGAATGGAGTTCTCAGCACCTAGGAGGCAGAGACTGGACAACGCTGACTAGCTACACCAGCTGGAATGGGTGAACTCCAGATTGATCATGGTACCCTGCCTCAATAAATAGAGGAGAGAGTGACTGAGTAAGATGTCTGTGGTCAATTTCAAGCTTCTAATTGCAGGGAAAGGGAGAGAGAGGAAGACAGAGTGAGGAAGGAGGGAGAGGGAAAGGGAGGAAGCCAGGAAAGAAAAGAAGAGATAGGGGAGGGGAACATGGAAAGAGCCAGATATGAATTACAGCAGTCATTTGTCAAAAATATGCAGTTGTATAACTCCTAAAGCATTTCTATCTATCCACACTAATGTGTATGACCAGGAATGGACAACACTCATGTAAAAACTGCACCATATTTAAAAGTGGTCTTTGAAGAAAAATCTAGTTACTGTACATTATCTAGAAATAGATAATTAAAGTAAGGTGCAAGAAGTCTCTTCCATCAACTCTTTGTTTTCAAAACACATGCTTAATAACATCAATAAGATGATTCACTATCCACTGAAAAGCAAGCTCCTATAGCGAACTATTACAGAAGATGCCTTTTGTACTGCATTAAGTGATTCATTCGGGTTCACACAAACAGCTTCATGGCTAACGTTCATTTCTTCCAAATCTAGTGAAATGCACCCTTTAAATTCACCCCCCCCCCCAAAGCCAGAGCACAAACTAGAATGCATCCTAATCACTTTCCTTATGAAATGTTTTAAATCCTGCAGCAACCTGCGGGATAAAATGGCCCATAATCCACTTATCTACCTATTCTTCCTAGAAATGATTTAGTAGATTAAAAGGTACATAAAATGCAGATGAGTTGACAATTTCCATTTAAAAAGAGAAATAACACAAGGAGCACAAATCTTGCAGGGTAAAACATTTAAACTACTGGAGAGAAGTGTAAGACAGCTACTACGTGATGTACAATAATATTCCAACAGAAAGGGAGGAAAGATGAGCCCACCTGAGAACTGAGAACACTCTGGCCATTTTGCCTATTGCTCGAATCTTGTTCCTGATGACCTCTTTCCGGGCTGCAGCTGTGGCTCCTGTGTTTCAAAACAGAATCCAGCAGTTAGTGACATTCTATCTGCCCACATACACTTGGCAACTCTACCCATTAACAGTTATGATACGTTTTGCTTCGATTTTGTTGCCCTTTGGCTATCTTTGAATTGAATCCCAACATTTGTACTTTGGGCAATTGATTCCAAGTTGTGATCCTCATGACAAGGAAGAACTGCTGTGGATTCCCAGGGGTGGAGCCCAGGTGAGGAGATTCCAGAGCAGAGACCACTACTGGAAGATTTTCTTTCTCCTCTGCTTTCTGAGTTTCAGTTCTCTTCTGAGATAGAAGATGGTGTATTAGTATCTCCAAGTAGGAAGATGATGTTGGGAAACTACTAGGCTCTCAAAAATCCTCATCAAACTTAAGAGACCAAGGCTCCTGGTCACTCCATACTTTCTGATAGAACATTTGGGCTGTTTACTGCTCATAAACACTTCTTGTAGCCCTAGCTATTCATTCATCATGTGTTCTGAATGAAAATGTGGAACGATGAATTGAATTTGTCAAGAGATAAAGGTATAAATGATGATAAAAATCTATGCATGGGTCTAGTGTTGAAGACATGGCGCAGTGCTTAAGACCACTCATTTGCAGTGGGCCTGGGATTGGTTCCCAGTACCCACATGTTGGTTCACAACCATCTTTAACTCCAGACTCAGTGGATCTGGTACCCTCTTCTGGCTTTTGTGTGTACCCCCCACACATGTGGTGCACATACATAAATATAGGCAAACACTCATATACATAAAATAACATAAATGGGTTTAAAATTTTTCATAAGTAATACATGGGTCTGTCCAGGTGTGTTTTACAGCTTCTAGAATTTTCCAAATGAATAATAAAAAAAACTACTTAATAACTGCTGATATAAGCATTTTCTTTTAAATATTCTTTTAAAATAGTTTCTTATTATATTGTATGACTTTTAACAAATCTATTTGTTAATTCTCAAAATGTAAAACTTGGAAAACCACTTTTCTTGTTAATTTTTTTTTTTTTTTTTGGTGTTATTGTGTATTGAACCTAGGTCCTTGTAAATGCGCAACAAGCACTGATCTCTGCCTGGGCTACAACCACAGCCACTCTTAAGATCATAATCCAAAAAAAAAAAAAAAAAGGAAAAAAACCCTAGGAAATACACAAATGGCTGTTATTTGTCAACTTGGCTGGATAGAGCAGTGCCTGGGAAACTAATAGAGAACATACTTCGATTACTTCCAGGTTACTGTGAGTGACGTCTTCCTGTAAGCTCAGGGCATGGAGAAACTAAAGGGGAAAGTGAGCAGGCTAATGCTGGCATTCCAGCTTTCTCTTTCTGTGAGCTGTTCTACCAGCATGTCCCCTCTGCCAAAACCAACCATGAGCCCAAACTCCATTTTAACCTGTTTAGTCAGAAATCTTGTCACATGGGTTTACAGGAAGTCTAACATAATTTTTAAAAATTTCTACTGCATATACACAAACACACACACATTCATGCGTGCGCACACACACACATACACACTCTCACACACACACTCACACTCACACACACTCACACACACACCACACACACACACTCACACACATACACACACAGACACCACATACACTCACACACACACTCACACACACACACACACAATTATACTCGCCCAACTCCTGTTAAGATCAGAAACATTCCTAATTTGAAAGAACAGTTTGAGCCCTAAGATTTGCTGAGATAAGAATAACAGATATGTGAAATATATTTTTGATCTCTTAACCCATAATAAGAACAAATTTTTGAAGAAAATATTGTTGTTTCTGAAGATAATTTGGAATCATTTTCATTGTTTGCTAAAAGACGAGCAACTGCCCTTCACCCTAACCCTTCTTAGAGAAGGAAAACTTGGGACAGCATGGGAGATATTGACATGGCTGTAGAAAAGCTGGGTTTGTTTCGTTTTGAATTCTAACAGAAGGAAGCTTCTTCTATGTGATTAATCTCCAGAGGTGATTCTTATGTATATTCACATCATAGATCCATGGGTATCCCCAGGAGATGGGTACCAGCTGTGAGCATCATTCCACCATTCCTCTGTCCTGAAACAGCCTACAGTTTTGCCTATTTCTTTCTCTCTTACGGTGACCACATCATGGAGATTGCTCCCTCACATTAATGGGCAAGGTTGCTATTTCCAGTTCTTCTGCCTGCCACTGAATGGAGTGAGTTCAAATGCACGCGAAAGAAAACTGCTCTCCAATGCAATCCATGGTAACCCAGAGCCATGAGATTCCACTCATTAAGAATTCCTTGGCCTGAACATCAGAGAAGAAAACACAGTGCATGATGCCTGCCTCCAACCTTATTCTGAGATTCTAATAGGATTGGTAATTCAGACTTTCTGGCACATCGAATCTTGCTCTAGAGATCAAGGAAGAGAGAGAAATCAACAGTGCTTAGATCATTGGTGATTAATGACTGAGACTATTAAACTGCATTTTATAAAATAATGATGATGATGATGATGATGATGATCTTAAGTGGGATAGAAGTGGTCTCTTCAGATGAGCTTTGTCAATTCTTTTCCTTCAGTTCTGATTTCAGTCTAACCATTAGCCTCTTTTTGTTTTAATATTTCCTACCCACTACTGACCCGTCTTCTCAGAGGTCATGATGTGCTGGGCAAGGGAAGAGACTCTGGCGCTTCCAGCATACAATCTAGCCAGATCATGAAACTAATCCACTGACACGCAGGATGGAAAGTGTGAGAACGTTCCAATAAGGGCAACTATATTTAGACATGAAAACAAGAGAAGGAGCGAGGAGTGGTTAAGATTCTACATCTAAAACTGCACATCTATATGGGGAATGAGAAGGGTCAAACAAAAGAAAACAAGTGAGAAATCCAGAAGAATGAGCTCACAGAAAAAACCTCCAATAAAGGCCGTGCAAAAACCAGAGCCAGAGCCATGGAAAGGAAGACTCTAAGTAGGGAAAGGAAGAAAATAAACCATGCTGCTCAACTCTTTGAGGGCTGACATGCAGAAGAATGCTCAGGATTCAGCTCCAACCATGAGATGAGGATTCTGACAGTCCCAATCAATATGCTACTGATATATATGTTCCTATCAACTGAATTATTGCACATTATGTAATAAATTCTCTATCACATATGCATACTCATATCCCCCAATAAATGGTGAGCATATAAATTTTTGATGAAAAATTCTCTTTAGAAATTCTTTAATATCACAGCAGTGGTATTTCATCCTTTTCCTGAAATAGACTATATTTACTCAAAATTTCAAATAAGTTTACCGATTAGCTCCAAGGAGAGACAGTGAGACTACATTTTATCCTCTCTGCCCCAGACACAGTATTATTCTCTAGCTCAGCCTGGCCTCACATTGTAGCTCAGGCTGGTCTAAAGCTCAGTACAATCCTCCTGTCTCTGCTTCAAAGGTTCTGGTATTACCAGCCATTATATCTGTCAAGACTCGTCTTTAAACATTTTCTCCTGGTGGTAATGTTAGATATTCTTTAATTACTCAAAGTCTCAAATTCATATCATGTGATCATAATTTCCTAAAATATAAAATATCAAAACAGATGAACATCCATGAGTGCCATGGATTCTCGTTAGAGTTGATGGAAGTAAGCCACTGCAAGGTAGTTACCAGGAGCAGGATCTTACAGTTAGTATCGTACTCCTAGTGCACATCCCGTTACAAGTTGTCTGACTCAATCCTGTAATTTGGCAGAAAGGTCAGCAAAATAAGTCTGTGCATTCTAGACTTTTGATTTTACTCGCCACATACAAATATAATATAGTAGACCATCTTGCTACAACTTTGCCTTGGCTGTGGTAATATGCCACGGTTATATAGGTAAAGAAGATGTATAAAATATCTTTTATGTAAAACCTGTGCTAATTTTCACAGAAAAGAATATAATCTCCTACTTTAACTTGGAAGTCCCAAACTGAAAGGCATTATTTCATGAGCTAAGAAAATAGTAAATTTCAAAGTGAAATTTCACTTTATGCTTTTATTCTAATAATTATGACTTTTTTTCTTTCTTTGTTTTCATCTTTGAAGTTCTTATATGTCTGGGCATTATTCTAATATTTCTGGATTCAAGCCACCTTGCACACTATTTTCCTCAAAGGTGGTGAAGCCAATATACAGACTAAAGCAATCTAAACATTTCCTTATTCAGTGTCCTTCCTGCTCTTCATGGCCCACCCTCTCCTCTCAGGACTCCTGAAGAAAGCTATCTGTGACAAGTGGCCTGCTGAGTAAATGTTACCACCTCCCACAGGGTGGATTTCAGCCTGGGACAGAGCTGCAAACAGCACTACAGAGGCCTGGGGGTGCCAGAATGAAGAGGTTCTAACCACACTGAGTACCTGCCATGTAGGAGAGTTGACCTTGTCACTTAGGTCACAGTTAGCATGGCAGAGCTCCTGCTACTGCTACAAGCCCAGGTAAGCCAAACAGGGCTGTTTGGAATATAGAGCTCTCTCCACTCACTCATCACGTGTGCTTTCACTAACAGCCTGCTGTGTTTAGCACCACAAGGATGAATAAGGCACGGTCTCTCCTCGGGGACCCTGGGAAGCACTATCACAGACCATGGCAAACACAGCGAAAGTGTCAACAGTGTGCTGGAGCTCACTGAGACCAGCTGGCATGAGAACACTGACCAGGGCTCTTAGCTCTGTCTCCAGATTTCAAAGAGGCACCTTGAAAACAGCCACAAGTGATAACTTATGCTGTGGAAACCTGCAACTGACACAAACCACCGTCTTTGCTCCCCTGGAAGAAAGGTTGTTAAACATTTTACAGCACATTATTGTTCTTACAAAATGGTAATACTTAATAGTTGAAAGTAACTGTTGGAAGATCTGGATGCATCTTAGGGAAGGGCACATAAGCAGGGGACTAGAGTCAGAGATGTAGAGAATATTCCTCATGGTTTTCAATGTGTGTGTGACAACCACTAACACATGTTCACAAAATGGCTGTGTCTAGCTATCCAGCAAGGATGGAGTCTAGATACACTGGGGGATGGTCAGGTTGGGTGAGAAGAAGAGGAGGCAGGATGCGAAGCTAAACTGAGGATTCCAGCAATGGAATATATGCAGATAACAGTGTTAGGCACTATCACAGACAGAATAGAGGTAAATAAAAGCTACTTTGCCAAGAGTTGAGGAAGCAAAAAATACTTGTGACTGGATGGATTAAACATTAGCTGTGGAACCTAAGTGATGGCCACATGGCTACAGGCTATGCAGGTCTTTCAACTTTTCAATAAATATTGGAATATTTTTGTAATAAATGTGATGAAACTATGCTTGGAAGAAATTTGGTATTGAGAGACTAGTGTGAGGACAAGTTTGGGGAGCTGTGGTGCCTATGTCCTGACCTTCTTCATGTGACTTGGAGGCATGTGTTGGCTCAAGAAGGCAGAGAATAGTGGTTCCCTGGCATTACATTCCCGACCCTCCCAACACATGTGGCAGAAAACTGAACTGTGAATACATTGTCTTAAAAGTGCAACCAATCAGATTCTAAGTAGATTAAGCACAACTTTACAGTGCTAAGTAATGAAGTTAACTATTTTTTGTGGAAACTTTGTAGTCATGCCTTCTAAAGAGAGATATTTTCATTTTAGCTTTGGAGGGAACAAAACAGCCTTTAAACATTATTTTTGGGGTTGGAGAGAGAGCTCAGGGTTATGAGCACAGACTGCACTTATGTAAGATCTAAGTTTGGTTCCCAGCATCATATTGGGCAGCTCATAGCAGTTTGTAACTCCAACTTCAGAGTAATCAATGACCTTCTGGCTTCTCTGAGTACCTGCTTGCACACATACACAATTAAAAATAAAATAAGCTTAGTCTTAATTTAATGTTTAATGGAAAAGCAATGTGTAGCTCCACTACTTCATTCTACTGGCTTTAAATCTTTCCTATTTTTTAGGTTTCCTTTCTTAAAGGATTTTGAAATAATTCAAATGTGTGTATAATATATGTGTTTTTGAAAAATGCCTTGCAGACTGTTGTGTCAAATATAGCAAACTTCTTTAAAGGACAGGGCTCTCACCCCATATTCGTTGGTAAACTTTATATTTCTTTAAATCTTTAATTCATATTCAAAGATAACATATATATTTACTCCTTATCAACTTTGCAGGTTTGTTAAATTTAACAAATTCATCACTTTGGGAAACTGTCCTGTCACCTGGCTCACTGTCCGACTCCTAGCGAGCAGAATTTAGAGATACCTTCAGATTTTACTTTAGCCAAACAGAGCAATAACTGAATCTGAATACGGCTACATGTGGTGTGAAACATAGGAGGTAAAATACAAACTATTTCAATTGTTAGATCAAAAACAAAAATAGCTTACATGGAAGGGGACGAGAACATGTGAGCAGACGCATGCAGAAGCCTGACATAATCGGTCTTTACAGTTACTTACAGATGCTCATGACACTTATGACTATGCAGAGCGTCTCACTGGAGAGAATACATGCCCCACCTTTGTGATGCATCATCCCTAAGCCTTGTCTCCTTTGCCTTTTCATTCTTGACGCAGCTCAACAGCAAAGATGAGCTCCTACATTACAGAGGATTGGCACGTTTTCTAGGTTACTCTAACGTCTTTCACTCTGGGCCAAGAGCTGCAATGGATGAGTTCTCCACAAACTTTCCTATACCACTGCAATCCAGAATCCCCGGCTCTGGGAGGGAACCACAGTGCTCTGTAACTGTTCTTCTTCTGATGGAAGTGCTTCGAAAACAGTGGCCCTCAATCAATATCCCCCATGGATCACCATTCTCCTCTCCAAGGTGAACTAGCTGGAAGAACCACAATACTGTAACAATAATCACCTTTAAATGACATGGTTGTATTGTCACCGCCAATGGCATATTTAATATTAGCAATTTAATTCCTAAAAAGTTCATTAAGGAGAACGTTATTGGTACTTTATGTACTGTATTCATTTTCTATTTCTATTTCAATTTACTTAATCTTAGTGCATTATAGACTTTAATTTTTTTTAAAGGTTTTAAAGTTTCCGAGACAACAGGTCCTAAATGTTCAAAAATTCTTTCAGAATGTCCACTGTAACTATGATTACTTCATACTTCAGCTGGACAACACAAACATATGATGCTTATGAATATTTAAGATTCATAGAAATAAATGCTACTGTAATATATCAATGAAGGTTAGGGATGAAGATGAAATACCATTGTTTTGAGTAAGGAGATTTCTTTAATGTCCTCAGTGGCTGGGCCCAGGGGGACCCCAAAGATTAGAATGGAAAAAGGGAAAATAGAAGAGATGAAAAGCTGGCATGCGGCCTCTAGGCCAGGCATGCTCTGAGGCTTTTAGCACAGAGGATGTGAAGATGGGATCCCTTTAAAATCTCCTTGTGATGTCTTTGGTGATGCATGCAGAATACATAGTAGACTGTCCTAGTGACAATAGGTTACTCTCAGTTTGCGAAGTGACTGCTCTTGGAAGCTCTCTCCTTGACAGGCTGTCCTTCAGGATCTATACTGCCACTGCCCAGGTAGGCTCAAAGGCTCTTCCAAGCATAGATTAGGTTTCCCTTTTGTACTTAGACTCTGCCGTATAACCCCACACAGGTGGAGCCTGATGCCTACCAACTCTAAGCCACAAATCCTATACTTTCCTCTAAGTGCTATAATTTAATGAACATCTCCTGAGGGAACAGGTAACAGTGCTGGGATTTCTGCCATAAAGCTGCTCTAATGTCCCATTTTGAAAGCCCCACAATATCTTTTAAAATGTAAATTTAAAAAGTACAAAAACCCTCTGATACTTAATAAATTTCAAGGAAGGACAGAAGACCCTGGTGTCCACCTGTCTGGTCATAAAACAAAAGTGAACTCTTTCCATGGGAAGCCTTAAGGCCTACGTGCCTGATTGCTGACACTGGCTGGTCATTTCCTACTTAGTTAAAAGTACTCTATTTACAAACTCTGATTTGATTCTATGTACTGTTGTTCTCTGAGATGATATGTTTAGGCAACATGTGATTACGGAGCAGAACCATAGAAATGGCCCACATTTCTAATCCTCATTGGGGTGAAAATTAGAGACTTTATAAACCTATAAAAATTTCAAGGAATGGGAACATAATCCACGTATGCCTTACCAAGCACATTTAAGCTTCTCTGTTTATCAATGAGGAAACTAAGAACCTGCAACGTTCTAGATGGGGCAACCTCTTTGTCAAGGCAGACAAAACAATACAATAACAAAACAACATTAATTTTTTAAACTGACAACAGAGAACTTAAAAAAAAAAGGTAACTGTCAAGTTAATAGGCAAGCTTATTTTCTAAGAATGAAGTGATTACCATGGCTGGGTATCTCTCAAGAAACTGTGGCTGTAGGTAAAGCTGTAAAGACTCTAGCAGGCCTTTTTTATGGATATGATTAGGCATGCATGCTGTCCTGGTAAGTTTTTATTATCACATGACACAAATTGAGAAAAAGACAGTTTCAATTGAGAGACTGTTCAGGTCAGATTGCACTGTGGACATGTCTTTTTGAACTGCCTTGATTGTTGGTTGATGTTGGGAAGGCCCAGGCCAGTGTGGACAGTACTACTCCTAGGTAAGATGAGTTGTCTTAGGAAAGTGGGTGTCAGAGAGAGCATGCCAGGAAGCTGCTTTCCTCCACGGGCCCTGCCTCTAGGTTCCTACCTTGAGTTCTGCTCCTACCTTCATTCAGTGGACTGTGACCAGGAAGTATAAGCCAAATAAACTATTTCCTCTCCAAGTTGCTTTTGGTCATGGCATTTGCCACAGAGTCAGAAAGCAAACTAGAACCCATGCTCAGTGTTGTGAGAAAGCACACTAGCTAGAAAATAATTCAATACCTCAGGGACTTATAATTTAGTATTCTAATGATATTTAAATGTTGTCTCATGAATGCTCAATAATTGCATGGGAAAAGTGGGCAAATACAGTGACAGGCTCTGTTTGACTCACACAATATAGACAGAAAGTTGAGTGTCACATAACAACATACATGTTATATGTAAAGGGGAAGAAAGAAATGCAGCTTCCACACTGGATGGAGAATGATCTAGGCACAGTAGAATGTGCAGAGCTTATTTGAAACAAGCCTATTTCAAAGTTTTCTGGTGGTTCACAAAACACCAGCCAAGGAGTCTTGTCAATAAAGAAAGCATGCAGCAAGGCTTTGTCCCACACACACCCACACACCTCAAAGGGGGAAAAAAACCAGCAAGGAAAATGAGCACCAAGTTTGGGCTACCACCAGTGCACAGTGGCAATCCACAGAGTAGCTAAGGCAATCACTGAAAATGTCCAGGGGACACTGTGCTCGAACCAGTGAGCTTCCTGTGAACCTTCAGATGATACATTCCATTTTTTTGTTTGTTTGTTTGTTTGTTTTTTCGAGACGGTTTCTCTGTGTAGCCCTGGCTGTCCTGGAACTCACTCTGTAGACCAGGCTGGCCTCGAACTCAAAAATCCGCCTGTTTCTGCCTCCCAAGTGCTGAGATTAAAGGTGTGCGCCACCACTGCCCGGCTTTTTTTTTTTTTGTACATTCCTTTAAATGGCATCCAAGAGACAGAGCAACACAGTGGTGAAGAGACAGGAGCCCAGAATAAAAGGCCTGTCTCACGCCCTTGTTTCACACACACAGACCACTTTTCTAGTTTGGATGACTTAGGAAGCCCTATTACACCGCACTTCATTATCTGTACAATAGTGTTCTGCATGCTCTACTGGCATCATTTCCTACAATTGTCAGAACCACCTCCATGTAGTGGAGCACCCTTTGAAGGAGACATAAGAAAGAAGTTGCTTGCTTAAAGTCCCCAGCCAGAAAAGTACAGTACAGCTAGGGTTCCTTATAGCAGCATGTTGTTGATTTACTTCGGAAAGAGGTGGAAGAATTAAGGAGGCTTTATTTCTTAATTTTACATAAAAGTCTATGCATGCATTAAATAACTACAGATTCATGCAGCCAACCTTCAGGAAGTATGCATGCAGATAAGCAGGTACCTGCTGAGACACTTAACTCAGAGCCTTGGCGAAAGATAATTGCTCCAGTGTGTTTACTGTAAAGAAGAGAATGCCTGCATTCTGTTCTTTCAACTGTGACATCTCTCTCTCTTAGTACAATGAAAGAATGATTGTGTGATCCTGGTGACTATCAAGCAGCTTCCAGATCTGCGTTTGATGCCATTCAGGCTCAAGGATGGACTCCAGATAGCAGTGACCAACTAGAGAGTGTTAATAGCCCGGTAAGCCCTCAGAACAAAGTGGACCACACCAACCAAACACAAGCAAGAGTTCTGTTTCTACAGAGTTCAGTAAACATGGGAGGCCAGTTTCCATGAACTAAAGATGAAACTGTAAAATAGAGTTTTTCATAAGAGAACAAAGATCGTCTCATAGAAAAAGAGTTTGAGAATTACATTATTCAGGGTATTTATACAACTTTTTATTGTTGCTGTTGTTTGGGTTTTTTTGAGACAGGGTGGCCCTCTGTAGCCTTGGCTGTCCTGAAACTCACTCAGTAGACAAGGCTGGACACAAACTTACAGCGGTCCGCCTGCCTCTGCCTCCCAAGTGTCGGGACTAAAGGTGTGCGCCACCACTGCCAGGCATATTTACACACCATTTAAAGTTTAGCCATTCCATGTATACTAGAGGTCAAACTCATTCTCTGAGTGTACTTTGTATACCCTGCACTCATGAGAACAGTTCCAGTCTCTGCAGTAATTCAGCCACTTATAGAATACATATGGGCAAATAGATAATGTGCTATGAAAGTTGAGGTATTCTATATTTTATTTATTTTTATTTGTTTCCAATCACTGCCAATTTTTTGTTCTGTCATAATAAAACTAACCTATTTGCTTCTTTTTCTTTTTTGACATCAGTCCATAATTTTAACATTTCTTCCTTCCTTCCTTCAAGCCCTTTCATGCAGTCCTCCATGCTGTAGAGTCTGGAGTCTAAAGCTACTGTCTTGAGAGTTCATTTTCTCTCATTCCTTTTGCAGGATCGTGTGCAAAGACCTTCAATCAGCTGCGCCCAGCCTGTCCCCTCACCCTGCCTCTCGAGCTCCTGTCAGGGTTCCTCCATCTCCTCACCTGGTCGCCTTCTTCCAGTAGCATCGGTTTTAAGGACCAGCCCTCAATTTTCCTTTTAAAAATTCATCCTCCTCTAGAAGCAATCCTGGAGGCCTAGCTCCCTCGTAACGCACACACCATTATGAGTCTGCCATCAATCCAGATTTCTTGTTTGAAAGCCTTCTTTTTTTTCAAACTCTGTTGGGCACTCAGAGTTAATTTTGCCATATTTACTCACACTGAAGAGAAATCCTCCTCCTCAAACTGACTGGTTATGCCTACGTGTCATACGCGCCGAGCCTCGGTTTGAACCATCGCGATTAGCTTTCCTTTCCACGGTTACTCAGGCTCAGCTCTGTGAACTCGGCAGAACGGGGAACAGTTTGAAACGCTTAGACATTCCTTTGACTAGATGCCTTTAAATTGTATTTTAACCTTTGCTTGGATCCAACCACTTCAATGGAGATAATTCACTGTATTCCTAAATTACACCCTTGTCCGGCCTTTATTTGTGTTCATGCATGATTTCAGGCCTCAGAATTCTGTCCTCATTATGGTAACTTGTTTTCAGAGTATTGCTGAGTGTAGCCAGAAGGACAACCACACAGCCACCCCAGAGAGCTTTGTGTGGTTCTATCTGTTTTATATTTCAACATAAAGACTTGAGACATTCTGAGGCCATATGCCTGGTGCCTACGCACAAAACAGTGTGCTTGATTTCAGCATTGAAATAAAATATAGTAAACAAGACATATTTTATGTCCCCTCAAACTGTCAATTATTACAGGGCATAGAAATTTCTTACCTATATTGCAACCCAAAAGGCTGTATACAAAAATGGATGGCTTGGAAATAAAATAATCAGAGACAAGAGAACAGTTCTGAGCGGGCAGTTCCTCAGCATGAAGCATAGCAGACATCAAGAGGAAAAATTTCAGGCTTAAATAATTCACCACTTTAGGGTCTTAAAGTAAAAGATTACATCTAAATACTGACAATACTTGCTGAAAATAATCCCTTGACTCTGGCGGTAAAACCTGAGAACTTAGGGTCCCCACATACATTTACATGAGAGTAGCATGTCAAATGGTGTCATGTGCAGGAGGTCAAGCACCTGTCATAGAACATAAGGACAGTTCTGGTAAAAATTCCTACAGCCAAGACCCTTTCAGGGCTTCTCTAGGGTTCACTAAGATGCCACACTAGGCTCTAATGTCCCTATCGTTACCCTTTACAACATTCCCTGTGTGACATTTTAAAGTGAGACGAGATAATCTCAAATCCGGGATCTGTAATATTAGATATAAAGAATTACCTAGTAGTTCAAAGCCAGCACATTCTTTGTACACAGTTGAAATAGCTTCACCAAAGCTTGGGGAAGCTGGTGAGCTCCCATGGCTGATGACTCGCTTGTGGTCAGCATAGGATAGGAAAACACGTGGATATGAACGGGGGTTCTATGTGTGGCTTTCTCTCTTGCTGAAAGCAGAGACAGAAATCCTAATTTAATATTGTCTTTCCAGGGTAGCTTGGAACTACGCTTGGCTTCAAATGTGTTCCTTTTATTATTTTTCTCATGCTTTCTTATGCTGCAGGATTTCTGTTTCACCTCCGCATTTTCTTGTTAGTGAGGCTTATCAAATATCACAGTCTCAAACATAATTAGTATTTAAGGGGAAAAAAAAAGTGATCTCAGAGTCTATGACTTCAAGACCTCAAAGCAAATCTCAAATGAACGAGTATGCCGTGCTCACAAATCTGTCGCTAGCTTTCTGGTGCTGTCTGCCATTCCAGCTTTCTTCCTTGAGGTAATGAACAAAACAGAAGCCTTGGTGCTGAAAACCTTTCATTTCTGGGAGTTTTCCCCCTCCTTGGGATCATTTACTCCTTGTTTAAAGTGAGTCTCCTCCCTAAATGAGGAATAACTATCAACCAAGAGTCATCTACTTGAGCTTCTTCTCTAAAATATTTAAAAACAAGCCTTAATTGAAAGCAGGCTCTCAATTTTATCATCCAAAATCAGAAATGGAAAGGAAACAGGGGCCATAGTCTATATAAATTAGGGTTTCAGAAGACTCTCCTCGGCAGTAAACTTTTTCTAAGCTTTCCAAGACGACAATAGGCAGTTTGAGTTTGGCTCTCAACATTGAAAACAGAACAAGACAAGACAAAACAAAACAGATCAACGCAATGGGCACAGCAGCCCTTTTAAAAGCGGGCTTGTTGTGAGGCGGAGGCCAAGGAGAGACTCATGGTGTGACCAGAGACCTCTCTGTGTGGCCACACACACCTAACCTTTTCACACAATGAGACACTTACAGCTTCTTAGAGAAGAAGATGTTGAATGGAAACCATCTTTTGCATTGTCCTTTTGTGAGCTAGGACTAAGGTCTCAACAGTTGGCCCAGGCTGGCCTTGAACTCACAATCTTGCTTCATTAGTGCTGCACTAATGTTTATGGGCAAAGGATTGTGCAAAATACAGCTATATAAAATATTCGACATCATATTTAACAACAAATTATATATTATCCCTCTTCTTCCTTTTCTGTCTCTTCCTTTCTCTTCTAGCTTTCTCTTTATTTCTAATCATGCTGATTCCAAGGAAGCGACTTAACAATGGTAATCTTAGGTCTTGGACATCTTAAGTACTGAAGAAGAGGCAAATGCATCAACAAGTCTGTATTTAGGCTCTGGCTTTACACTGACAGATTTTTCTTTGCTTCCTATGTAAAAACAGGACAGTAATAGTACCTCCATCAAAAGGTTGTCTTCAAGACTGAAGATCATAACAACAGCACAACAAACTGTCCAATAACCTTAAAAAAATCATACTTAATAGTTTTCTTGCTGTCCAAAATGATACAATTAATGAAAGTGTTTACTCTGTACCAGCAGCTTAGAATGATGGGTGACACTTTTAACTGTCCACTGCTGTCACTGGGCATCATTGTCACTAAATCCTAAAGGGGAGGAGACAGACCTGGAAGGCAATTCGGGGAATCCCTACTTGCTGAAGGCCTTGCAGACACTTAGAAGTCAAACTGAAGTGACAGGAACATGAGCTACAAGCCCATCTCATTACCTCTGACTTTTTAGTTACCACTGAATATGGGGCAGATATTGAGAAGGGCTAGATGAATCACTCATCAAGAAGTAGCCCCCACCTAAAATAAGCAGCAGTTGAAGGAAGAGATTTAATTGAGCTGTTTGATGTCTGTAACAAATAGACAAGAAGCCTGGCAGGAGCCCAGGGCCACCCCTCAAGGACTGACAGGTTCCAAACAGGCAAAGATGGGGTGGTGGTGGGGTGGGGGATAGACCTGCAAACTTCCCTACAGTTGAGGATGCTGCAAATAAAATAAACTCACATATGTGCTGCTCTGTCCCAAAGAGACCACAGTGCTACAGGCTGTCCTTGTAAGCTCTTCTTTGAGCATTGCAGATATCTATGTATTTTTGAGTCATGTTAAAATAAATTGCTAGGATTTACCTTGTTTGGCCAGTCCAAAACGGACAGTACTCAAATGTGAACATACTCATCATTAGATGTTTATCTATGTGTATTTACCCCTTAATGGAGACATTTTGAAGAACTAAATTAAATTTCAGGCATACTCATGACCTGAAATGAGAAGGTGGTATTCAGTTTCATTTGTTTCAGACTTGGGATCCAAAAATGCTTAATTTTTCCAATAGGACAGACCCTGACACTGCCATCCACCTTGATAAGAGCTGCCCATCTTGTACTGGTGCTAGAAGATGTTGGATGCTCTTTATCCATTTACCGGTTGAATTTCCATATTAACATTCTATTCCCACACCCTCTGTGTGGAGACACCATAAAGGAGAGGCAAACATAAGCATCCGCCCGAAGGAATCAGCTTCTATCAATCAAAATCAATTATGAATTGGAGAGAGCATCTTCCCTTGTGGAATTTTCCTTGTTTAGCTTCCCCCGACTCTTCCTTTAATAAAAATATATGTGTGCTGTAAATGTACTTGTTAGTGTGGGTATGGCTGTTTGCATGCATGTGTACGTCTGCCACTGAAGGTGAAAGCCAGAGATTAATGTCAGATATCTTCCTTGATCTCTCTTCACCTTTATTTTGATGGTTAGCATCTCTCATGGGCCCTGAAGCTCATAGATTAGTCTATATTGAGTGGCCAATGTGCTTCAGTGACTCGCCTTTCTTCACAGCCCCAGAGCTGGCACCGTAGTAATGTGTCACCACCCCTCTCTTTTAAGGGGTGCAGGGGATTAGAATTTAGGTCTGTATGCTCTTGCATTATCTTAGCTAACTTTCCCAGCCCCCAGGTGCTTCTGGGAAACTTCAGTGCAGTGCTGCAAAGGAAACTTGGGCCTACGATGCCACCATTTGCTGTGGCTCATCAGGCAGGGAGAATCTTCCTTTATTGCTGCTCCCAACCCTTCTTTCTCCCCCCGTAATCACATCCACAGAAGAAACACTGAAATCTCTGAAGTCTAAGGGAAACAAATGGACAACGTCATAGAAGGATAAAAAAGGAGTAGAAAAAAAGAATCAAGAACTACCTGCTAAGCAGGGTGTGTTGTGTCCAGGACACAAAGATAAATGGCATCTACCTTCTTCAAGTAGCTAGCAATGCTTTTCACCCCTTCTGCTCATCTCCAAATTTGTGCAGTCACATGGAGGAATCAAGCATGTTTCATATAAGCCAAACATTATAAAAAGTAGTAACACTGCTCAAATACGTGAAAGCACGGGTCATGTAAGTTATGTGCATCTAGCAGAAGTGACGTATTAACAGATGACACTGTCCAAAATAGAAAAGGTATAAATTGATATGAAGGTTGGCAGCGATGGAGCAGTGAAGGAACATAAAGTTAGGTATCAATTCCACTTGGAGAGACCGAACTGGGTCCCCCCACCCCCTAAGATCAACTCTCTGCACGAGAGTTGAGCAATACTGCATTGGTCTGAAGGACGCTCCATAAATTTTAGAGTGGTGGGATGTGCTTAGAAAGAAAAAAAATATCTTCCGAGAATGACTGAAATTAATTACTTTAAAGTAGAGTGTCTCACAAACTATCTCTGCATGTAAGTGACTGAGAAAGAGTGGGTAGCCAGTTAGTAGCAGTGAGGCCATGAAGCCCTGCTGGGTCAGCCTGTGAATCCTAGCTACCTGTGACATCTTACAGGGCTGATACCTACCAGATGCTCAACAAACCATTTGCTATTGGAATCCATTAGGAGGTAACTGCAACCATGTGTTCTTAGTCTACAGAGTATACTTTATAAATGTTGGCTGATGAACTTGTCTAACATGTCGGTTTGGTTACTGGGAAGCTTACTGTATTAATGCTAATTAATATTAATCTTGAAAATATCTGCATTCAGAAGACAATATCCAAAATTATGGATCTTATTGAGATAATTACGAAGGAAAGTAGATAAGCCTCGAAATCAACGCTTTTCTGACTCCCTCCTATCCTTTCCTGTGACTTCCCTCCCGAAGCATCCAGACCAGTGTCTTTGTTCCCTCCCGAAGCATCCAGACCAGTGTCTTTGTTCCCAAAGGCCAGCCAGAGAACCTGGGAGCCTCTCCCATAAAACAAGCCCTAGAAAGTGCTCCATCCACACTGAAGGCAAGCAGCAAGCATGCTGAAGGGCTAAGGTGCATCTGGACAGACAGGCTCCCTGCCTTCACCCTCAGCTGATTCCCCTCCATAACACCCCTTTGTCTGGCCAAACTTTTGTAAATCTGACCATTATTTATCAAAAAAGACCAAAAAAAAAAAAAAACCATTTAGATATTTATTCTTAGCTTTCTAGGTGGTTTTCTCTGATGTCGCCTGTGCCACCTAATATTTAGTACCAAATTTTTAGACTTTTTTTTGTGTACCTTCTTTTTGTTATGTGATTATCAGCTAGAAGCTTTAGGATGGGTGGGAAGGGGCATCATATCTGGCTGCCTTTACAATGAATAAAGGAAGGTAGGGGGAAAAGTTGGAATAATATTTTACTGCTGTTTAAGATTCAGACTCTTTGGTTAGTATTCTTTAGTGAATAAGTCCCAGCTATTTATGAAAATTTTATCTTTTAAGAGGGAGCACTACCCATGGAAAAGTTAACTGTTGTACCTGAGGCTATAATGTGGGAAGCATCTAGAATCTAGACACCTACCAACTGTGATGCTAGCCACATTTGCTTAGCTAATATCTAAACGTATTTAAAAATTCTCAATAACTATTTTTTCTTTCTATGGTCTCTTTCTTCCCCATCCTATTCTTTTGGAAGGCGGTGTCTGAAAACAGTTGATGATGAGAGAAGTTGAGATGAGAGAAGCTACAGAAAAGAGAGATGCTAATGCTAGCAGTAAGCTGTGTGTGTGTGTGTGTGTGTGTATTCTATATATTTATTAATGATTTCAATTATATGTATATTTTTCTATACTATTTACACAAGTACATGGGCAACAGTCACTTTGTGCTTTTAGCTGTTATCAGAGTTAATACAATAAAATACTAAATCACGCCATCCACACCCTAACTTTTAGAAAGGGCTACCATCTCCTGTTCTGCTAAAGAGCTGCTCAATGGCTCTTCATTTAAATTAATCAAAATATCTACTTTTATCCTTGTCTCTCTTCTTTATTCATTATATCTTATTCCATTGACACTGTCTGTTTCTACACCCGTTCCTCTATGAAGACTCTGCTTTCTCCAAGGCACTGAGGAACCCTGAGTACCCTACACAGGGCAGGGCACACTAATATGTATGAACAAAGTTTGTTCTAGTATGTTTCAGCTCTTGCCACATCTCTGTCTCTTCCATTTGTTTCAGATGTTTCACCAGGACTCACAGTCATCTTCCCTTTCATTTTTTAACCTCACAGACCTCTCTGTCTTTGGAGAAAACCTAGTGTTTGAAGGTAACTGAATTATCCTAGAGAATCTCAAAATAAAGACTCTCATGAATTCATCTTTATATATTAATACACAGAAAGTGTTAACAGTTGAGGTTATCAACATTGCTTTAAAAAATGAAAATTGTAAAGACATGGG
>JADRCH010000011.1:1572713-1639885 GCA_019843965.1 Rhynchomys soricoides | reverse complement strand
CCTAAGTGCACACAGCAGAGGGCGCTGTTAGAGATAGCAGACCTAAGCGCACACTTACCCACACTTCCTTTACCAAGCACTTCAAGATAAATGATAGGAGAGAGTGCTAGAACATAGAGGGCTTCCCCTCCCCCTTTTTTAAAGGAGGTGAAAGTATATCAAATAGCAATGTGCGTAAATGAAAGACGGTTATTAAAATGGTTTACATTTCAACCACAGCTTCAAAGTAATGGGACAATCCTCTCATGGTATTTTGTTTGGACATGTTCTTACCTCAGACAAAATGCTTTCATTTTCACCATGATGATTTAAACATAACCTGAAATCTTAAAAATGGATGGCTGGGGTTCACCTCGAGATCCTAAGTAATTCCAGGCAGAGGGAGTGAGTGCGAAGCTTAAGCTCTTACCGTCAAATCCATCTTCTTCTGACCCCAGTTCGTCATCTGAGCAGATGTTGAGGACATTCACCAGCATCTCCGTCACTGCAGCCAGACATGGAAGAAAGGAAAGACAAGTCCCGGTTCCAGCTGTAACTTACTGTTCTGTCAATGCTCAGCAGCAACTGGTGTGTATCTCAGATAAAGTCATTTCTACGCTTCTATCCCTGTCCATAGCATCTGGATCTTTATCTGCCTTTATGCATCTAAGAGATGATATGCTGTTGGGTCCCATGTAGGCTTTGAAAAATTAAATTATTATTTCATCCTTATGAAATCCCCTGCTAATACTTATTAAATACAGGTCAATAGAAAATGTATGTGTATGTGTGTGTGGGGGGGGAGACCAACAAATGCTGGATGAGAATGCCCTGTAAATCTACAAGGAGAAGAGAACTGTCTTGGAATTTTGTTTTTAGTTCTGCAGCGATGCTGCCTGGTGTAGATTTGATTACAGACTTCTGTTCAGCAGAGACTGAGTGAATGCCAGGTTCCTTTTAGTTAATTTGTCTAAGCCTCAATAGACTCCAGCTCCGTGATAGGTGAGCAGCTGTGTATTTAATAAAAACTACCAATAGATGAGCTAATATGTTTGAAGTAGATTTGGGAATATTGATTTCTTAGAAATAAATATGTTGACAGAAATATTATTAAATTTGATTTCCAAAAAAGGCTTTAAGATATGTTGAGATGAACCAGAATTCAGTAAAGGACATAGATGGTAATAGGTTTACATAACAGTGTGCCGCCTTCCTTCCTAGCAATGTGCATGTTATCACATTTAATATTTCTTGAAATTTGGTTGGGTTTTATCAAACAGGTCATAAGAGGTCAACACAGCTTCAGAAGCTGTTTTTAAGGATACACGGCATTTTAAGAAATGTTCTTTATGAACTGAAGATGCATGGAGAGAAACGCTGGAGGTGCCGACATTAATCTAGAGTTTAATTATCAAAGCCAAATTATGTTTTACAATATATCATTGATTCCTTTTATAAAATATGGACACAATTTGAATAATTATCAGAAACTTCCCACATAAAGGGTGTTCTATCATGCCTGGTAGCTGTCAGGATCCAGGCTGCTTCAGTATCGACAACAGGCAACAGCTGAGCCTGTTTGCATGCAGGGAATGATCAGTATAGGAACCTGGGGCATGAAGTCCCATGGGTTGGGACTGTTACAAGGTACCTGTGACTTATTTGGGCATAAGGGAAAACTCTTCTATTGACAACTCAGTACTTGCTTTGTGGAATCATTACCAGATATCTAAATAAACAGAAACATCCTCCATAAGTCCTGTAGACTCTCAAAACCCACATAGCTTTTCTCTAAAACTCTGCCTAGACTTGACTTTCTTAAGGGTGTGGAAACTTATCTTCACACAGGGTCACTCAAGGGAGACTACACGAAGAATGAGCCAGTCTGTCAGCTAGGCCTCTTGGCTCAGGGGCTCCTGGCTTCTGCATATTTTGCATATTTTATCTATCAATCAATATTTTTTCCTGTAGTTTAAGTTAAGGAATAAAACCCAGACAATGGGGGAAAGAAAAAGGGAATGGCAGGAAGAGAGGAGTGGGGGAAGGGATGGAGAAGCCCAATTCTGAAAAATGCTTTTATATAAAAATAACTATGGGTCTGCTGCTCTCTATTTAATCTTTCAGCATGTTGTGAGCACTAAGCTCTGCCTACAATCATGATTACTCATGAGAGAAACATAAGGAAAACATGACTATCCTAATTTGTGATAATAAAACATCACTTTGGGACTATAGGTCTATCTGAGCCCTGATAAGACTTTATTTCTATTGTTTTAGAGAGGGCCATTATTCCACTGGGACTGTGTTCATTCTTGATATTCCTTGCTTGCTCTGAATCCACTCACTGGATCAGGTCACCAGACATAGGGCATACTGTCCTTTCCTTCCTCTCATGGAACAGACTGTGAATGTTACCAGTTAGACCACACCACTTCCGTCCGAATGTTCCTGATCAACAGCTCTAGGTTGGTTCTTCCCAGAACAGTTCAGGACTTTACAGCATACCTTTCTCCCCAACAAACGGCAGTGACCAGGTGAAAACATCCATAAAATTAGGGAGCCAGTACGGATGGGGGGAGCAGTTGAACTGCCTGATGTTCATCACGTTGTTCTCGTACTTCAACACTGCAGCTAAAACGGCACAAGAGGACATCCGTCAGCAAGCAGCTCCGGATTCACACACGGTCAGGAAGGACAACAGTCAGCACAAGTCTCTGTGTTTACACACACGGAGTGGATCAGGCGAATTCAACTACTTGAATTAAGTTCCAAACCATGAATACAAATAGCCTCATCAGCCTCGATCTCCTGATTTATGGACCTAAGCCTTACTCCTTAGAGGATGCTACTGCCTGTGCAATGTGCGAGTGGTAATTTGAAATGACATTATCATTTGGAAAATATTTTTGTAATGTAGTTAGGCAATTATGAGGAATCAGATCAAGAGCCTCCTGTAGCCAGGAACATTCTTGTCTTCCTTACTCCCTGATGGTAAGAAAAAGGTGGCCATGCTAAGTTGGTCTGACATAATTTAGTAAGCTCTCCAGATACTGGATTCTCTGTCCCTCTATCCCTGTTTCTCCCTGTCTCTGTCTCTCAACAAAAATATACCCTCCCCAGTAGCAATCACAATTGTTACATTAATCAGCATAAATTACATAATTTTAAAAATTAGATACAGGAAGATATTTGGATTTAATGCCACATAAGATAACACAGTGTTGTCTCTAGCCTCCACTTCTGAATAGGCTGTAGTACCAAGGCCTCCAGAAGCAAAGCTGCCCGCTTCTCTCTGCTCTGCGTGGTATCTGTGGGCTAAATAGACTCTCACATGGGCATGGCTACTCTTATGCATATGGAAACCCATGGGCCAATCCTGGTCAATACATACAGGGTGAGCAGGGCTCTGTGAGTACTTTCAGGGAGAGTTGAGCCATGTGTTTCAGCAGAGACTCCTGGCTTACTGATTGTCAACATTATTTTATGGGACAGACCCAGGTTGAACTTACACTTGCTTTTTCTACTTGCTGATCTTAAGACATAAAACAAATATATTTCCCCCTAAATGAAAGCCCTTCAATAGGAATGCTGTCTCATTTCCAACCGGCCTGATTTATGCAAGACTTCGTTCTTATTGTCCATTCCAAGCATGACGAGTATTGTATTGATGGTGTGTAATGAGATGCCGCCGAATGATGTAAAACGGGCTATTTACATTGACTAGTTGAATCCATTGAAAGTTGTTTTATTACATTGTACTTTTAGGCTGACTTTTCTATGGGGAATATGCTACAGCAGATGATGACAGATAACAGAACAAAAGCCTTTAATATCTATTAAATGCTTTGACTGGGTTTGAGTTTTTACATCAATGCAGAGCCTCTTGTACAATGCTGCCTTTGACATAACAATGTTTTCAAAACTAATCCTTCATCTGGAACGTTTTCTGTCTCTGAAATCCAAGCCCTCCCCACAACTCAGTGAAGCCCTTTCTGGTTCTGATAGACAGATCATCTTCCTTCCTTGAATTCTAAGAGCCTTTGACTTGCACACAGATGCCACACTTGTTAGGGAACTTTGAACAGCATTATCCCACATATATGTATTAGCTGAACTTCTCCCCCTGTTTTAAAGGACAGGTATCATAAAATAGGCTGCAGGTTTTTTGTGTCTCCTGTCCCATTTTACTCAGACTAGATCTAGCTGACACAGATGCTCTATTCCTTCTACGATAGTCTTTCAAGCAAATGGTCCTCATCTTGTTGGTCTCCTTTACACAAGACACTTGTCGCTTTCACCCTGTGTATCCTGGATCTGGATGCATGCCAGATGATCATTGTCTCTGAAATTCTTTCTCAGGATGGCTATTAATCTTTTAGGTAGACTTGATCAGTGTCCAAGTCCAGGAAACACATGTCATTTTATGTTGTGATTTGCCTACTGTAGGTATTAAGCTGCATTCTAAATACACTGATGCTTTTAGCAACTGGCAGTTACTTAGTGTTTGTGTGCAGTGAGGTCTTTGCCTTGAATTCCAGACCTAGTTGACTAATACAGCCCCAAAAACCAGAATCAGGCACTTTGGGAACACAGATGGTACAGTTAGCTCAGATAGCAAGGCAGTAAAAATTCTTTTCTTCTGATTGAATTCTGAAAATTTCTGGAAATTATATTTGGCATTGTTCTATTATTTATGCAAGATGCCATTTGGCTAAACAAAAGACATAAAAACACCTTGACATATTATTGCATCAGTATTTCTGATCTTCAGGACTAAAGTATTGCTAGTGTCTGATATTAAGTATCTGAGCAAAAGATTCATGCTAATGATTTTTTAGAATTTATTATCCCTCCATTTGTTTTTATATATTAAATAAAAGCGTTTGAGGCTGAAACCTATCTTTTCAGAGTAACTGCCCCTCCATTGCCTCCCTCTCCTACTTCTTATTTACATCAGGTTGGTGGTTTCACAGGAGGAAAGGAAGGAAGGGTGGCTGGCCCTTGCTTGGCATGGATGCCGCCTGCATGCAAAGGTCTGATAAGAAGGAAAAGTGTGTCCATACTGAACATGCGCCAACTTCCCTTTCTTGCCATCAGTCCCTAAACAACTAAGCACAACACCCTCTCCCAGAACACCGCCACTGTATACAGCTTTCTGAGTGATGGGAGATAATGTGTGTAAGATAAACATGCACTGTGCCATTTTATGCAAGGTCCTTGAGCGTCTGTGGATTGTGGTGTCCTCAGAAGGTCTTGGGGTCTATTCCTAGTTGCTATCCAGGCATGACTATATGGAGATTAACACTGCTCTGGATGGACAACAGGGAGAAGATTTCTATAATATTTCACTTGATCCCCAAGAGAAATCTGCCGTGTGTGTGTGTGTGTGTGTGTGTGTGTGTGTGAGTATGTTTGCCTGCCTGTCTGTAGCTGCAAACAGAACAAGTGCAGCAGGGAAAAGGAGAAACTTGCTCAGATCACGTAACCCTAAACTGACAGATTTCACCCCCTCTCTTCTCCTGACAGGAAACCCATTCCTTTTTCACTGTACCCTGCTGTCCTTCATAAATTATACATGCATGGATGCCAGTCCTGGCAGTGATACTAATTTAACTTTCGATATGGTATTCATATTTAAAGATGGTTCAACTTTTGCCAAAGTACAAGCTGCAGTGAAATGGGACGCAAACTCACAATGGGAGGATGCCCTGTTGAGTGACATAAGGAGAAGTTGTGTTCTGCGGAGCAGTGTGATAAAAGGGGAGTTGTTTCAACACAGGCTCACCACAGCTCACTTCAGTACCTCCTGAGGAAGCTAATACTGCTTCTTTTGTTGATTTACTATGGGAATGGTGCCTTTCTACAGTAGCTCCACTTAGCCTCTAGGCACAGGAGGGCATTCGGTTTGGACCTTTACACATATAATCACAATGGTTTACTAAACTGTTCTCATGATTTAAGAATAAGCATAGAGGTGAAGTGAGTTACTCAACTATACTTTCAAACCAGTAAATGTCAATTTTGGTCCAAATACAAATCATCTAGCTAGTATATATACACTTATCTTAAGGACACAAAGCATTCACTGTCTATCAGAGTTTGGACAGACTCCTTTTCTTTCTTCATTATTCTCTGTATAGACATGCAGAAGTCCGAAAGGCCACGTCTAGACAGCTAGAAGTATACTGTATAAATAATATTTTAGGATGCTCAGAGCCACTTAACATTCCTAGATTAGCATTCAGTTTCCTTACCTGAACATGTGGGTTTATCTAGACCAGTGGATCTCAACCTTCCCAGTGCTACAACCCTTAAATACACAGGTCCTCATGCTGTGATGACCCCCAACATAAAATTATTGTGTTGCTACTTTATAACTATAATTTTGCTACTATTATGAATCATAATATAAGTATCTGATATGCAGGATACTCGATTCTTGACCCCTCTGGGGATCATGCCCCACAGATTGAGAACTGCTGATCTAGGAGCTTTGTATGATCTCTTTCCCATTTGAGTGGTGTTAACAGACTTTTAGAAGAAAAGCCTATTATTAAAATGATGAGTGGGCAATGTTCTCAGTAATTGTTTAGGCAATTACTAACTAGACTTTTCCTTATTCTCTGTGTTAAAAAAAATAAGTCTTAAATTTAAAATGGAGAACCATAACAGGTTGTCTTTTCTCTAGTGACCTGGCATATTTTTTTTTTTTTTGACATAGCATATTTTTGAAAGAATCTTTTGAACAATCCCATATTTATAAGTTATTCATAGATTTTGGTGTTTTTTTTACAATAACTATACATCATCACAATACATAAAAAATAAATCACATTAGTTGGAAGCATCTACATCCACAAAATTCACAGGTAACTTCTCATCCTCCACTTCCCACCCCTTCTTCAGTCCCTGACACCTGCCATGACTATCACTGGGATTACAAAATGCAACTGGAGCCTTAACCCTGCAGGTTTCTTTGATGTATTTGAGACACAAGCATGCCATCCAGCGCAGTGAACCTAATATAGATGATTGCATTTCCACAGAAATCGGAGAAGACCCACTAAGACTTTGGGAAGAAACAAAGAATCAACGCTAACAATTAAAACATGTCCTGTCTACCAACCAGGAGCTTCTCTATTCCACCAGCAGGTTCCTAAGCACTCACATCACTTCCACTTTGTCCTAGAGGAATGCAGAGACACTGTGACACATTTGTGGGCCTTAAGTTACTTGCCACAACTTAGCGTAGACCAGACAGCACAGAACAAACAGTTCTCTCTGGTAGCTGCCGGTGTAAAAATCTGCCAGAAGAGACTGAGGCAATGGAAAGAATCCGAATCCTACACATGCGTAAGCTGCCCTGCTCACTCTTCTTGAGATGTCAGAGTGAATCAATTTAGAATTACACGATTACTTGGTCCAATCCATCAACCAAGGGCCCCGTGCTGTTTGTGGAATGGATACTGGATGTTATTTACTTACTGCAATGCTGTCAAACAGGTCAAAGACTCTACTAAGGACTTTTATCTTAAATCCTCTAGTACTTACAGTAGTATCATTGGCTCCTGCTATCCAGTGGAGCCCAAAGAATATAGCATATACATCATGCTTTTGCAGTGTCTCACTATGCACTTAATCTCTGGACTATACTCAGAGTTTTAGAATCAAGGGGTTTCTGTGATTTTTAAATTGTTAAGGCACACACACGCGCTCACACACAGACACACACACACACACAAATTTCATTTCATGAAATACTAAAAGTTATCAACCCCTTTCCCCATCAATATTAAGAGTCAGAGAAGCTGGTAACAAAGCAAGAACAAGTGGCAAGAACATCAAAATCCAAAGGAAGACTCAACAACTTGAATTTTATTCTTTTTCTCACCCTTGTTAACATCTTTCATTTCCTTATCTGTGATTGATCATCTACTTCCATCTTAAAGAGATGGAGAAAGGGGAAAGAAAAGCAATAAAAGTGTGATCAATACAAATGGGGCCTGCACAATCACCATAATCTATCCAGAAATAGCAGGATTATGCATAACAGATCCGGGATGTGATTTCCTTCCAATTGTTCCACCCACAGATGCTCTAACGGAAAAACTAGCATCACCATATTCCTTGGGAAGGTTCCTTTGCAAAGTCCCACCTTCACAGAAGGAAGCAAAAAGACTAGGAGGAAAAGTCTTGAGGTAAGCCCTGAGTGCTTGGAATAATTTCTTGGAGTGGTCTATGACCCATGCAGGACTATACCTATGACTAGGAGTGGTCTATGACCCGTGCAGGACTATGCCTATGACTAGGAGTGGTCTATGACCTGTGCAGGACTATGCCTATGACTAGGAGTGGTCTATGACCTGTGCAGGACTATGCCTATGACTAGGAGTGGTCTATGACCCGTGCAGGACTATGCCTATGACTAGGAGTGGTCTATGACCTGTGCACGATACCACAGGCAAGGACTTTCTGACCTTGGCAGAAATACTGTGTATCTTCTCCTAATGATTACTTTTGGGCCATATTATTTCCATGTATTATTATATAAACAAATGCATGTATATTCCACGCATGCACACTTCTCCACATTATATGAACAGATTCCATGGTCCCTTGCATTCTAAGCCTACCTCGAGCTTTAGTTTCTGGTTTCCCCTCTACGTCCTGCTTGCTATTTTTCATTTAAGATTGTAAGGCCATCAATGACTTAGGCAAAGATTAACTAATCAAGCCATGGGAGTACTATATGTGGTGACAGAATGCCTCTGCGGGCCACTCTTCCCCTCACACACTTAGGTGCAAAATGCAAGCTCAAGTCATTGTCCAGTTAGATTTCAAGCCTTCAGTTTCCAGGTAATTTAACCACCGAGATATTCTTTAGTTTGAGCTATCGAAATGGTTTGCTACGTGAACCAGTATCCAATACAGAGTTGTTCATAGGCAGAAGATTAGTCCATGTAATGAGGAAGACAGAGACTTTTTGTTATTATTGGCCATAAATGTGTTACTTAAAATGTGATCACTGAGATCACATGTGGTGAACTGAGAGCTTTGCTACATATTTAAAGGATGTAGCACATTTTCTGAAACATCCACAGCTCAAGGCTTACTGTACTGAAGCAAACTGATCGTCAACTTACTGAGCTACTTCTTACTATTGTGTGGTTAGAGATCTAAGTCCCACTGTAAATACCAGGGCACACAGGCATATCATAATGTCTGTGTATGTATGCTTTAGTCTTCCTAACCAGTAGATGAGAGGGCATTTCTATCCTCCGTATAGCTATTACTTGTATATGTGCATCCTTCATTAAACTTAAAATATCTTTTAAAACTTTGTGATATACTTCTTTGTGTAAAACTTTACACAATGAAGGAAGAAGAGTGTGACAGATATTTCTGGGAAACACTGAGCTAATCTTAGGACTCTGGTGCACGTGCGAGCGCGTACACACACACACACACACACACACACACACTTCAGTGGATAATTCCCTCCTTTTTCCCCCTGTCAATTCTTGCAGTGGACCTGGGCTTTGCACATGCTAAACAAACATCCTACCACTGTGCTATCTCCCCAGTCCTTCACTGTTTTTAAATTTTTATTTTTCTGTCACAGGTCTTGTCCAGGCTGGACTTCCATTTGCATGGTGGATTCTTGGTGGGACTCATTGGTCACAGTTTCTGTGTTTGGCTTTTTAAGCATAGTACCAGCCAACTGTAAACATGGTGATTATTCAGATGCAGAACTTAGGATAAAGTGGTGACAGAAAGGTGGAAAGGGTAATATGTGTCACTTTTTCCTTCATATATGGTATGCATATCATATGCGTATGAGTTGATACTCAATCGTATGGAAGATCAAGGAAAGGTAACAGAAGAAGCAAGGGAAAGGGACGAGACGGCAGGAGTGGGAAGTAGGTAAAAGTCAAAATGGTTTCCAAAGGACATAAAACCAGAGCTAATTATACACGAGCAGACTTCTAGAGGGAAGGCACAGGTGGCTATCAGGAAAGAGGCGCTGCGCTGACACAGAAACAAAATGAGGTATACGGACTCAACAGTGACTCAGAATCAAGGGTGTCTTAACAGGAACAAAGGAGGGCACCATAAGCTCCAGCTCGAGGTTTGGTGCAGCCTTGTAAGTGAAAGGCTGCCCTGTAACTGCACACAGCTAACTATCTCCTGGTCATGGTTACCTCACTACACATGGCCACACACCTACCAGTAACACAATTCTCCGTGGAAGCAAAGCTACGCAAGACCGAGTATCATGATCTGGGGAAAGGACCAAGAAGCTCTCAGGCTCTACAATACCAGCCGCCCGTTGATTCTATATTGTTATGTCTTTTTTCTCTGTTAATGCTAGGTGGAGATTCCTAGATTAGTAAGTCCAGTGTAATAATCTAATCAATCACTGGACTGATTATAAATGCATTTAGTGTGTACATTCCCAGTTGTTCTTGTTCAACTAGCAAAAGAGGACTCCGTAGTGGATCAGTGTGAAAGATTTGGGGCTCAACATGATGGAGAAGAGCCATGACAACTCAAACAGTAAAAAAAAAAAAAAAACAAATAAAATAAAAATTTAAATCAGTGAACAACAAAAACAAGATTTGGGTAGAATGGGTAATGTAGCTCTCTCTCCCTAAGATAACCTCTCAGGCTCATTTTATACAACTAATGGATTATTAATAAAATTGGTTTTTATTACTCTAATTACAATTATTTGGTGATATTGTAAAAATTGTTAAGGGCTGGGGAGATGGCTCAGTGGTTAAGGGCTCTGGTTGCTCTTCCAGAGGAACCTAGTTGGAGTCTCTGTACCCACATGTCAGCTCACAACCGCCCGTCCTTCCAGGTCCAGGGGGATCTGATGCCCTCTCTTGGCCTTCTTGGGTACTGCATGTACATGCTGTACAGGTATGTACGCAGGCAGGACACCCATACACTTACGGTCTAAAAACACTTTACGACATTGTTACATTGGCTTACAATGCGTTACATTTCTTCATCCCACTTTCATAATACTTCCTTTACTCAATCTTGAAAAATGAAACTCAGTAACTGTATCAGCAGTGAACAACGCAAAGCCATTCCTTTGCTGAAGGCTTGTAACACTCACTAGGTCGTGGTGCTTTTTTACGAAAGTGGGAACACTGCTCCAGCAAAGACACATGAGTTCTATATGGATTGATTCAATTAAAATGCAGAGGAGATGCTGGCAAGACGTGAGTTCAATGCTCAGGTCCCACAAGGGGACAGGAGACGAGTGACTCCTGACAGCCTTCTTCTGACCATCACAGGCATCCTACAGCAAGCACACATCTGTACTCGCGCACACACACACACACACACACACACACACACACACAAACTAATTAAAACATGAAGTGGGAGTATTAGATCTTATGTCTTAACATGTGATTTTCCATTTTATGAGTTTCCCACATGTGAAATGTTTACATAGATGCCAGTGAATACTTGTCTGAAATGACCCTATTTAACAGCTGGCTTCCAACGACGACATATACACAGCAGAGTTGAATAAATGCAAGGAGGGGTGAAAACGCTGCATTCTTAGGGGTGCATCTACTCCACTGAAATAGATGGGGATGTAAGCAAATTATTTTAAATGAGAAGAGATGTGTGACGAGATGAAACAAACTTGAAGTTTGTTCAGGACAGTAAGGTGAAAAACTGCTAAAGTTTGCTTTTGCAAACTTGCTTTTGCAAGGAGATGCTTTGCATATTCTACGTCATATGTGGTGAAATCGTAAATGAACAGCTACAGGATGACTCTCTCCCTGGCAGCTCCTGAGAAGCCGTGCACTCACACGTGGCAGCTAATAACAGGAAGTACAAAACGACGATGGGCTTTCCATGTTGCACAGCATGAAAGCCCAAAGCAACGCCATTCATTATTTACAGAAGATCATTTTTTTCCTTCACTTGATAGAGCTGTCACTTTGTGTCCTGTAAATGTAAAGGAGCTTCTTGCAGAATGGGATAATTGTGATCTAAATGTCCATCTTTTACCCCGGCTTCTCGCAAGAGCTGTCAGAGCGAGGGCAGAAGAGATGCAGGGGTGTGGGGGTGTAAGAAAGGAGCTGTGATAAGGCAGACAGGAAAAGACAGGCAGTGGCTTAGTCAATGAGGGGGCCACCAAAGGATGAGATAATTAGTCCCACTAACTTTCCAAATGCTGCAGATCAACCACAGGCAAGAGCAAGCTAACGGGAATGACTGCATGTTCCACGCACACCTGACCGCAGCTAGCATTAGTCCTAAAATTGCATGACCACCTCATTATTCTCATTCCTTCGCTCAGCCCGTGCGGGTCACTTCTGTCTTATTTTGCAGGTGCTCCACTAACTACAGCATAACTAACATTCCTTGCTGTCGTCGTCTCTATCAAAGATTACCTGACAGAATCCTCACTCTTATTCTTCCATTGACTATGTGGTGGAGAGTCTTGCGACTCAATTTTCTTGCATGGTTTTTAAAAATTCTAGTTAACGTGGATTTTATTCAAATCAACAATATGCACTGCAGCCGTGAATAATGGACTCCCACGCCCATATATTGTACAAGCTGCTAGCATAATAGCTTTAAAGTGCTTCAGAAATCTGACACAAAAGTCTTTTGACATTATGTTCCTACTGAAGAATACACCTTTCTTTTTTTAAATTTTTTTCTTTCAGTCTCAAAAGGAATTCTGTTTAATGAAAAGGCTTCCTGAATGCAAACGGTTCTATCCTCTTCCTGAAGGACCGTGGCTTACCCACAGCAAGAGATCAGAGCTAAAGAGCCACAGAAATCTCAAAGACAGCAGAGCACCCCCTTCTGTGCTCAAGACCCTGGCTTGTCACATAGGAACTGCACACAAAGAGGCAAAATAGCCAGTGTGTGAGAATCAGCTATCTGCACCAAGAAACAGTAATACACAGGAGAATGAGAAGTGTCTAAAGACATTGTGGAATGACATGGAGTTGCCTTCATTTTAATAGGTTAGGTTTTAGCTGTCAATAGTCTACACTGTTTGCCAGCCAGTATCTATCCAGAAAGTGTTTTGGGAAAGCATTCTATTCCTTGGTACTTTCTGTCTATTGTTTTGTAGTGATATGATATCATGTAGCCCAGGTTAGGCTGGAAATTGCTAGCTGATGATGACCTTCCTCTCTTGATCAGAATGCTTCCCCATCCCAAGTGCTGAGATTAGAGACAAGCATGTGCCACCCACTGCTCCTTAGGTTTAGTAGAAAACTGACTGAAATGCTCTAGCACAATATGTATAATTTATACACTTATGGTAGATTACAGGAGGATGGTGGCAAATGCTCAGGCCAGTGCCCACATCATTGAAAACCTTCACCTAACTAATTAGCTTTTATTAGCTTAATTCAAAATAAGTTTGTTGCTTAAAAAATTTATTAGCCTTTATTTTTTATATCTTTCCCACAAAATTTAAGCATTCTTTTATGCCTGGATCAAATTTTAAACAAGGCTTTCCTCTAAGCATTCAGAAAATTATTTCTTGTCAAATGCATTTTACATAGATCCCCGTAGTTGATACCATTAGTGAATCACCAGCATCCTGCTTTATGGACTATCTCTGAGCACACAGCATGCAGAGAACATGCTCTGTTGTATCGGGCATTCTTGCCTCTCAAAGGACAGCACATCTTTGCCGGGAACCACCTATAACATGGCTGTAGTATGTCCATGGTATCTACACTCCTTAGCATCAGAGGAAGGGCTGTCACAGTCAGAGTGGCCTCAGACAAGGCTATGTGGCCATCACACATGCCATTTGACCTTCCTCCTCTCTGGGCTGAGAGGAAGGTCTGAGCATAGAATCTACTCACTGCAGGTAAAAGATGCATGCAGAGAGACGTAAGAGGTATGATTCCTGGAACCTTTAGAAGTTATGGGGATTGGGGTTTGGCTCTGAGCAAACGGAAGTACTATGCAGACAGAGTGGAATATATAAGACCAACAAATGCATCAAGCTGTCAAGCAATCAACAGACACTAGGGAATAATGGAGGTCAAGGCCTTCCTCAGGAATTCTGGACTCCAGGCTCTGGGCAACAGTGTAACTGTCCTGACAGGAAGGAAAATATCCCAAAGACACACGTATGCCCCACGTTTGAGCTATTACACTACTGAATTTCCCCAGGAATCTCTTGCTGGGAGAAGGATCAAAAGCTGAAGCATGGTACCAGCCAGATGGGACACTTGTGCCCTGGAAAGAGAATCCACTTAGTGCTAACAACTGTCAGAGCAACTTGTAAAAGAAGCCAGAGCCAGATCACAATGATGGCCTGGACCATATGATGACCAGATGGCTTCACTATACATACTTCTTACCCTCAATTTCACGCCACGACCCTAAAGATGTACTTAGAAGGGCAGGGTCAGGAGACCTCTCTGTCCCTGTTCCCAATACGGGCACACTGAAATGAATCTCATTTCCCCATTTCTCACTATTATTGACTCAATTTTCCTACTGAGGAAGGTGGCCTAGTCTGGCTTCTGGGTTCTGTCAGGGCCAAGGCCTGGATCCCACATTCTGCAAGAGGATATCTATCACATTAGCTGAAGTATAGGGACTGTTTGAATTCCAGTTTCAGAGATGCTCAGAGACAAGGTTGTCTTTCCCTGCCCTGCCTGAGTACACTTCACCTCATATATTATTTGACTGATTTCTCTTTTTCTTAATATCTAAAAATCACACTCAGAGACGTGACGTCCATAATACCCAGACCAATGGCTAGTAGACTTAACCCTTTCTCCACATTTTATCATCTGCTCTGAAAAAATGTAGGACATGTCATTTTTAGATCAGGACAACTTTCTGGAGAAAGGAATGTTCCAATCCCTTCATCTTTCCTTTCCTTAAAGAAGGACATGATGCCCTCTGGCTTCCCTGTTTGTTTCAGAAGGCAGATAGGGCATTTCATAAAGAAGGTTCCGAACTGTGGGTTGTATCCCGATTCATAGCATCCTGGTTGAGTGATTCTGTGAGAGGCAACTGGCTACAGGCATTCACTTTGCATAGAGAAAGGGTGAGCATCAGTTAAGAGTTCCCCTGAAGCTTAAGCTTCTTTCTAAGGAATTAAACCTGCACTTGGTCAGCTCAGAAAATGACTTATAGTGGAGGCTCAATAAATATAAGTGGAATTTCAAGCTGCGACTTCTTTTTTGACAGAAAGGCCTTTGATTTTGTGACAAACACAATCACACCTTAAGTATATAAACATAGCTTTTTAAAGGAGCATGACTTACTGTTACGTCCAATTATTAATTTTTAGAACGTCCGTATTTATCAGAGAACAGAGAGCATCTCTACTATACATTAAACAAAATGTAGAAAATATTTTGAAAGGATCAGTGCATGGACTCCACCTCTGAATATCTGAATCTCCTTCCTTTACATACGTAAGGCATGGACAAAATAAAGAATGGTTTAAGATGTTAACGCTCGAGTCAAAATCAGTTAAAGCATGACCACACAAACTTGTTAAGATATCACCAAGGAGTCACACTCACCTTTGTTATTGTACACATCTAAGTAATTTGGTGCCGAGAAGATTGTAATTAGAGACGGGAAGCCTGTTGTTTGGCTTTTCCTGTACATGCGGTACCTACAGACAACAACACAAGGTCATAAGCAAGCTTATCATGGACACCGACTTAACACACCTGCTACCAGGGAATTAGTTACCTTCTGTCTTTCAAAGAGGATCCAATAACAAGCGTTAAATAAATTCTCTCCAAGTCTTTTGAACATAGGCATCGATCTATTTCAGGAGAGACAAGAATGCTAATCTAGAATCACACGTGGTTTCCAAATGGGTCTATCTTTTAAACTTGATAAACCTCAGGGATGGGCAGAACTCAGTAGAATTCTAATTCATTTTCAGGTATTCAACACAAAAGACAGAGGCTGCCCAAGACCATGGTGGTTTTCAGAGAGTGGCCAATCAAGTCAGTTGAAAGAGACAGGGAGAGGAACCACTAAGCCCAGGCCAGGCATTCTGTAAATTATTCTGTATAAGGTTACATATGAACCTGTGGCTAGTGATTTCCTAAGACACAGTGATGTTTTTGTTTCCCTTCAAAGAATGTCTCATTAGAACCATGAATTTGACTAACTGAGACTTTCTATTTTAGAACTTTATTTATTAGCAGGCTCTGCTGGGGTCTGCACAGCAAAGATTATTGTCTCACCAGGGTGAGAAGTAATCAATCGGTAATGAACATCCATGAGAAGCCATCCTGCTGCTTCTTCTTTATCAGGGCAAAAATAATCCATAATATAACACTGCAATTATCTACCGGAAAAGAACTAGAGGTCGGGGCTCTTGTTTCATCACCATGAAAATATACTTTATGACTCCTGTCTTACAAATTTAGGGATATCAGTTTAGAAGCATTCTTATACAACAAAATCTTAACATTTCTTTAGCTTCTTTTTGTTTGTTTGTTTGTTGGTGTCTAAACGCAACTGAGTTCTAAAAGTAGCCTGAATTATACCTTTATTACAGACAGTCACTTTAAAGGTTTAATTTTAAGCAGATTTTGATTTTTTTTTCTTTCCGGAAATACACATTGACTTTTCCCAAAAGAAACACTATATTAAAAACCCTTTTAAGCTATTTCAGATATATCTTGTTTATGGAATGATGCTTTTACTGGGGCAGAGGCAGGAATTGTCATAGTGGGAGTGAGTAAGACAGGCTTTTTCCTTCCCAAAGGAAAATGAAAACTTTATTTAAAAGCAATGTGACAATACAAATCACAGACTCTGTAAATGAGCAATGGGATTCTTAAAAGTAGTGGGTCAGGGCACAGGTGTTCCTACCCTTCACCAAATGGAAGCAAACAAAAATCAAAACTACATGATATGTTCTCAATTTCTTCATTTTAAATAAAATCTCATTTTGAACAAAATTATTTGATGTTAATGGACATTAGCTGGTCAAGCTAACCATCTCTATGTAAGCAAACAATCTCCTGAATTGTAAAGCGATTAAAAAACAACTATTCTCAATGTCTAGCCTGATAGAAAAGACACCCAAAATAATATGGCCCCCTGCAACCTTGAAAAGTATGAACAACCCTGAATATGTTCATGTACAGGTTCCTTCAATGAACAGTGGCAACACACTGACTGTACTATGCCAGCTCAGTCTCTACCTGCTAAGTCACTGCTCAGAAGAACCTGAGTTTCTGTCACGTTTCAGGGACAGTATGTTATGGACCACTGTCACAAGGCACAAATATCCCATTTCACGCAGACTTTAAAAAGAAGTGCTTTTTACTTTTCAGAAAACTCAAAAGTTAAAAGAATGGGTTTATTTTATTTTATTTTATTTTTAAAAGGCAATCAAAGGCCTCTCCATGAAGCCTGACAGGAAAGCAGATCAGATCTCAATTGCTAAGAAGAATCTCCCTTCTTCTTTCTGTTACTCAGGTTCAAAACTATTTAAGATAAACACTTGACATTTCTTAGTTTTCCAGACTCTTAAAACTAAGCTTTAAGAGTTCACCAATACAAAATGAATTGTGGAGAACTGTTGGGCAGATTATGGTGTTTTTGTTTTCTTTTGTTTAGTAAATGTCTGCATGCCACCCTATACAATTCTACAACTTGTTAGACTTTTAAATATTTGTGACACCCATTCACATTGTGAACTGAGACCAAGAAGCAGCCAATGATTAATCTCCTGGGCACTACAGTGAATGCAAGAACTGGAAGGAATAAGAGGAGGTGGCTTTAAGAAAGCAAGTCCTTAAGAAAACAAACGGAAACAGACTTCTTCACTCTAAAGTTGGAGTGACTTTAAAGAGGTTCGTGAACTTACATGTGGTCTGCAAATGCAAATGTAAAACCAGATATCAGCAGTCATGCGCTTCCTGTCAATCCGCCATATCTGTGTAACTAGAAGCCCATTTTAAAAGTAGTTCCTTCTGAGCACATGCCTGGCCAAAGGGAGTGTGCACTGCCTAAGCTAGCTGAAGAACACCTGACAAAATGGTTATCATTGACAAACCCTTAGCATTGCTCACCCTGCATCCTGGGCTTCGTGGGCTCGGAGTATGGACAACAAATTATTGTGCTGCAGGAAGTCACATACAGCCGGGTAACTGCCAGACAAGGAGAGAAAAGAGGAGAGGTGATTAGGAAGTCTTCAGGAGTCACCGTTTATCACCCAGACATCCAGATGTTGCTGGGATCCACTCAGAAAACAAGCTCCCTGCTTCTGAGGACAGGTTCCTCTCTGAGTCAGATGAGGTTCATACATGTGGAAGGGAAGACGTAAGCCCTGAAAGGTGTCCTCTGACTTCCACATGTGTGCCTTGGTGTGCACACCTGCATTCACATACACCCATCATCACACACCCAGAGTAATAAATACAATTAAAATTAAAAAGAAAGCTGAAATATCAAAATTTCATTATAATTGAAACCCAGATTTCAAATGAAACTATTGTTTCAGTTTCAAATTAAACTGAAAATGCTGTTTATAACTGCCATGCCTTTAAGGCTCTAAGAAATAAATAAGTAAAATAAATAAATTTAAACCAATAAACTTTTGACAATTGAAACTAAGGCCAGAAAACCAATATTTTGTAAATAAACTACAAATATTTACTAGAACCTAAAATATGCACATGAATATATTAATAAATTTTAAGAATCTACTTTGGAGAAACAATTTAGTATATGGGACAAACATGCTATATATTTGCACAAATTCTCCAGTCAAGAGGAAAACAAATAATTCTAAGATAGTAGATAAGAGATATCAACTGTGTGATGATTAGCAGTGATGGTCAACTTGATAGATACTAGATCCACCAAGGAGACAAACCTCTGGGCATATCTGTGTGGGATATTTTAACACTAGGCTCATCAAGGTGGGCGGAGCTATCACACATGTGGTAGCACATTCCCTGGGTGAGGACCCTGGCATGAATAAAATGGAGAAAGGGAGCTGACCCCGGCATTTCTCTCTGTCTCTACTTCCTGACTGCAGATGTACTGTGAGCAGCAGCTGCTGCTGTGGCCAGCCTGACCTCTGCACCATGGCAGGCTGCCTCCTTCTTCCGTCCTCAGATTGCTTTGTCCTGCATCTTGTCACAGCAGGGGAAAGTAACTAATACAGACTGTAAGAACGATTTAGTTCTTTGGCAAGAATGGTTCTTTTACAAACTGTAAAGAGACTCGGTTCATCTGCACACACATGTAGGTGTGTACTTTGTATCAGAGCTCTGGATTAATTGATTCCACAAAGGGTTGGAAATGTAAGACAAGGGGATGGTTTCTTCCCTTTGCTAGAAGGCAGGCCAGGCTGAATAGGGTGATATGTTAAGTGTGATGTATTACTTCTATCATGAAGGCTTTTATAAATCAGGTCGAAGATTTTAAAAACTCTATGAAGCAATAAAATACAGCAAAGTCCATAAGTTATGCAGACACTATGGGTAAGGCAGCAAGTCCCCATCTCTGCCCCAGTCTCTCGGTCACAAAGGAACACTGAGACCATAATCTTGCATAGGATTCCATGATGGAGGTGGATCAGTAGACAGCAGAGGGTTAGTACTCTGTACAGAGGGGGCTTGCAGATCGCGTGTGAACATGACAGCTGAAGAGAACATGTGAGCAACTGCAGGGAAAGCTGGATTCAATAAGCTTGTGCCCTTATTTATATTTCTCTAACAGATCAAATATATTTTAGACTTTGAATTAAATACATTAGACATCTTAATCCAGTTTTTAAATGCAAGAATCACTACAATGTGCTGGCACGCATAAGCCTTTGCAGATACTTTCCCTGTATGCTATTTTTCTCTTGATAAGGCCAGTTCTTCCACAAGGAGGTAAATGACCCCATAAGAACCTTCCAGATAAGTCCACCTCACCCCTAGGCATACAGTATCACCACCTCTACAGTTTGCACCTCAGACTTTCCTGATACTTAGCATACTGTTATAGATCTGTACTTTCACAATAGGAAAGTCCAGCCGAGGGAGCCCACTGCTTTTCCCACTCGCTCATCAGAGTGCTTAGCAACTTTCTGGAGCTCATGTGCAGTCACTGAGGGAGACTCAACAAGGGCAGTCAAGCATAGTGGGCAGAGGGGGGATGCAGATGGTGCTGGTCCTCCTGGTTGCTTCAGCCCAGAAGAGCAGCAGCCCCTATCATTGTCTGGACAGAAAGCCACTGCAACTGCTGCCTCCTCCTCCTCCTCTTCCTCTTTCTCCTCTTCTTCCTCTTCCTCCTCCTCCTAGTCCTCCTCCTCCTAGTCCTCCTCCTCCTCTTCCTTGTCCTTCTCCTCCTGTACTTCCTGTTTCCAGCTTATCCAGCTGCTCCACTCCTCTGCTGCTTGGGTCTAGTAATAGTCACTCAACCCTCAGGCCCTGGGGCACCCTGGGGCTTTAGTCAGTCTTCTTTTCTTAGGACTTTTCACAGCTCTCCTTTGCCTCAGGGTTCTCTAAGGAATTTAGATCTTAGATGCTGAGGCTTCAACTCTTCCTGCTAGAACTGCAGAACCCAATCCTCTCTTGCATCTTGATAAGTAACAAGCAGTTATTACTTAAGAAAATTCTTGTTTTGTATTGCTGGGGATCAACCCCAGGTCCTTACTGTATGCCAGGTAAGTGTTCCACCACTGAATTACATTCCTAACCGAAAAGCTAACATTTTATTGGCGTTAAATATCTATATAAAAAAAGGTCACAGATCAGAAGATAGTGTCCCCTCACAGAGAGGGCATCTTTATGGCTAGTTCTTAAGAGACCCAGAACCTCCTCATAGCTGCCACTCTTATAAGAGTGACTGTCACCTTGGCCTTCACGGTCACAGATGAGTTCTCTTGTATGTTGAGTTTATTTTATTAAGATCCTTTGCTCATCATCATATTTATATTATTTACCCATGTTGGCCCATGTGGTTTTGTTTAGATAAACTTCATTTGCTCTAGTCAATGCATATGTGAGTTATAATAATTACTACACACACACACACACACACACACACACACACCCCACAGACTGATTATATATCTAACTGTAAAGATGCTATTTCTACATTTATCGCTATATCGTGATATAGTAGAGTTTATTATTCCACTAAGTTTGGACTGTCTCCGTTTCTTGGATATTATTATTACTGATACAATGAACAATTTTACGCTTGCCCTTTGGTATCCCTATGTATACATTTCTACTGGATATGAAAACAAGAAAATGGCTTAAATGAATGTTCAACTTTGGCAGATAATGAAATAGACAACTGTGATCTCAGATTAGAGGGGTGTTTAGGAAGAAGACCTGGAGAAAAAACAAATAGGAGAATCGGGCTGCGGTGGAGCTAGAGACACTTGAGAGAGATGAGGAGCAGGGAGCTGCCACTGTGAGTTAGAGTACAGCCATGGGCACACTAATATTCACATCAGTGTATCTCAAGACTAGATTCTCAGACCAATGTTGGAATTTCGTAACTAATTTGGGCACTAAAAAGCAGAAAAATCCAGAATACAGTACTGCCATGATTCATCAGATGCAGATATAAACTGGTAACGAAAGGCCCAAATGCTACCAAGAGTTTTCTATGAAGATTTCCTCTCCAATATGTCATGGTCCTTACAAATCTCCACTCTAACACTGGGCTGCATCCAGCATCTTGGTTTCCTGTCTGAACACTGCAGGCATTTAGGGGAACAAGCTATGGTCTGGGATTATGAAGTTAACGAGAATACTGGGGGAAGCAAGTTTTAACGATTTGTTGTTGTTGTTGTTGTTGTTGTTGTTGTTGTTGTTGTTGTTGTTTCAATCAATTACTTTGTCCCAATTCAGGGGTCACGAGTATGATACTGATTAAACCAAATGAGTCACCTAACGATGTCAACGGCCATGATGAATCTGAGACAGGGACAGGTGTGTGGGATGACACGAGTAGGAGGAAGATAAAAGTGGTTGATGTGAGAAAGAAACCAGGATGCCTCAGACACATGTATGACATTATCGAGAACATAATTAAAAAACTAGAAAATTATCTGATACATTTAAAGTTTTTCAGATTTCTTTCTTTCTCAATTGTGTGTGTGTGTGTGTGTGTGTGTGTACATGGATACAGGTATCCAAGGCCAAGAGTGTCAGAGCTCACTGCAGCTAGGTTTACAGAGGTTTTGAGCTACCAGATGTGTGTGCTGGTATCTGAACTCAAATTCTCTGCAAGGAAAGTATACACTCTTACTTGCTAAGCAATCTCTCCAGCTCTATCCTAATATATTTTTTTTCTGTATGACTATGTGTTATTTAAACCCAGATAAAATGTTACACAGTGGATATAGTAGCATATCAAATTAAATATCCAGACTTTATGGAGACATGCAAAATAAAATTATAGATCAAAATAATTGACAACAGGATATGACCACTAAGTTCCATCATTAATTTTATGCTCACTTGTATTTGTCTAGATGAACTTTAAAACAGTAATTAAAACAATATCTGCAATGCTTTCAAGGTGATTTTAAGGACGAAATTATCAAAAACATCTCTGTACAAATGAGATGTTCTTCTTTCCCTTTGACAGACGATTAAACCAGAAGAATCCTCTGCCAACAGTCAGTATGACACGCTACAGATTCAGACATTCAGCCTCACAGTATCATATATGTCAAGACTAAACACCAACATTTATGAAGAACCTCATATGACGGGGAGAAAAACAAGTATGAGAATGTGCTTAACTAATTATCTGGATGATAGATAATATTTTATGTCTTTGTCTATGTTCACAGAATATGTTGGTTTGAATGAGAATGGCTCCCATAGGTTCATATATTTGAATAATTGGTTCCCATTTGATGGACCTGTTTGGTAAGGATTAGGAGGTGTGGCTTTGTTGAAGGAAGTGTGTTACTAGGGATGGGCTTTGAGGTTCCCAAAAGTCCACGATATTCCCAGTTAGCTCTCTCTCCCTCATGGTTGTTGTCAAAACATTTAAACTCTCAGTTTCATCTCCAGTGCCATGTCTGCTCACTCACATGCTCTCTATCATAATTCTCGTAGACTCACCCTTTGAAACTGTAAGCCCCAATATCTCTGTTTTTCTATAAGTGGCTTTAGTCATGCTGTCTTAGCATAGCCATAGAAAAGTAACTAAGGAACAAAACAAAAATATTACGCAAGTCTGTAAGTTCAATTGGGGACTTCATTCAGAGTAAGAGTTTCCTGAATGGCTAACCCAGAAGACTGTGAACAGAGTGTTGTACTGATAAATGCCACATGATGCAATATTAAAATCCTGTTTGGATTCTGTATGGTGTTATTTTACTGAAACACAACAGTAACCTAGAGACCAATATAAAAGGGGCATTTAACACCAGATTTGAAAGCTCTAACCCTTGGCTTTAACATACTTCAAACAACTTTTTACTACAAGGACAGACATCTTCACAAAATGTTACACCTAAGTTGAGTAATTATAAAAAAGAAGCTTTAAGCTTTTCGGAATTATAGAATATTTTACCCCAACACACTCATAGGCCTTAGCATCTCAGTTTCCAAAACACAAGATAACCCGTAATCTTACGTTTCAATTCAGGATAAGCTTCACTACTGATATGTTAAACAAAAGACACTCTCAGCACGATGGCTTACAGAAAGTATGACTTTATGTTCAAAACTAATTTCCCAATCATACCAACAAATGAAAGAACGAAGAAACTTTGCAGCCATAATAAAATTTAACGTGTGAAACTAAATGTTCCACTGTAGAATAGCTAGTTACACAGAGGATATTACCAGCTTAATGTAGACATTAGAGGTGTGTAAATTAGTTTGTTTTACAGAGTTTTTGGCTCAAACTGCTTGGTGGAAATGGCCATTATTTCCATGGTACATCAGGATTACTTTTGAAGTTGAAAGAGAGAATAAAACAAAACCCAGCATGTGTTTTAGAATTTAAAATTCCAATTATTTCCATTCTCTCTTAATTTTTATTAATCATATCTCCTTCTAGCAACATTCCCATGATTGCACCCCACGGAAAGGGACCAGATGGCCTTAGGAGTATCGGATGCAGCAGCTAAAAGTGAGGTGTCCCATCCGGAAAGTAGCCCAGACTCACAGAACCCTAAAACTCTCTGGATTTCTTTATTAAGTGTTTGGAAATCCATGTCCCATTTACAAATGTAAAATTCACTATTAAGACATTTTCATTGTGGCTTATCAAATAAACATGCATCTGCTGGATTACCTGGGAACTCTATAACTGATGATTTTCATCCATCCGGGAATCCCCAAACCCTTGAAACTATGTAAGAATGAACTGAGTGTGATTTAGCCAAGCAAGGAGAAGTTAGGTTTTTGATGTTAAGTTCTACATTTATGGATGAAAAAAGCTTGCTTAGTACCGAAACTTTCCCACAGTTCATGAAATAGAGACAATTTTCAGTACATTTTATCAATTGCGGCCATCCCTCTCCCAGCGCCGGCTCTTTCATTCCTTCCTTATTGTTCACAGAAATTACCTATGCGTGCTTTTATACGCAGCCGTCCATACAGCACATGGACTTATTCCCTAATCACGTCGCAAATGCCGACACTGTAAGGCAGACGCTCCAGCATGCAGGGTCCTCACCTGTAGAAGTATGAACAGCCCCTGACTGTGTTATGAGTGAAATGTTCCTGAGTCTTCTCATTTCCAAAGTCCTCCAGGGGGTCTGACCACAGGATGTCACACATGGGCCCATAAGCAGGTGGTTCTTTGAATCGGTCTAACTAAGAAAAATAGAAGAGAGAGAACAAAATACTCATCTTTGGACACTTAGAATTCAGAACACACAGACATCCAGCTTTAAATGATGACCACCTCAGACGGGAGAAATGTCGGCTCACCCTCTTCCAGTCCTCATCTCCCAGCCTCCTCTGTCTGACTTTTCCTCCCTCTCTCATGATGAACTCACTTAGTATCTCCCCGTCTCTCCCTCTGCTTCTCCCACCTCCTTAATACTTACCACTTGCTTCTTGGTTCCATTTTGCCCAGTTTCTTTTAATCATTCCCTTATTTTCCCCATTCAAATGACATAGTCCCTCTCATGATTTAAATCTATTCCTGTCTCGTCTGTAAAGGAGAAGCTTGATGTTGAGACTCTGCCTGTTTGTTGCCTGCAGAGAACCGTCCTTTAAAATCTGGATGGGCACTCGCTGGGGTTTTATTTTATTTGGTTGTATCTGACAGAATGATTCTGAGAGCAGGTGGCTTTTACTTTAAGAGGAGCCTCTTGCTTTGTGACATATTGATACTCATTCCTCAGAAGCCACCTATGCTTCTAGCTGAAGTCTTTGCGATTTTGTAGTTAGCCTTGGCACAAACAGGAGTACGACAGTAACATAACTCGGGATTTACCCAGCTTCTTGTATGGTCACACTTCGATGCTTTACCAGCCTCCTACGGGCCTTCATATGAAATTTGATTTCCAGTTATAAATTGCTTTGTTATTTTCTTCCTTGAACGCTTTAAACACTAAGGAAATACCATTGCTGTCTGTGCCAAAACAACAAGAGAAGGAAGGATAACAGTGTCGCACACGAGAGGACATCAACACAGAGACAAATCTGAGGTTTGTTTAATGTGCTTTTGTTTAAGTTTTAACGATTTATTTTAGAAATTAATGGAGTTGGGGCTGGAGAGATGGCTCAGCAGATAAGAGTACTGCCTGCTCTTCCAGAGGACCTGGGCTCAATTTCGAGGACCCATGTGACAGCTGAGTAGATTTTTATCACTTCCCCCAGTTAGGAGGATGCTAGATACACTTTGTATCTTTCATTTAAGGCCACGACTGCCAGTGCAACCTACACGCATGGCTGTGGTGCCCACCATTTGTTACCAGAACAACTTAGGTTACTTGTATTTCTGTATGCTCCATTTCCCCTGTCGTAATCAGCTATGTTACCACTATAGAAGGATGACTGATGGTTTGATTTCTTCACTAAACACGGTGGAAAATACTACTTATTAAACTAATACTAAAGACAGCTTACATATTTAACTTGTAAATGCTGTTCAAAATACAAATTTGTGAGGCAGCAATGGAAACATTTAAGCCTAAGAAAACTAGAAATAAGTATCAATTATTCAGATGACATCATAGGATGTTTTGCAATGCAAAGCCATAGGCAAAATTTGAGTTCGGTACACAAGGAATCTTAAGTAAGCTTTGACTTGAGCCAGATATTATATACTCACTGACATCAAGCTTACTGGACCACTTGGTTGGCACTGGAGTCTACTTATAACATACCAGGTTCAAACAAACACCGGCTAGAAAGCATCTTTCTGGCAAAACTCAGTCAACTCTCAGTTTTAAGAGTCAAAACACAGCAATTCAGAATAGTCAAGCAATGTATTCATTCTAAAATGAGTGGCAAGAATAGTAAAAAGATCAGAATCATTTCCATATTTCCTTCTGAGCTTTAAAAATTGTAAGCCAAGTTCATAGGTCTCTAAAGGAAGGGAGAGGAGTCTGTGTCAGTTTTTAATACATCGGTAATTCTTGCAGGAAAAATGTAGCTTCGGCTTCTTAGTCTGAAAGCTTTATGGTGAAACTTCTCCCCAAATTACAATGCAGCATGTTCTACACGTTCATCCACACAAATGTCACGTGTTAACTATAAGTACAGGTATGGATAACAGAAGAAAATGGATTTATTGTGCTGTCTTTGGGGGATTTGGGTACCAAAATTACAATGAAATTTTTTTAAATACTCTCTCAGATCTTTTCTTCCATTGCTGCAATTGTCAGGATTGTAAACACAAATACATAAAACATAATGTCTGCTATGCAGCACTCCTATGCATTATGAAAAGAATGCACTTTCTGATTCCAGCCAAGTTAACCTGCTGCTGGGAAACAAGACTGACAGTTAACACCATGTAAAGTCTGCTTCTGAAGATGTATACCGTTCTTTCACCCATTGATCCAATACAGTCAAAACAATATTATCTTTGCTATTGCTAGATGCCGACTTTAATATTTTATGTTGTGAGAATGACGACAACAAAAACCGTCATAATAAGTACATTTCAAACACCAAGCTGTGCGATTTTCTCCAAGGGCCAAGCAACTTCTAACATATCATGAATATGAAATGGACTATCTGACAAAAGTAAAATGAACCTGCGTCTGTGCCTTAGAGATCAAATATAGATATTTTTAATGACATGTGCCAAGAGGATAAGCCAATTCCCAGTCCCTAAGTTAAAGGCTGTATACAAATCTTGGAGATGTGAGTGTATTCAGTTACGTTAATTGAATAGGATGCAAGTGGTTATAGGAGGAAGGCAATTAATATCTTCCCGTGATTGCTAAAGGACAGAAAATGAGAAAACTTGGACAATAACAGAGCTTACTTTTCTGATGTCATCTAGAGTGTTAATCTCTGGAGACAAACCACCATGTACACACAGGAATTGTTGGTTCATCAGCGCGGCCAGGGGAAGGCAGTCGAAGGCATCCATACAGGCGTCATAAACGCGTTCTGAATACTTTATTTTACCTTTGAAATATAAAAAGCAAAAATTTACTCTCATGGTTTTATGACTAGGGCCATTTCACTGAAATTGCTTTGTTTCCTTTTAATATTTTCTTGCCAGGATAATGTGAATATGACACTCTAAAACAGAATCAGTATGATTTCCAAGAATCCTAGATTAACCTTAATATAGAATGTTTTTTATTTCTGTCATTTACCCATATTGTTCAGTTTTTATAATCTTTTGTCTAATAAATGCAAACCTTTTTATATATTTTTCACACACACACACACACACACACACACACACACACACACACAAGTAGAAGAAAGGCCCATAAAGCTGGTTGGTATTCCTATAAGATTTTGTAGAAATGCAACTACCACGAAACTTTCTGAACCACGAAACTTTCTGAAGTTCTTTCTGCCCCGTAGAGTTCCGCTTTCTCCATACTGACTCACAGCTAATGTTTTTAGGAAAGTCTTTATGCTTCACTGAATATAAAACCAAATTACACAGAGAAAAGGAATTAAAGTTTCAGTAAGCAATGAGGAAAACAGACAAAAGGAAAACAAAGCTTAAAGCTTCTGCCTCTTATGATTTTCTGCCCTACTTCTGGCAAAGAAGAGTAATGGGTTCATGAGCTCTGTACTAACTGAGGCACTGTGGACTGCTGATGGCCTCCACAGGAGGGATGAGTTAGTTTTCTTTAAGGGTGTGGCCATGGTAAGTTGACTAGTTCTACTGGATGGCCCCCCACTTAGGAGTATATAAAAAAATACATTGTATCATATTCTCTAAGAACTACACAAAGATATTTTAAATTAAATTATATATTCTTAAACATACCCTTTTTTAGAAAGATGACATGAAATAATGTCACCTAAAGCTTTTGACCTTTACAATTATGTTCTTATTTATGAGTTACAATGACAACTTAGTCTATATGACGTTAAAGGAAAACTTCTCAGCATACTTACATTCTTGTTTAAACGTGAAATACTCTGTGAGGTGCCTACATTCATGATTTCCGCGAAGTAAAAACAGTGTTTTGGGGTAAAGAATTTTCAAGGCCCACAAATACAGCACACACTAGGGAAAAAATAAACATAAAAATGAACGCCTTTCATTATACTTGTGCATTTCATCAATTAACATGAAATCAATATGTTGATATGGTCACCATTCTCAACCTAGGAGGATTCTTCAAAGCAAACAGAGTAGAACTTAAGGCATCACTTTCACCAACTCTCTGTCTTCTTGGTTTCTGACCACTCTGTTTTAAACAGTTACACTTATTTACTTGTGTGAGTGTATGTGTGTATACATGCACATATGTGTGGAGGTCAGTGGATAACATACTGGAGTCAGTTCTCTGCTTCCACCATGTGGGTTACTTGTATAGGACTTAGGTTGTCAGGCATGGCAGTTGTGCCTTTACCCACTGAGGCATGTTACTAGCTCTTGTCTTTTATTTCACTGCCTTTGTAATACAGAGAAGATCCCTAATTTTCATTTTATATAAATATATAATAAAATTTAAGGGCAGGGTGTCTCAACACGTTCACTATTTTTTTTTTTTTTTCGAGATAGGGTTTCTTTGTATAGCTCTGGCTGTCCTGGAACTCACTTTGCAGACCAGGCTGGCCTCGAACTCAGAAATCCGCCTGCCTCTGCCTCCCAAGTGCTGGGATTAAAGGTGTGCGCTACCACTGCCTGGCTCACATTCACTATTAATAAACAGGGAACACATCTAAGAACTCCCAAATTTGTGAATGGCACATTGACCATGATGGCTAGCTACACACGGACCAGGTCTGGGATAAATCTTCATTGACACAATCTTTGAAGTATATGGGAACAATACTAATACCAGTATTATCTTCGAGTGGCATTCATTAAGAATCCACCCAGAGCAGAACCTGATTCTTTAAAAAGCAAGTGTGTGGACTCCTCTTCGTAAAGCTTGTGTTCCCAATGTGAAGCCAAGGCAGGGACAGCACAGAAAAAAATGGGACAGATCAGACTCTGATTACCAAGACACACATGAAATCTACACTTCATTCACCAGTCTTCTAGCATATAGAGGGTAATCCTAAAGAGAAAGTTCTAATCAAACGTATCTGCTGGTTATCTGTGAAGAATATTTACCTGTAAGCTTCTGTGATAATCAAAGAACTAATTATCAAACTGTTGAAATAATAATGCTTAAACATACAGCCCAGGAGTTTGAGAAAATACTAATTAAGGAGACAAGTGTAGATGACTGTAATGTTCCAACAACATGTCATCTTCAAATATGAGACAGTGATTGAAATAAACAATAGCTTAGCATTAGCTTATGTATGAGTGTGTGTGTGTGCACTTGTGCGCACACTGCTTTGATTAATTTTCTAATTACAGTCATTAGCTAAGGTTCATGTGATTAAGATATAAGCATATCTGAAGAGCTGACCAACTGTCCTCCATGAGTGGTCCTTGAAACAGCGTGATCCTCCAGGCATGCAAAGCTCCCTGTCATCTCAGTGATGACTGAGGCAGACTAATGAGTCCTTGCTATGAATCCTATTTTAGAACTACACTTACTTGTTTAAATCGAGGGTGGTTGTATTATTCAAATTTGCCTCTTGTTTCAGAGAAGGGAGTTGTTAAGTGACATGAATGTCAATAAGACAATTGTTACTAATTCAAAAGTTTGAAGAATGTCTCTTGATGGAGGTAATGGGCAAGTACACATATGTACTTGCAAGTTGGAGCTTACGTTAGAATTTCTACTTTGGTTATATAAAGACCCTTTAAATATTATGTTAATAGGATCATCCTAGAAACAGCCTATGCTAAAAGCACTAGCCTCACTGGGTCTCATCAGGTCACTATAAACAGGACAGAAACCTGGCATCCCTGTCTGTAGTTTGCGCTGTTGACTTTGTCTTAGATCCTTAGGTCAGAATCCTGTTCAGCTCTGCACATAAGCATGGTAATCTCTCCTTTCTGTAAGAGCAGTACTACCTAAGCTATCCCAATCGCCTTCACGAATGAAGGTACAAAGGTGGCAGTAACTGAGGTATCCTACTGTCAGGTTCTAGTCCTGGGGTTCAGCCATTGTCCTAAAGCTGCTGTTCAATTAGCTTCTATGAATTCACACCAGGCCTTCTAGGAGCATACTACCTTTGGATGAGCCATGAGCTCACGCTCAAGCAGAGGCAATCTCTGTAGGGAAACTGGGTTGTTCTCTTAAGCAACAGAGCAACAGAGACTTGCAGAGCAAGGAACAGGAACACCTTGCAGAGCCAGATCTGACAGAATGGTCAACAAGACCTCGCTTAAACTGGGAACTTCTTGCTGTTGCATATCACCTGGCCTTGCCCCCAGTTCTCCTTTTCTTGTTCCCCTTCCCAGTGAGCTGTGTAGATTTGAAGTCTGTTTTTGGCCTTTTATTCCTAGATTCTAGAACACAGGCACTACTGAAACTCCTATCTTAGGAGGGATAGGATTTTTTTATTTGTTTTCTACAATTCATGTGAGAAAGCATAAAATCTAATACAGACATTTTTAAATGTTTGAGTAACTTACATAACACTAGACACACGTCTCATACACTTCTGTAAATTTACATATGTGGACACATGAAAATGGCTTCAAGGACCTAGAATCTACAACATTATCTCACGATCCTTCCTGGTCAATAACTTTCTGAAAAATTTTACCATAATTCTGACATCTCTAGATTCATTTTCAACTTGTTTTAGAATAAAGCAATCATCTCTCAGCCTAATATCTAAACTGCATTTTGTAAGCACACTCAATTCCCAGACTAGAGGAATCCTATCTTAAGGATTCTTAATCCTTAAGGATTCACATGTTCTTTTTGACAGCTGTTTAAAATCTTATTCTGATATTGGCCTGAAGCCTTTTAACTATGTACCTCTAATCTTAATTACTGTAATTCTTGCATAATTGATCTAAAACATATTCAGAAATGTTCTCTTCAAAATGGTCCTAGTGTTCATATGCACACACTTAAAATGATGCAATATTCAACTCCGTTATAGTTGTACAGTAAGACATTTGGGATATGTTAACTCCATCTCCGCAGAATAAAAGGTGAAGGAAAAGGGGGGGGGGGTAAAAGGAAGAGAAGTAAACAAGAAAAAGAGAGAGAAAACAAGGGGGGGAAGAAAAAGGAAGGAAATTACTAAAATTTTAAAATTTTCAGCTCCAAGTATTCTAAAATGGGAGCAATTTTTTTCACATATCATTTCCTTTTCTCCTGTGGCAAGCATAAAATATCTTCCCAACACCAAATAAAACCACAAACACAGCCAGTGTGGAAGAAACGGCACATTAAAGGAAAGGGCAGGGGGTGGACTGGAATGGGGTCCTGCCAGCTTTTACCCTCAACATCTGGAGGGACAGGGCTGCCAAGCACGGCATGGATGTGCTCGCAACTGTTTTAAAAGTCATACAAAGTTCCAACGCTCTGAAAAGGTGAAGATCGTTAACAAAATTATGACCTCGGATTCATTTTCCAGCACAAGCTTGTAAACCAAATAAAGCAAGAGAAATCAATGTCACCCAGATAAGGACTGTTTACGTCTATGTTATTGGGTGGCCGATGTGAGTCAACTTTTCAGTGTCTGAATCTGTGAAGGCAGAGGGAGGGAGCACCACGTGACACAGACCTTTCTGCATGGTAAGATGCAAATGAGTGTACCAATCACTCCAATCATCTTGCCATTGCTACTGTTAACTACAAGTAATTACAACGTCCAGTTAGTTACTCGATATGAAAGTCTGCGCTGATTTCCATCATAGACGTAGCTTTCACTATTTTATGACTCATCCATAATCACACAGCACTAAGGATACGGTCCTCTCAGCTTGGTTCACTTGTAATAACAGGGTAATAATTTACTCAGTAATTTTAGGCTCTTAGGTGGGCAGTCTTCTTGCAAATCTGTAGTACAATTCGTAAAGATTGCAAAACAGAACAAGAAGCAAGAAAGTCAAAAAGAAGACTGTTTTAGCCGGATACTGATTTGCTCCCTGAACTGGTAACTCCCCATGCCTCAAAACTTTATAATTCAAGTTGATGCTTCTCTGTCCTGGATGGCTAAGTGCAGGCTATAACATGAGCTTGGGAGGGATCCAAACTCTTGAAATATGGAATGTAATTTCTCTAAGACATCATTTGTCTGGTCTGACAAGCACACCATAAAGTGGCAGTCGAATACCAGGGCACTGTCAAGAGCGCTAGCTCCTAAGACCAGTGGCCCTGTTTGTCACCTCTATCGTGTGTTCTACTGCCTGTTTGTCATTTCAGGCAGCAGCATGGAATGCTGCCTGGCTTTCTGTGGTTCATTCTGGTCCATGAGTTCACAGCTAATAAACACAACTTTTCACACAGTGTGCTGGAGGTCCAGGCTGAGATCTGGATGCAGGCAGAACAGGAGAGGCCAGCTCCCTGCAAACTCAAGGTGATGCTCTGCAGGATGCCTGCAAAGAGCCTAATGAAGCAAGCTCAAGGAAACAGCTGTGCATGACTCTGTTTGCAGATTCTGGACTTTGCCGAGGTCTGTAGAGAAACACGCCCAGCTGCGGATCTAAATATACACATATGCTTGATCAAAGAGATAAGGTAGGGTAATGTGATCATCAGAAAGAGAAAGATTTGTGGTAAGACAAATTATGGCTGGGAACAAAATTACGTCTTTCTTTGACATTCACAAGTTGGCTTGTTTGGGGGATCATCCTGTGGGGAATGATTTCCAATGACAAAAGAGAGAAAGTTGAGTTATGGAGAATGAGGAGGGGAAGTGCAGACAGGAGCAGTCCATGCTCTCTACATCAGCTCCCCAGAGCCCGCAACTGGAGTTACTAATGCCCATTAGGATCTGTTCTTCAAAGCTGATTGTTATGAAGTAAACGCAGACATCCCTCTTCATTGAAATGATAAACTCAGAAGAATATCGGCAGTGTAACCCCAGGCTATGGACATGAATCCAAAATGCCTTGAAACCCGATAGGGTAACACACACCAGAAAAATATGCTCTTTTATTTATTTACTTTTAGTTTTTTTATTGAATACATCCAGACCACAGTTTCCCTCTCTCCAGTCTTCTCAGCCCCCCTGACCCCCAAAGCCCCCCTGACCCACACAGTCCCTCTTCTCTTCTCCCCAAATCCACTCCTCCTCCATTTTCTTTCAGAAAAGAGTAGACCTCCCAGGGTTATCCTAAGCCAACAAGCTCATAATTTACAGAGAATATTTTATATCTAATGATTAACTCTCATAAGATAAGAGCATGTGTAGCCATGTGAGCACATGTGTAAATGTATATATAGGACTGAACAGAAGCTGCTGGATTGTGGTACATGTTTATTTCTTCAGGTACACTGTGGCTAGGGCTTGGGACAGTGGAAAGGGTACAGCCATGGAATCCTTAACCTCTAGTGTCAACATCCTATGAGAAGAAGTTACTTACAGAACCCTTCCAAAACTGAGAGGAATGAATGTGGCCATTTATCAATTGACATCACATACTCCACAGTATAGACCCTGAAATATTCTTAGTAAGTGTATTTCGTATATTCCAGCGGTTTCCAACCTTCCTAGTGCTATGACATCTTAACACAGCTCTTGATGCTGTAGTGACTGACCCCTGTACTACAGTTCTGTTACTGTAATGAATCATAATGCAAATATATGACATGCAGGTGGTCTTAGGTGACCCTTATGAAAAGGTCCTTCGACCGCCAAAGGGATCGCACCCACAAGTTGAGAGCCATTGGTATACATGCTTACTCTTTTTAAATATGCTGATCATATCACAGCTACTGCAAAGCTACTCACAGGTCACAATCAGATCAAATGGGTCATATAATGAATCATTTCTTCCTTTCTGTGTGTTGGCAGCAAGTCCCCAGGCCTGTGCTCTCAGTTTAACTGAGCAAATTTTGAAGATGGAGTTTTGACAACTGCATCTCAGAAGTTTGTAATGTTCTGTGAGAACTATATGCAACATGGCATAGCATTTAGGTGGGTATCTTAATCTTTGTATAAGTTTTAAATTTCAGAATGAACATAATAGACAAAATATTGTAACTGTGTTACTTCAAATATCTGGAATGACTACAGCTCTTTAGAAAAACTTCTAAGGAGTAAGTTGGTGATTTCTCTTTTTAAGCATTTTAAAAATAAAGCTCTAATCAGATCTAATTAGTAGACATTTAGAATATTTCAAACGGCTTGGGGCTAATGATACAGAAGCTTTAATCTTTGCTGGAAAACTGAACAGAATTGTGTTGTGCCTCCCTAGTGTATGTGGTATAAGGCTTCCCTAGTGTATGTGATGTCCTGCTTCAATCCCCAGCACTAACGAGAGAAAAATCAGAGTGAAAATGAAACAAACAAACAAATAAACAACAACAAAACTGAACCCAGGACAGCACCCACCCCAGGGTTTGGTTCTATTTAAACTTTCATAGTCATGTTCCTTGTTTATTCTTAGACTCTAGAGAGCTAGGAGATATTTTATATTTCTTTGCAGTCTGAATCACAGTGCATGTGTACCTGTTTGTCTATAAAAAATACTAAAATATGTTGATGTCTAATTTATAAAAGCTTTATACATACATACATATGTGCATACACATATATGTATATACACATACACACTTATATACATATATACATATATATACATGCATATATATACATATATATATAGAGAGAGAGAGAGAAAGAGAGAGAGAGAGAGAATATCCCAACTCTTCAATTGGTATGTTTGAGGTTGACACACTGTATTAACATTAAATCTCTTTTTAGTAAATCTAATATTAAACTATTTTAAAACATACTTCTTTATATGATGATTGTGGGTAAATGGTATGAAGAGTTAGTAACATTGACTTATTACATAAGAATAGTTCATTTATTTCAATTTTTGGTGGTTTTTTCTTTTTGTTTGTTTTCCCTAAGAGGATATATCAGTTGGTATCTAGAAGTTCTAGCTTCTAGTTTTTCTCTTATGCAAGTCATGTTTGCTAATATATAAGTGTTGGGCTCTTCCTGAGATGGCATATTAGCCACCAGAAAGAGCCACTATGAGTACACGAGGGTCTTGCTCCTATCTGGCTGGAGGATAGCCTCTGCTCAATGGTCATCTTTTTTGTTTGATTAATGATCTTGACAAATTACCTAGTTAGGTTACAGGTGCCCTGAAACAGAGACTGCCAGTGTCCTCACACAGATATACAAATGCTCTGAATCCATTACGGAAAGTGACTTACCGTCTCACAACTATAAGCCATGGATACACAGATATGCACACTAGAGCACACCTATGCTATCAACTTTGACTAGAATCAATTACTGTTTTTGCCAATCTTCAAAAAACAAAATACACAAAAGACTAAATCTTACCACTTATTTGACATCCTTCTGCATAAAAAGCACATAGGAGAATGAGAATCATTTATCTCATTAAGCATATTAATATTGATCGTTTCAGGTTCTAGATTTCTGCAAGGCCTTTATGTCTCTTCCTAAGATATCAGTGATCCATGACTATCTACGAGAAAACCATGTGTACTTACTTCGATACTGAAGTACCCTCTGTCAACATAATCCCCTAAGAAGAGGTAGCGAGTGTTGGCAGGAGATCCTCCCACTTCAAAAAGCTTCATCAAGTCAAAGAATTGTCCATGGATGTCCCCACAAACTGAAAGATAAAATATATTTTATGTCAATATTAGCTCATGTATCTGAATTACAGAGTAACATTTACAGAGTAGGAAACAGAGATGGAAAAGCCAAGTTGTTTGCTGAAGATGCTAAAGTTGGTGGAAGACCTTGCTCTAGCATTCAGGTCTCCTAATTCACAAATTCACTGGGAAGATGGCAGTCATAAGAACAGCAGTGGCCATTGTTACCATGCATTTAACAATTTCACATGATTCACATGAGATCCTATTAAGAAAATTATGTTTCCTAAGTTATTTCTATCATTGTCATGGGATAGGATTTTATTGTACAGGTAAGAAAGGAGGGAAAGAAAAGGCCAGTGATCTGGAACAAGCTTTGTATGACCAAGGTGTGAATCCATACTCACTAGCCATTATTGCTTCGCAAAAAAAAAAAAAAAAAAAAAAAAGTCTAAGAAGTATTATGTTTTGCTAGATTTAATATAAAATAGACAAATCTAAATTCTAAAAGAATGTTTTTGTAAGATGTGTTATCAATTGTCAAGACATTTTTCTAAATTATATTTGAGGAGCTATAATTACATAAAATCACTAGAAACTGATAATTCCTAAATTTTTCATTTTTAAGCTAAAAATTTTGAAAGAATCAAAATTTTTGATTTTGGCTTTCTCTTTACTAAGTCCTTATTACTTCTATAACTGTTGGGCTCCTCATAAAATGAACACCACACTCTATTTTCAGGAGGAGACACTGTACACAGGTTATGTAGTTTGGCAAGGTCATGGCCAAAAATGAATAGTTGGAGCTTAAATTCAGATTAATTTGAGTAAAACTTTTCTTTTCAACCACCATCTGTTTTTATGTACATGAGTACATTATTAATTGTTTTGCAACATATTATGCTTAAATAATGGACATCATGTGGATGTTTCTTAATAGATTGACATATCAGCAATTGTATCTTGACACACTGTGTGCTTTAATCACAAGCAAGTTATTAAGCTATGCTGAAGCTCACTATTCAGCATGCATAGGCTTACATTCCTACTATAGAATCCATTGGTGAAACAACTCGAAGTCAACACATGAAGTTTAAATGATTTGTACAAGCCTATTTTCCACCACGAACAGATAATGACTATGAAACAGGTAAAAGTAGGCAAGGTTTGGGAATGTCTGTGCTTCAAACTCTTGGTCTATTAAAATGATGCACACAATAGGGACCTTCGAGTGTTTGGGATACCTTTCCAACATTCTACTTCAGCCTCTTCCCTCCCTTTAGTCAGTTATCAGAAAAGTACTTGTTTCTTAAAATTACATCTCATCTTAGATTACTTATAAGCAAGCACATTTTTATTCTTATGGTTGTTGCATCTTGCACAACCAGATCTTTATTCAGAAAGACTGAGGAATCTGGGCTGAGACTGAGCACATCATGTTCTTAGGATAACATGAAGGTTTCAAGAACAAAGAAAGAGTAGAGAGTATTTTGGCTCAAATGCTGCCAGGCAAAGAAAGCTGGCTCAGGGACATGGACTGCCACACATCTATCCATGGGAAGGTACTTAAACAGCTCTGCAAACCTAAGGGCTTGCAGCCACTTCCATTTAGGAGATTAAGGTTAAGATCTTGATCCAAAGCCTGCTGGGGCAACAAGTGAGATACTGTCTGGAAACAAAACAAAATGGCAAAAGCAGTGGGAAGAGAGCTTTAGCTCAAAAGAAAAGAAAAAGAAAAAAACCAAAACAACTACAAAAAACCAAAAACATTAAAAGAATCTTTTATCTTAAAAACTTAATTGACTTACCTTTTAGTATAATTTTTTTTTAAAGACAAGGCTAAAAACTCATTAGCTAACAAGGAGTAAGGTTCCTAGTTATTTACATTACAGTGTAGATGGTGGTGTTACTTACTCCAGTACCTAGTTTTCTCACGTTGGAAAGACTTTTATTCCCATTATATATGTTTCAACCCAGAACTCAAAGAAAAGACAGTTTTGCTCTAGAAAGTGTGTGTCAGCATGTCAATTATTAAACCTGTGCAGTAAAGCAAGAAATACTACTGAATGCCAATGGCCGAGATACCAATATCTCTATTCTGCCTGGCTACTGCTTCTTTTTGTATGGTGAGTCCCCACCAGGGCATGAGGGTTGGAAGAGATTCAGAGAAAACAAGAAACTACATGACAGGGAAAGGCAGGCTCCAAACATTATTTCCAACTTTTATGGTAGTGACAAATTTAATCATCACCATAGGCTGTTATTCAGCTATCCCCAAATCAAAACAGTCCCATGAGAACCACAAAAGGAAATGTGGAACCACACTTGCTGGCATGGACCCCTGACCACCAAGTGCCCAGCCCTGCTGTGCTCCTCAAGATCAGAATGGCCTTAGGCAAGTTACTCAAGGTCTCAGAACCACAAGATACTTACACATAAAATATTGTGACACTGGCCTCATTTCTTACAAAAGATTATTTGTATGATTAACCATGTTAACATTGTAACATAAGGCTTAGGTGTTTCTGGATTTTGGTAAGAACCTGACGAATGTAACACCAAGCACTGTTTCCAAATGGCTACATCTGGAATGTCAAGATCTCAGGCTGAAGGGATTTTCCCGGTTGGAGATGGAAGGAAGGCCTTTTGGATTCATCCCAAGGCATTTGCCTTCTCTCCTCCCACACCCTTTCTCCCCTCTCTTGGCACTTTACATTCCCATTGCAATTCCTGACCATGCTTGAAAATTCCAAAGGAATTGGTTTTATGTCGCCATGTCAGAGATGGAAATACCAGAATATTTACTGAGGCTGTATGTAGACCACAGGTTAGGTAGGAAGGGCTTGTTAGCATCCGACCACTGGAGCATAGTTAGGAAACTAGCACGAAAATCCATGATGAACAGGGCTGGGAGATGGAGGAGTGGGTAAAGAGCTTGCCACGTAAGTGTGAGGTCTTGAGTTTGGATCCCCAGAAACTATGTAAAAGAAGCCAGTTGTGGTAGCTAGCATCTCTAATCCTAGTGCTTCTACATGAAATTAGAGGTTGAGATAGGAGAATTCCCAGAAGCTCAGAGGCCAGCAAGGTTCGTATTTGCAATAGCAAACCCAGAGATCATATCTGAAGCTGGAAAGTGAGAGTAAACTGAGATTGCCATCAATTTGATCTGCTGTGGCTGTGCATGCTTGCCTTGACACATTGACACATACACACGCACACACACACACACACACACACACACACACAAAGGTACATGATTAAAAAAAACAGCAATTATAATAGGTGATGGAAAGTTCTAGACAATTCAAAAATTATAAACTTCTTTTGTTCATATCTAAAAGCATTATTATCCTGAATGTAAATTTATATAATATAATATTAGGCTCTTTTTGTTCTACAATTGTGATTTAAAAGACTGGTACAACTATTGGATCATGGTGACATTAAAAAAGAGAGAGAGCAATTATTTACAAGCCAAACATTAAAAACCCAGCACCTGGACATACGCTCAGTTCTGTGATTTTTTTCACATTGTCACCAACTTTGCCCCACAACACCGTGCTACATTGTCACAGACGCAGCCACTTATGACAACTGTCAGCAAATGAAAACAACTTGCACACATAATTACAACTAAACTGTTGAAGCCCAACCAAAGAAAACAGAAACTCAAATAAAGCATGCTCAAGAAACAGAAACCTTTTATAAGGACACTTAAGGATTTTCGAGAGCACTTAAGATATTTTTTAAGCCAGTTTTCCCCCCTCAGATTTCCCTCCCGCCTCCTCTGCATGTCATGTGTTTAAAGTCTTTCCAGACTGCCTTACATAAAGGAGCTTCTCTCTGCCCCCATCCTTCAACCTCCTGCGGCTTAGTAGTCTCTTCACAGTTTTTTAAAATTAATTTCAGTAATTACCTGCCTGACTTACTTGTTTTATTTTTCTCCCCAGTCTTTCCCCCAGTGGATTAGATCTTCTGCTAGGATGGGGAGCAGATAGCCCTGTTCCCCGTGGGGCCACAGTAGTGACTATACCCAGAAGGTACACAGGCACTTGTCACTGGATCTGGGCTGAGCTTCATTTGGAAATCTGTTAGGAAATCAGAGACTTTTCTGAGGTGCCCTTGGGGTGGGTAGCTATGACAATGATTTTGTGAAGTTTGTCTCAGTGGAAGACGAAGCTTCAACCACTCTAAGTGGAATCCGTCAAGAATGGAGCCAAGTTCAGGATTTGAAAGCATCTTAGGGTGCCTACCCCTCACCTGGCTCCATCAGAATCTCCCAAGATGTAACCTTATTAACAGGCTCATGGATGATCCTTCTCTAGTCCACAGAGAATCAGTTTTAGCTGTGGTTGTGCATGTTGGTGTGGTCTGGCTCACAGAGGTTATATTTAGGTAGAAGTCTACATTGAAATGCAAACTCTTTTGGGTTCCTTCCAGTTTGGTATGAGATTAGCATTTTATTATTATCTAAAGGAATCATAATGAAGAAATGAGTTGACAGAGTCAGAACGAAGGCTCAAACTACATATCCAATGACAAGATAGGACCTAGCCTCCTGAGTAGCAGGGACTGTGAGTAACCTAGCAGGTAGGTAACTTGTCTCCTCATGGGGTATTTGATGGGGTATGTTCTTCCCTATGCATTCTAGGACAGGTGCAATAGTAAGTGGAAAGTATAGCCAGTGACCTTCCTGCCACAGGGCATCGCCCTGTCTTTAATTGTCTTAGAAACTGTATGATGGTCATATTCTTCCTAAAGCTTGATATTAAACCCTGACTGTCCCTAGACACCAGATGGCTAGGATACATTTCTATATAGGTGAAATACACAAATAATAGTTACCATTGGATGCCCAAAGCAATTTTGGCATTCTGTCATCACCTGCAGCTCCTTAGGAGACTAAGTCCTATAATATTCCACTGCACTTAGTGTGAATGTCCTATCACACTATTGGGGCAAGGTTACTTTGCAAGCGTGCTTCTATCTGGTCTGTTCCCTTGGATTCCTCTTATTTACTTCACATTCCCAATGGCTAGTGTGTGAGAGAAGGGGTGGGGTGGAGGGAGTACTCAGCAGGAGGCCAGCACCTAAGAGGTGAGAGAGGCTGGCTCAGGGGTTCAATGTGCTCAACAGAAGAGTAATGAATTATGCATTGCACTTCAGAGTGAGAAAAAGTGTTAACAATAATGTATTGTACTTTTCAAAACAGCCAGAAGAGAGGATTCTGACCACACCAGAAAGAAATGATAAATCTTTAATGTGATAGATATGCTAATTTCCCTCACTTGATCTTTACATGAGGTACAAACAAATCTAGCTTTCACATTGGATCTCACAGCTATGCATCAAGTATCAATTAAGAGATTAAGCAAAAATCACCAATCATACAGAAATACAAGGTCAATAATAGTACTTTGATACACTAGTCATATATTGAGCTGGATATCCCCCAAATTCCACCTTCAAGAGATAGTAAGCTAACTCTCAGACCTTTTAGAAAATCAGACACCAGAAATTTAGAGAATCATGGGAACACTAATAAAATTAACACAATAAAGATGCCAAAATAAAATATAATATTTTGGGATGAGCCACAGCTTATTATATCTACTAGTTACCTGATAAATTACAACATAAGGGTTATTTTTCTGGAGACTAGTGCACCATTTAATTTTAGATGGGAGAAGGAGGAACCAGAAAGTACTGTAAACAAACAGGAAGGGGGGAAGCCATCACCGATGTTGTCTTATTCTTCCTAGGGTGAGTGACAGGGCTCTGAGTGCTGCTATTCACAATATCCAGGGTAGAGGGTCATGGTGCATCAGGGACCAAAAGTCCTGCTTATACACTAGCTCTGTTACATGCATGCTGCTTAGATAATCAGCTACTAAGAAAAAGGACCCAAGTAATAGTCTTTTATAATTGCCTATTAATATTGCTCCCCTCCACTCATGATTCCTGGCACACTTTATTAAAATTGTATTGGAGCAATTTCATCCATGACTGGGACCAATGATTTTGATCTAAGATGAATCCTCTTAAGTTTTCAAGTGGGGGAAGCAGGGTGGGGAACAACATGAAAAGTTTTCTTTTCTTTTCCTTTCAGTTTTAATAGACGGTAATCATTTTTCCCCATCTAATATCTTTGCTAGAAAGCTGTTTATCTCTGATACCTTAGGCATAGAAGATTTGTGTGTATATTAAAATAAATATAAAAGCATGTGAATGTATGTGTATACAATACTACCTACCACAAAGTAGACAGGTAGGCATTAGGAGCCAGTAAAGCTGTCAGGGGCCATGAAGCATACCATGAAGCATGAGGAAAGTACTCACTACCCAATATGACAAAGGAGTCCTGAAGAGGAGGGTCTTTGTAATTCGCTGAGTAAACTTGTGATATAAAAGCAGAAAGATGGATTGATCACAGAGGCAAGCCTAAGCGTCCCTAACTAGGACCTTTCTCTATAAAGGTAATGCACAGCATAGTGAGTCTGACAAGACCCCAAGGACAGAATCTCAAGCAAGGCCAGGGTGACAAGTTGGAAGCAACCAGGGGATGAATAAAGTTTGCCTTGAGCCTTCTGGCCAGAGACACTGGTATTCAAACCAAGAACTGTACTTATATCAAATGTGTGTTAGGTCTGCAAATCTAAATTAACTTAGTAAGTATTTCACATCATAGCTTAATTATTTTTAAAAGAATCCTATTGTTCCTAAGCTCTCACTGACAATTAAATTTTGGCATTAGAAAATGTAAGCCGACATTGCTAGCACTGGCCACACCAGGATTAGGATATAAGTCCAGTAAAAGTGCAATGTAAATAACTCCTTGAAAAGCCTCTGATAAAGCTGTCCTTCTTGGTCAAAGGCACATAATAAATGAAATATAAAATATACACTTTCAGATAAGATGACGTACAATAGCTTTGACTGAGTGCAGACCTGCACAATGGGTTTATTTACGCACCCACTTAAAAGGAACTATCAAAGAATATCACAGAGTCAATGCCATGCTCATACTGAGCAAGATTTCTGTAATGTCACACAGTTCCGGGATGAAGAAAGATTATAGCAATTAGGATGTCAAAGGACACAGTGTTGAACTGTTTTTATTTTTTTATTTTCCTAAACTGTCAAAAACTAGAAGATAAATAGCAGACAAACCTAAAATTTTGCGGACAAATATTTCAAAGTTTCTTAGCCGGATTGGACTGGTACTATGATTTACGACTGAAGTGGTTTTAATTCGTGACTCATTATTTTCCTATAGAGACCTTTCAGTGCCTCCAAAATACTGACTGTTATCAGCTTGAGGATTTGTATGATAGAACTCTTCGGCAAGCTTTTCCAGTTTGCACTAAACCACATGGCAACTTTCCCATTAGAAAAAGCATGACCCCTCTCTGCAAAACTCACAGTCTTCTGAGCGCCAAGACTGTAAGTCTGTGTTTTCCCCTAATGTCTAAAGGCCCTGACATGTCCTGTCAGGGAACTGACAGTATGTCTCATTCTCAGCAATAGAGATTAACCTATTGACCTTACTGGTTTTTTAAATGCTTTTTATTTTTTCTCTCAAAATGTTTGCATTTCTAAACTCTGCAATTTTCAAAGGAAGATTTTGCCTGTAAAGGCTATGCTAAAAGTTCACCACAGATGGCACTACACTTCTTCCTGTAGATAATCCAGGTTTAAGTAATCTTTAGTGGATGAGAAGTTCAAGCAAAACCAGCCAGCCCACCACCTGCATGGTTTGTTAACTAAAATGTGCGAATTTGAGACATGAAAAAGTTATCGAGAAGTTGAAAACTTTGGGATTGCACTGAAGATTGCTAATACCTGGAAAAATCACCAACTGTAAAACTAAGCAAAAATCTAAACAGAAGAGAACAAAACAAAATACCCATAAGGTTCTAATTCTCCAAAGCGGCATTTTTCAAATAATGAATGTATTTCCATAGTAAACAAATTCTTAACCGGGTCATTCTAGTTTGATACCTTTGAACAATAATGAGAAGTCTGAGTCCAATTAGAATGGACTAAATCCAGAAATGTTAAGAATAGAAAAGAAATCTAGAGAATCGGATGCAAAGGGATAGCTTTAGTGAAGACCGGAAATATTCATTTCAACCCTTACTTCTCCACCAAGCTGTTTTAGGAAGATAAATAATCTGCCACGTGATATTAAAGGGAAACAGGAAGAGGTCATTAAGAAGCAAGGTCACAATTGCTGTTGGTACAAAAGTTACACTCTATCACCAAACACTTCACTAACCTCATAAATCTCCATTTGTAAGTGACCACAGACAGAAAGACACTCAGTCTGCCTTTAACACCATTTACTGAAAGAATGCATATGTTTAATGCCAATGGAGACTACAGATCAGGTATATTTCAGTATAAGAAAAAACGGGGGGGGGGGATATTTGAAAGCTACACTCATGTATTTTCCCCCTAAGAAGTGTTCTCGCTTTCTTTTGTTGAAATTTTATTTTTCATTTTTCTTAGTTGACCTTATTGTATCAAATAACTTGTCAGAGAAAATGTATAAAGAATGCACTTGTTCTATGCATTATCATTGGATTTCTATCTCATCAGCATTCTAGATTTCAGCAAAGATGGGTAATTTTTAAAGACTCATCATGACATTATAGAATTATATAAATCACAGTAATGGTTCTATGATAAGATATGAAACAAATATGTAAATATGTATAACACGTCTGGCATTCTCAAAATCACATCCTCATTATTTATCTGTCTAAAGAAGGTTACTTGATACACAGCAGCTTGTTTACGTTAAGTAGCTCACTGTGTCCTTAACTGCCATCATCAATCAAGAGTATCACATAAACACCATGAGCTGATACAATTCCATCCTAATACTTATGAATTTATTAAACACATACAACTACTCTATTGACTATTAATAAGTTAATGCTAATACTCTTAATTAAAAGAAAATTAATCTTGTGTTTCATGCTCCCATGTACACGGTGAAACACAGGCTTTCCTCATTCCAACCAGAATGGAGGCATGCTGCAATGGCTTAGCATATCATTCTGGCCATTTCTCTGGCTGCTTTTTTTTTATTATATTTTATTTTTTGTTGTTTTAAATTTTAAAAAAATAAATAAATAAAGATGAAATTAAAATGCGATGCCAGCTTTCCCTTTTTGTTTTTGTTTTCCTGAACAGTCGATTTCCTTCCTGGGCAATAAAGGAGAACACAGATTTTGAGGATGGACGACTTGGCTCCCAAGCAGAAGTTCATCTTCCATCCAACTGAATGACTGACTCGGGAGAAACCAGCTTTTCTCCTTCGCATCTGTTCCTTCCCGAGTCAAAATAAAACACCCAAAGGAAACCACTTAACATTAGCTACATACTTCGACCCCACCAGGTACAGAAGCAAGAGAACAAAGTTTGGCTGTCAAAGCCATCCCCCTTCACTCAGAGCTTTTGCTCATTTGCCTCATAATTGGTACCAGTTAATTTTAATATGAGTTCCTTGTGTTTTACTCTAGACAATAAACTAGGCCATCTCTCTTGATTACTTTCCTGCTCACTCTCCCTAGAGCAGCATTCATTATCTGAAGAATGCATGGGCACTTGAGTCTGCTCTCCCCAATTCCCTCCCCTAGACATCCACACTTCACTCTTTTTGGTACTGGTTTCCAGGCTGGGGCCATCTTACTTTGTAAATTACCACCTGTGGAACTGGGCCAGGCTATTTAGTCTTTGTAAAGGCATCAACTACCTCATTTATAAGTGTTCTGCCAGTTTACTTTGTGGATTGTAAAAATGTAAGAGAGAGACAGAGAAAACGCTTAGTATATGGTATACTTGCTAAGAAGGTATGGCTGAGGTAAAGGACTGTCTATTTAAGATAGATTTTGGATATTCTGCAAGATTAAGATAAATACACAGCTCTTCTGTACTCATTGTAGCCGTAAGTAAAACATAAAAACTCATTCTGTGCTTCTCTCCTTTCAATCAAAATGCATGCTACCACATCCTGCGAGCTGCTTATAGCTAATATCACATAGATGAGATCTCCTGATGCCCACTTTCCTGTTTTTTTCCTAAAGGTGAAAATATCTCCAAATGGCTTCAGTGGTCTCTGCCAGCTCTTCAGCTGGTGGCCCATGACAGTTTCCCGTTAGTTGGATTTTGTTTTGCAGCAAAACTCATTTATAAGAGCACTCTGCTCTCTGGCTGGATAATAGTGGTAATGTTTTAAAAGCTGGAAGTGACACAGCAAAGAAAAGAAATGGATGACATTTCACCAAATGGATTTTCCAAAAAAGAAAGAAATATTTCTTCTTAGCTCTTTGGAAAACTCAGCTAAAAAAATCTTTTGATTGAGGAAAAAAGTCAGTCATGTTTTTTGTTTTTTTAATCATAATACTCCTAAAAGTTGTCAATTTACAGAGCTAATTTTTTATGCGTTTTTTGTTGGTTTGTTTGTTTAAACAAACAAACTCAGAAAGACTGGAACCACATGTTCTCTCTCATAGGCTGATCCTAGTTCATAGTGTGTTAAGTATGTACATGTGGACAAAAATGAAGTAAACAGAACGAAGAACGTTAAAGAAGTGAAAGAAGGCAGAGGAAAGGTAGGGAGAGGGTAAACGACCTGAAAGCAGAAAGGAGAGGGACTGCGAGAGGGGAGGGACAGAGAGGGGAGGGACTATGAGGAGGCAGAGGCTTAGGTAGGGATCTCTTGAGTTAGAAGTCAGTCTACTCTACATAATGAGTTTCAGGACAGCCTGGTCTATACAGTGATACCCTGTCACACAAACTGCTGAATTATAAAGGTAGTTACAGATAGCAAAGCTTTTATTTTAAAACGTCTAAACAAGAAAAAGAATGAGATCGTTTGTTTATCCAGAGACAAAAACAAAAGAAAATATACAAACGACAACAAAAATCATCAAAATATGAAAACATACTAGATTCGCCCAGAATAAGACTAATGCTTATTTACATGAAGAGGGACATTGTTTAGAAAAGTTTTATATGACACAATAATATTATTTTGATCTACATGCAAAAAAAAAAAAAAAAAAGCCAATTACTGGCTTCTAAAAATACTCCAGGCAGTGGTGGCACACGCCTTTAATCCCAGCACTTGGGAGGCAGAAGCAGGCAGATTTCTGAGTTCAAGGCCAGCCTGGTCTACAGAGTGAGTTCTGTACACAGAGAAACCCTGTTTCGAAAAACCAAAACCAAAAATCAAACAAACAAAAAACTCCAAATCACTTCAGCATAACATCTTTGAGTTTGTGGACACTTAAATATGCACTGTTCTTTGTACTAGTCTCTGATCTAAACATGAGACAGGCTTATGTTCCTTGCTTCTGTAGTATATGGCAAATATCTAATTAAATTATGCAAACAATGCCTGCCTAACATGTTCTATCTGCCATACAGACTGAGTGATCATGGTAAATTAATGCAGGTGTTTAGAAAACACAGAATAGCTGCTGATAACTTGTGATTCATTAGCAATCATAATTTCAGATCTAGTTTAATTTTTGTTAATTAAGAATGATGAATGTTTGTTATATATTTGAATTGCTAACAAGGAGTGATCATGATTATTAGTCAACTCTTCTTCCCCTTGACAAAATACGGAAGATTGAAAACATGTTCATAATACATGTCTTGTAAGTGATTAAGCAGCTCTTTACAAGGGAAAGTTTATTGTAGAAAAGTTCCCAATTTCCAGTTCAGTCTTTTTAATGACCTACATCCCTGGACTTCCAGAATTCTCTGCTCCTGTAATATCCATTGTTTATTTTGCTTAAAACAAAAAGGTTGGATTATATATGTATATGTGTATTTATAAACATACAAATATACACACACACACATATATACAAATTATCCTTCAAAATATTATTTCTTTGGGGTTTCTGAGATGGCTCAGCAAGTATTTGTTGCCAATCATGATGACCTACTACAGTTGACTCTCAGGAGCCCTGTGGTGGAGAGAGACAATCCTGAAAGGTGTTATCTGATTTCCTATGTGCTATGACATGGCTGCACCCACCCACACATGATCAGACAGAGCAAAAAATAGATTAATGTATAAAAATCTTAAATTTGTCACCAATCCTTTTACTAATATAAAATTACTTTTAGAAGAACACTTAATTTCTTCCATGACATAGCATTCTAAATACTTCACTCCAGAGAGATGTTTCTACAGTCTTACATAATATTTAACCAAATTAATTAGGATACTTTATTCTATTTGTCATGTTATATGTTTATATGTGTATGCTCAAACGTTAAAGCTGTGTATATATGTGTGTGCATAGTTGTGTAGAGTCTAGGGCAGTTCTTAACCTTCCTAATGCTGCGACCCTTTCATCCAGTTCCTCATGTTTTGGTGACATCCAACCATAAAATGATTTTGTTGCTATCTCATACCTGTAATTTTTCTACTGTTATGATTTTTAATATAAATATCTGCTCTGCAATCCCAAAGGTGTCATGACCCACAGGTTGAAAACTACTGGTCTAAAGTCCAAATAAATTTAGTTGTGATTTCTCACGAGCCATTCATCATGATTTTTGAGACAGGGTCTCTTTCTGTCCTGAACATTGTTGACTAAGTTAGGCTGGGTATCCAGCAAGCAAAAGGTATTCACCAATCTCTGTCTCAGCACTGGGATACCAAAAACATTCCACCCTGCCCAGCTTTTTACTTGAATGGAACTCAGATCTTCATGCCTACATGGCAAGCACTTTACCAATGGAATTATCTCTATAGCCCTGTATTAAGTTTTAACTAGTATGTGGTGATTATTTATTTAATGTTACAGAAAGAGCTTATACAGAATTAAAAATAGTAGCTTCATTTTTTACAAACCATGAAGACACACAAATGCAAAATGATTTTTACATATGTGTTATAATACAGTAAGGGAATACAAACAAGAGCTTCTCTTCAGAGATATAGCATGTGCTGGAGACTACAGACTTGCATACATGAATAGGTCAGGGGTGGGGCTTCCACAGCTTACCTGCAGAACAGGACTTCGTTCACAAACCTTTTTTGTTGGCTAATAGACACATGAGATACACATCACTGAAGCCAAGTCCAGAAATCACCTAGCTACTCAGGTGCTTGAATCAAAGAAAGTGACAAAATCAGACTGTTGCTAATGCAATTCACATGTTTCCAGAGAAATGACCTGAAGTAAGAACATGAGGCTTAACATGTGTGCTGGTGCACACTTGGCAAAGGTGACTCTTCCCTTCTGTCTCTGAAACAGAATTTTCCTCTGCTGAGTCATCTTGACTCATTTTGACCTTTCCTTTGCAAACATTAACATGGAGCAGAGATCCCACGTGGCTTCAAATGTGCTCTGCAGACCCAAGGAATACCTGAGGAGTGTTAGGGACCATCAGCAACAGATGCTCACCTTATCCCATCATTTGGAATTCCATCCACTTAGGAGGTTTTCTTGGTGCACGTTTAACAACACATGCAGGAATAGAAGGGGTATGGTCTGCATAGCCTCTGCTACTTGACTTAAAATTCTAATATACAGTAAACCTTAGAGAACACTGGAAGTTAGAAAAGGGTGAGCTGGCATTATCAAGACAATGTAACTAAAGGAACAGACTTGTAATGCTGATAAGAAATTTACAATAACCTGAGATTAAGGTGCATGGGGGTCTTGGTAGTCAGAAAGGCAAAAATCAGTGGATTATTTTAAGAATTGGATTCAATAGAGGGCACACATGAAAGGGCAGGAGATAAATTTAAGTAGGAAGCTGTCTTTAGATGAGACACTGGATGAGATACTTCGAGAAGAAAGTCAATGTCAGAGTTAAAATGATAAACCGGGTAGCAAATCTAGTAGCAGTAAGTAATTGAAAGCAAGTCTGTTTTCTATTGGAGGTTCATTGAACTAATATTAATATGTTCACTAATGAGGCTTATAACTATTATATAATACATTGAATTAACATGTTCACAAGACAATGAAGTCTGGAACTATAAAGCCTGAAAAGATAAAAGGGAACAAACAGAAAAATCTTAAAATTCTACATGATAATCATAAATAAAATGTTAAATGGAGTCATCTGTATTGTGATTCAATAAATATTAAGTGCCTGTGACATTCATAAAGGAACTCATATCTTAAACTCCAAGAATGTACTAGAGTAATGTATACATAAGCAGTGCTCCAAAGTAACACATAAACTAGACAAGCAACACTATACTAGAGTCTACACTGTAAGTGCAGGCTTTCCTGGTTACTGCTATATTCCTAGGGCTCAGACATCATGGGTTCCTCTGGGAACCTTTGCTGAATGAGTTCAGGAACATGTTGAGAAGGTGACATTTCCTGAACCCTATACAATAAAGCAGAACTCTGTATGTAGAGACAAGAATCTAGCTCTGATGAGGGAATATCGCTCCTCGCAGAAGACACAACCTGTGAATATTAGGAAGTGCAAGAAGACCGGTAAATGTGGGCATCTACTTGGAGGACTAAATGGAGATGAAGGGACAGATAACAGGCCTCGTCATCCAATGCAGGAAGTTTGAACTACATCCGAAGACCAGCCATGGAAGGAATCTGAGCAAGAGAAAAGCTGTCTTGACGCTGGCAAGTCACTCCACCTCTTGAAGCCTTACATTCCTCATTTGTAGATTAAGGACAGTAACACAGGGAGTGGATGTGAGGATTAAAGCAGACAAAACTAACTGGCACTGGCTAGGGATTCCACAGAAGGTAATTCTGTTCTCAGCTGCACCACACTGCCCCTCAGTCTGAGGTGACAGCACCTGCCTTCTACTGTCACCAGCACTGAGCTGTGCTTTCAAGGTTTGCCTACTATTTGACATTCTGCCTTCTTTAATGCTACTCAACTCTGCTCAACTTTAATGAGAAGTTGATAGTATGGGTTTTTGACTGTAGATGCCGAGCACAGTCAGCCTGCAACGTTACCTTGTTTACAGCTTCCTGTCCAATATGGTGGAAAGAGAAAACAAAAGAAAGTGCAGTAATATTTAAAATACAGGATATCAAAGCCTTGAGGCTAATGAGCACATCCAAAGTCCATTACTATAAAGATAGGAACCTAATGCCACAGACACTTAAGCAGCAAAAGATCTACTCTTGAGATTTTTGTATCTTGCAAGTCATCAATCTTATTACAAAGAATTATTATTTGTTCTAGAAAATTCAGCAAAGTAATAAGGATTGGCCTCGAACACAAGGGATGTTGGCTGGAACAAGGCCTCCTTAGCTGTCACTTCCCTATCAGCATCTTTCTGCACACTGGGCTTATTTTCATCAATATGAACAGAGTCCGGAAGTCAGACAATACCAGCTATGTTTTCAACCATAGCCTGTTAGCTTTCAGACTTAATAAGTGGGTCTATGAATTCAGAAACATTTAGTGTCCATTGGCCCATGGAGGTTCCCTACTCAGTCCTGTGAAGGGAGAAATTGCCTCAATAACTCTAGGGGCCAAGGATGGGTGGGAGGAAAATAAATCATATTAAAACAAAAGGGAAAGACCGTAACTACAAATAGGAGTTTGCCCGTGTGCATACACATACACGTCATTCTTATGCACTTCTTTATTTTAATGGTCTTTTCCAAAACCATTTTAGTGCTTTGACTAGTGTTCCTAAGTTCTCATATCAACAGTGTGGAAACCAGGAAGAAATTTCTTTGTCTTTATCTGTAGAATAGAGTTAATGCTGCCTTATCAATATCACAGACCCAATCCTAGAAGACTGTTGGAATCTAATCTACATTTCATCTGAAAGCTATTCTTTGTGATGTCAGCTAAGCCTCTCCTCAGCCCGTCTTCACCTCCACTAGAATTGGCTTTATGTTTATCGTACCTTTCTTCACATAAAAGATGCACACATACTGCCCATGGAAGGGGAGAGATATGTACAGTCAAGATAAGCAATACTTAAGTAGTAGAAACTTAATTTCAAGTGCTGAGGAGTCTGTCAGCCTACTTCAAAGCTCAAATGGTACAAGCGATAAACTACTGCGGAAGGTCAAGCCTTGGAATATAGAACCTGCCAGCACTGAGAGCCTGATCTTCTCCAGTATACCTATGATGTCTCAAATGCAGGGAAAACATTTTAAGGACCATGACTCATGTCTGAATGTGGCAGCAGTGTTCATACAAAGATCAAGTGTTAGGAAGGCATGGAAAACTGGAAATGAAACAACTACACGAAAACTCACTTAGGGGATGATCTAATCTCCGTTGATTCAAATTCCTGTAAGGGCTCGAAAATCCTACGTTGAGCACACTTTCCATATTTCTCTTTCCAGAGTTGTCATTAATTTGATATTTACAAAAGACTTGTTGACCAAGATACAAAAGAGATGAGTTTCTTAATAGTTCAGCCTTAATATCTCTGTCATTTGCAGTTACAATGGTCCCTTTGAGAAATCAAGAGGGGTTACTCTGGGGGAAAAAAAAAAACCTGGTGAAATGGGCACAGAGAATATCCCAGAAAACCTCTATTTATGATGCACCTTTTACCCATTAGATCTTTAAACACTTCACAAAATGTGACCAACTCAGACTTAACCACCAGCAAAGTGCTGATGGCTACAGGAGCATACAGTTAAGTGTTCCAACTAGAAAGCAAACACATTCTCATCCCTAGGGGACTTCAAAAGCATCTTACATAAGCATAACTATCTATGTTGGAGACTGGCCAGGCGACTAAAATCTACAATGCTTTCATGAAGCCAGCTAAAAGTATCTTAACATCTCATGGCCGTCAAACTGCTTTTGATTTCCATATTTGAGGAAAGGCATGTCTCAAGAGACCAGGCTCCTCAATGCTAACTGTAAGACCACATCTTCTATCCACAGAAGCTGATCATTATGCTTTCCTTTGCATTTCCAGTCCATGTTTCATTCTAACAGAGGGATAAACTCTTGTTAACCTTAGCAGAGGTCTAGGCTACATTATTTCATTTGAGAAACTCATAGTGCCTACGTTTTGGTGAAATGTCTAAGCATCACCAGTCCATAGATCTGCTGCCAACATATTTAACTTTTCTCCATACTTGGAAGCATCCAACTATTCCATTTTGCATACTCATGCTCTAGAAAGTATCTGTTGAACTATATCCCCCTCTTAACCTTTGGTAGACAAACTGTGACTAATTTGGAAATAGGATCTCTGCAGCTATAATCAGGGTAACATGAGGTCATCCTCTGAGGTGAGCCCTGATTTAATGTAACATGCAAGAAGATGTACATCTGATACAGAGGAAGGCACCAAGACAGCATGGAGCCAGAGCCAGAGATGAGAGTTTTGGTCTCATAAGTTATGGGGATCTGGGGCCATCCGAAGCTATATAAGGGTCAAGAAAGCTCTATCCTCTGAGGATCAGTAGGCAAGTTGGCATTTTCCTCTCAAACTCTAGTCTTCAGAACTGTGTGAGAACACATTTCTTTTTGTTTTGTAAAGAGAAGAACGAGGCAAATGAGTGAAAGTTAAAAGAAACCCCCAGTGGTTCAGTGAAGACACCAAGTTAGAAACCCATTGCTATTGTTCAACGATTCAAGTTCTACCACCACAGACACTGCAGCAATATTATTGGTTCTTAAAACTACTATCTGTCAGCACTTTGGGGACTTAAAATGTGTCTACATATTTTAGATGCACAACCTATGGCATGAACAGAGAGAGAACTGAGAACACTGAAGGAACTGCCCAGCAGGTAAAGGGCAGTGCTAGGATTGGTACTTAGGCAGCCTCTCGCTGAATGGAGATCAACCTTCTTCACAGACAGGCCTCTCAACCACCACAGCATCTAGTCTCTGTAGTGAAAGTTTCTTGAGATGAAAACAGTTGGACTCGGACTCCAATCAGCTGCCCTTTCTCCCACTAAGAGTTTAGGCTCTTCATTCACTTGCTGGCTACCATGAAAAGTTGAAAAGAAAAACAACATCATCATCATCATCAACAACAACAAAAATGCAGGAAGGCTGCATTAGAGCCATCACTTTGTAAAGATCTTGGAAGGTCTTACTGAGTGAAAATTCAACCTGTGTCCTGATTATACTTCGATGCCCTGAGGCAAGAGCTAATGCTGATCTTCAGAGAAGAACTTATAAGCAACCAAACACAGCCATGAAGAGAGCAGGACAGGCACTAAGTGGGGCCTTAGAAATCCTGTTTTGTGAGAAATGCAGGGAGTGTTGGTTCTGGAAACCTAAGCAGATGGTGACATGACACCTGCTCTGAAGTAGTAGGGAGGCCAACCATGGAGGAGGCTCCAGTATGGCTTTGTTAATTTGATTGGCTTTATCAAGAGCAGAAAGAGTCAAATCAAAAGGAAGCCCCAATGATTCAAATGAGGGAGACACATTTCTCCCAAGAAAACCATCCAGCTGAGTAGCCAGCAGGGTGCTCTACTGAGCTCGCCCAGAAATAGATGCATGTAGGCCCTGTGGGATGAAGTGAGTTGGTATTGTTACATCATCAGTCTCAGTGCATTTTCCTCTTTTGATTGACAGTGCTCTTCACCTACAGCCAAAAACTGTAATTCTAGATCAGAGGACAGCCCTACAACTAATGGATGTGAGGGACTGAGCCAGTCAACAAATATCCTTATGTAAGAAACCAGAGGAAGAATGGTGCCCCTTACAAGTGCTAGAGGAAGAACACAAATACATCTTATCACATCTTAGTGATTTCCACTGCTATCCTATTCCTGTGAGCCTAAGATGTCAGGGATTAGATGGTGTGCAATTATTGTGAGCTCTAATTATAGTGTAAAAACACAGCCACGTCTGGTTATCATTTAAAAGCTTTACTCTCTATACTATAGAAAACATTATTCCAGTCTAAGTCTTCTTCCCTTTAAGTCTGATACCTCACAATAGCTTTCTGCATCAGGGTCATTGATGTTTTTCAGCTATAGCTTCATCTACGGTATCTCAATACTCCTGACTTTCCAGTATCATGACCACGTTTCACTGCTGGACTTCGGGGTTTGATGCTTAATACGTAATCCTGTGCTTGGATGTTAAATGCAATGGGTTCGGGAGTTTATAGTCATCTTTAGTATGCATGTTCTTAAATAGAAAATGAGACAGTCCATCAGTAGTGATTTTTTTTCTTCAATGTGACCTCATTGCTTTAATTCCAAGCCTTTCCAAAAAATATCATGTAGTCACTTGAAGGCACTGAGAGACAGTGATCAAAATCACCACAGATGGTTCCAACAATACTCACAATTCAGGCACAAGTATATGAACAGCTACATCCACATCTGTGCATGAACTTGCAATGATACCCATATCAAAAGCATAGGAAACTCAACTCCATGCAACATTCAGGAGTTAAAATAGAAAATAAGCACTTTGAGAACTGTTGGAATATGGTACCGTTCCATTATTATTTTAAGAAGAGTGTCTATCTTAATAGGTACCACTGCCTTTACATAAGAGTAGGTTAATGAACACTTGCTTAATAGAATAGAAGTTGGCAGGCATATTACAAAGGAGATTTTCTGATATTGTCTAGTGTAGCCACTGTTCAATCTGTTTCTGAACCTATGGTTCTTTCTACCCAAGCCCTGAAAGCCAAGATGGGAAAAGGAACTGCAGACCTGACTGAGTTCACTCCTTGAAATACAGCTAAAAGATCATCTTCAATTAGGAACCACAGAGCTGGCAGAGAACATTGTGCGATTCCTGGGCACCATGCCCAGCTGGTGTGAGAAGACTCAGAAACATGCCTAAGCCTTCCCAGGTGTGCTGGTGACAGTCAGGCCACTTCCACAGCTGCTCTAAGGACTATCTTGATACAACCCTGCTTTCTACACCCACTTGAACAAAAACCAGCTTGCCTAGAGCAGGGTGGACTGCCCTCCAATAGAGTACTTGAGCACCCCATGCTCAGGAGTTGTAGGGACCTGCCAGTAGGCCATTTTTCACTGTCTGTGTGACTGATATTTTTCTTTTCAGAAGCTCATCACCCTATATTAGTTTATTATATTTTCTCCCCCTGCCCAACACCTTCTTGTGATATAAATATGTTAAGAGAAAGATAGCAATTTACTACTCTCCAATGGTCAGAGAGTAGGCTCATTCATATAACCCACCTGTCAATCTTCAGAAGGGAAGAAGATAACCTTCCATAAAACAATCAAATACCAGCAACGATTGTGTTATATAAAACAGTTGATTAATGGATGGACCATTGTATGTCTCGCATGTAATGTTGAGAACTTAATGATCTTAGAGGCCTGCTTTTCCATGGCCCTCCACTCGGCAGAAATAATGACTGTTTGCTCATTGGCTAAATGACAAAATTCCAACTCCTCACCATGGTACCTCCTGTCTCTTCCTCTCACATAACTCTCCAACCTGGATTCCAGCCAGTCCCTGTGGAGAAGCAGTTGATGCTGGGGCAACTGTAGAGTTCATCTGTTAACTCAACAGATTCAACTCTTGGCCTCCTCAACACCAAGCACCTCATCTGGGGACAAGTAATAAAATCCAAATGGGGTCTAATATATATTAGCATGAGTGACTACTCGTTATAACAAGTGATTTCCATTCCACACTTTAGTCTGAAATCTTGTCTTGTTACAACTCATCCTGTACTTAACAATAAATATCATATTTCCATATATGACTGTATAAGGAGTTACATGTAAAGTCTTAAGATTCTGTGATAAGAATGAAAAAAGCGGCATGTGTGGCTCTATATACCTTTAACAGGGTTAATTGCCACTCCAAATTTTTTTTTATTATTATTTTTTTGGATATTTACTTTATTTACATTTCAAATGCTTTCCTCCTTTCCAGGTCTCCTCTTTGGAAACTCCCTATCCCATCCCCCATACCCCTGCCTGTATGAGGGTGCTCCCTCACACACCCACTCCCTCTTCCCTCCCTAGCATTCCCCTACACTGGGGCATCAAACACCCTCAGGCCCAAGGGCCTCTTCTCCCACTGATGTCTAACAAGGTCATCTGCCACATATGGGGCCAGCACCATGGGTCCCTCCGTGTGTAGTCTTGGGTTGGTGGTCCAGTCTCCAGGAGCTCTGGTAGGTCTGGCTAGTTGACACTGTTGCTCCCTCCATGGGGCTGCAACTCCCCTCAGCTCTCAGTCCCTTCTCCAACTCCTTCATAGGGGACCCCATGCTCAGTCCAATGGTTGGCTATGAGCATTGCCTCTGTATTTGTCAGGCTCTGCCAGAGCCTCTCTGGAGACAGTTTATCATGCTTCTGTCAGTCACCACTTCCCGGCATCCACAATAATGTCCAGGTTTGTTGGCTATATATGGGATGTACCCCAGTCTCTGGATGGCCTTTCCTTCATTCTCTACTCCACACTTTGTCTCCATATTTCCTCCTGCGAGTATTTTATTCACCCTTCTAAGAAACACTGAAGTATCCACGTTTTGGTCTTCCTTCTTCTTAGGCATCATATGGTTTGTGAATTGGATCTTGGGTATTCCGAGCTTTTGGGTTAATATCCACTTATCAGTGAGTACATACTGTGTCTGTTCTTCTGTGACTGAGTTACCTCACTCGGGATGATATTTTCAAGTTCCATCCATTTGCCTGAGAAATTAATGAAGTTGTTGTTTTTAATAGCTGAGTAGTATTCCATTGTGTAAATGTACCACATTTTCTGTATCCATTCCTCTGTTGAGGGACATCTGGGTTGTTTCCAGCATTTGGCTATTATAAATATGGCTGCTCTGAAATTAGTGGAACATGTGTCCTTACTACATGTTGGAGGTCTTCTTGGTATATGCCCAGGAGTGGTATAGCTGGGTCCTCAGGTAGTACTATGTCCAATAATCTGAGGATCCACCAAACAGATTTCCAGAGTGGTTGTATCAGCTTGCAATCCCACCGGCAATGGAGGAGTGTTCCTCTTTCTCCACATCCTCGCCAGCATCTGCTGTCACTTGAGTTTTTAATCTTAGCCATCCTGACTAAGATCTCAAGGTTGTTTTGATTTGCATTTCCCTGATGACTAAGGATGTTGAACATTTCTTTAGGTACTTCTCAGCCCTTCGAGGTTCCTCAGTTGACAATTCTCCATTTAGCTCTGTGCCCCATTTTTTAATAGGGTTATTTGGTTCTCTGGAGTCTAACTTCTTGAGTTCTTTGTATATATTAGATATTAGCCCTCTATCAGATGTAGGATTGTAAAGATCTTTTCCCAATGTATTGGTTGCTGTTTTGTCCTATAGACTATATCCTTTGTCTTACAGAAGCTTTGCAATTTTATGAGGTCCCATTTGTTGATTCCTGATCTTAGAGCATAAGTCATTGGTGTTCTGTTCAGGAACTTTACCCCTGTGCCCATGTGTGCGAGATTTTTCCCCACTTTTTCTTCTATTATATTCAGTGTTTCTGGTTTTGTGGGGAGGTCTTTGATCCACTTGGACTTGAGCTTTATTGAAGAAGACCTCAGAAGATGGAAAGATCTTCCATGCTCATGGATTGGCAGGATTAATATAGTAAAAATGGCAATCTTGCAGAAAGCAATCTACAGATTCAGTGCAATCCCCATCAAAATTCCAACTCAATTCTCATAGACTTAGAAAGAGCAATTCTCAAATTTGGAAAAAAAAAACAGGATAGCAAAAACTATTCTCAACAATAAAAGAACTTCTGGGGGAATCAGCATCCCTGACCTCAAGCTGTACTACAGAGCAGTAGTGATAAAAACTGCATGGTATTCGTACAGAGACAGGCAGGTAGATCAATGGAATAGAACTGAAGACCCAGGAATGAACCTACACACTTACAGTCACTGGATCTTTGACAAAGGAGCTAAAACCAACCAGTGAAAAAAAGACAGCACTTTCAACAAACAGTGCTGGCTCAACTGGAGGTCAACATACATAAGATTGGGAATTGATCCATTCCTATCTCCCTATACAAAGCTCAAGTCCAAGTGGATCAAGGAACCCCCACATAAAACAAGATACACTGAATCTAACAGAGGTTAATGTTTTTTAAATGATAACAAATACAACCTCCTAAAGCAGAAATGTTAGGACAATGCTACATATAGAAACTTTACATATAAAAACTGATTTAAAGAAAATCACTGTAAATAACTTTAAAAAGAGACAAAGGGGGAAAAAAACCTCACATATTTTGGTTGTGCCAAACAGTTGAAGCATCTTACAAAAGTGGGAATTAAGTGCCAGCTTTAATATGTTCCAGGTGATCTTGGTGAATGGTTACAGAGGACCAGCACTCTTAATTCTCTGCATAATAATTTTCATACTCTCAAATCTAAGCAGGGAACTAGAAGGCTAGCTTATTATTCTTGTGTCATCTGTGAGACCTAATACTATGTTACACATGATGTCTAAACACAGAAAATGTGTTATTTCATCATAAAAGGGTTACAGGATTTCTGACATGCACCCAGTGAACCTAAAGGGAATCTCTATAATCTGTTACCATGGAATGATCTTTACCTAAACAGACTTTGTTTTGGGCATTCTCAATTGCTTCTTTTGTCGCACACTTTACTGGACAAGAGGTTTTGAGTCTGTTTTCTACTGGCTTTGAGTATAAACCTGTTCTTGTAACTATTTCTATTTGAAAATGTATATTTAGCTAAACAGGATGAACGGTTATCTAAAATCTTCCCCTCCCTTAATCTGTTTCCTTCCTAGTTTATTTCTTTGTTCTGTAGTGTTCTTACAGGTACAGGCTAGGCACCACACATGCTAGTCAAATCTTCTACTTCGGAGGCACATTCCCATCCTCCCCTAATGCCTTTGAAGTGATTTCTCTTATGGAGTTTTAAAATTCTCTAGAAATATAACATTAATGTAATTGTAGCTTTGGGTCAAACATTAAGTCTTTCGCATTGATTTTCTAATGAATTCTGCAGAGTACACTCATATTTCACTAAGACGAAAGCAAATCCTTCCACTTTATATGCTATTAGTTAACAGCACTTTTTTTTCCCCAGAAATAATGACAATTTGTAATCACTCAATTCCTGTTTGCTGAAGGAGATTGCCTACAGATCTGTTCCTATCTCTCTAGGTGATTCATACGAATGTGCATCCAGGCTGGTTCTGAATGCAGAATCTAGGTGGGATGCATCAGTTATTATCCCTTACACACACACACACACACACACACACACACACACACACACACAGAGTGTTCATCAAGACCTACATTCCAGCAGACACACAATGTGCCCTATGCACATGCTGTCACATACCAGGGGTGTGCTAGGTGACATGCTCAGCTCACAGTTGCATTCAATAGCCTGCCAGGCCCTGAGGACACTTCCTTTCACCCATTCTCTGTCTTCTATGGAAAGGGCACGTTAACTGTGCCATGGAAAAACAAAGAAACAAACACAAGCCCCTGTTCTCTAACTTCAGTTTTCTTCAGGAAAAAAAAAAAAAAAACCTTTTGATTTTTTTGGTAAAAGTCAAATACATCTGTGCTCAGATCATAAATACTATATTATCACTGACTAGAAGATGACATCAGCCTTGTGTAAAGATCTTACTGTGTAGTTCCAAAAACATTCAGTTTCAATATATACAACGGCAGAATTACGGGAATGGCTGCCTCTCAATCTACAGACACTTGCTTCTTTTAGGCACATGTTAGAAATAAATATAAATACTATTATCTGTCTCTAGCATTCTCTTCTCATAAAGCAAGTCAAAGCAGGTAGATTGATTGGTGTGAGCTTGGCTGTCTGAGAGACTTCTTTTAATAGTACTTTCTTGTTAAACAATACCAGGTTGTTTGCTTTAGTTGCTCATGATCCAAAAAGAGAGGCCAAGACATAATGGAAACAGAGATAAAAAAATCTCGAGATGCCAAGACAAATGTTTCTTAGCTCTATTCAAAAACTCTACAGGGGCCTCCTCTTGGAATTGAGGAAAGGACAAAGTCCATAAAGTCTGTCCCGCAGCTCACTCTCAACCCTCAAGGTCCCGCTCACCTAGTTCCTTCTTTGCTACATGGCCACAGTGCTCATAGGGTTCCTAGATAAAAGGCCAGCACTCCCCTCAGCCTCAGCCATGTGTCTGATGTCGCTCTTTTTTCTAGTGTGGTTCCATCTTTTCTGATCTTTCATCTTACACTTGCTCCTTAAGATCCCTATCCTTTTTTAGTCTCCAGAGCATTTGTTACACTCTATTAAGTAGAAACATGCATGTGTGAGTGTTTGAGTCACTGGAGGTGGGGGAGTGTTCATCCAAGTGAACATGTATGGAGACCAGAATCAGACATAGCGTGTCTTCCCCTGTTATTCTTAACTCTGTGTGCCATAGTCTCTCACTGAACCTAGAGGGTCTCAGTGGTCCATTGATCAGCGAAATCTCTGTTTCTATCAACAGAGTGCTGCCTGCACTCAGCTTTTACATAGACAGTAGATATCCAAGCTCTGATTCTCATGTTCGCACAGCAAACACCTTACCTACTGAGATATCTCTTCATTCCCTATATTATGCATCAACATTTAATATGTTTTGCTTACCTCTCTCAACCAGAACATAATTCCAGAGATCAGATCCTCTTTTATTCATTCCAAATCTCAGTAAACAATCAGTGACCATGTTAGAAAAACTCTGGAATGAATGAATGATTGAACGAATGCTGAATTTGTGTCTATAACACAAAGTAGTGAACATGATTTATTGACTCTACTGGGTTGAAGGACGTTGCTACTTGACATAAGAGTAGTAACAACAAGGAAAAGAACAAGTCTACCTGTCAAGCATTTGAGATCAACTAGAAGAAGAAATAACACAGGAAAACAGAATTGTGGCCGACTGTAACTTGGCTGGCCATAAAAAGAAAGGAAGCAACACATTTAAGGTCGTGATCAGAATCTTACCACAGAAGGAAAATACACGAGTCTTGGAGCCTTCATGTTCCCTGGATATCTACAGATAGCTGTGAAGAAGCAGAGAATTCGATAGCTACTGATTGGTACTTGGTGTAATTTCCCATCAGGAATATGGAGACACAGTGTGATTGCTTGTCTGTAGCTTACTTTGACATAAAAGGCAGTATGGTGAGTCTGCAGTGCCCCAAAGGCAGTGACAGCAGCTTGGCAGTGCAGATGGTAAGAAAGGAGTCACACATTCAGGAAACACACATGGAAGATATTGAGACCCATACTGTAATGCTTGCCACTCAGAAGTTCTATTATGGGTACCACACTCATCACCTGCCTAACTTCACCCTCTCATTTTCCAGAGAACTTTCACAACTCATTCGTTTGAACTAGACACAGACTTAGAAGTCATCACATACAAGCTTGGTAACCCAAGTACTGGAGAGCTTGAGCAGGACTATGGTTAGTGGGTTAGTGTAAATCCTGCCTAATTTACATAGTAAGTTTGAGGTTCGCCTGTGCTATAGTGAGAGAGCCTGACTCATACAAAACAAAACCCAAAACATATGTACAATCAAAAGGAAAGAAAGAAAGGAGGGAGGGAGGGAGAGAGGGAGAAAAGGAGAGAGGGAGAGAGGTCATCATCATATCATCCTGTCTAATACATTTTCCCATAAAGAAGCAGGTGGAGATTCAAGAGTCTAAGTACATTGTCAATAGTTGATGACTGAAATGCTTCAGTCCATGATGGCCAGGGTGACATTCTCTAGTCGTGACTGATGTGAGAACTCTGGATACAGACCATGACCCCAGTGTTGATCTTGGTATACATTACTCTGTCATTGGCTAGGCCTCTTTTACAGACACTCTTCAGGAAGGTTCTACTCCATTTCCAGGGGCATTTCTTCATTGTTTAATTTCTACTACACAAGAGGCTGGGGCCATATTTTTCACTTACTGATTCTCCTGTTATTACAGACCCTTTCCTTTTCACACAGTCTTCCAGTGTGCTTGTTTTCTCAGAGTCCATATTCCCTCAAACATATCTAAGCCTTTTGTTTATTCCTAAATTCTAAAGACTTTGTTCAACTTATCCAAAAACACCTGTGTATATTTATGGTTTAAAAATGTTAGCCATGGAGGTGGAAAGAGAGCTCAGCAATTAAAAGCACTAGTTGCTCTCTAAGAGGAACAGAGTTTAATTCCAAGAACCCATAGAGTGACTCACAACCATCTGTAACTCGGGTTCCAGGGGATCTGACATCCTCTACCAGCCTCTGGAGGCACTAGGCACTAGGCACGTGGTACACAGACATATGCAGGCAACACTCCGATATACATATAATAAAAACAATAAAATTTAAAAATATGTTTCTAAAGAGCCGTTGCTAGCCTCTGTAACACACTTTTGCTATCGATAGAGATTACTTAGCAAGCAAGCTGTTTAATGAGTGGTCATCTCCTCAATCTGTGTGATCTTTGACTCCCTGGAACAGGACACCCTGACCATGGCTACTCTACTCCATTTCCAGGGGCAGAAAGCATGGCTTAAGGTCCAACAGGCACTCTGCAGTCCATTGTCCTCACCTCCCACTAACCCTATCCTTGGTTTTCCCCTCACTAGCCTAGCCTCTGTCCTTTCTATTTTCAACAAATGCACTCTTAGCTCAGCTGTGTCATCACCCAGCCACCCCTTCTTAATTACTTCATGTATTTGCATGGTTTCCTGCTGGCTTCACAACAACAGCCAGTGGCATTGAGCATTCAAAGCCAGAACTCACAGTGGACTCTCTAAACCAGATCTTTTGTTATTGGCCGTGGTGGGGTGCTCTAGAAAATTCAAGCAGTTGTTGTAACTGGGTAACTCTGGGTGTCACACTCATATTTCTGTTGTCTCAGATGAATCTGTCATCTTCTAGACAGACTTACCCTGGAATACACAGTGTCTTCAGTGGTGACATAATTATTTGTCTAGTCATATAAACCAGAAAGTTGAAAACTATCCTAGATTTCTCTTTGTACCCATCATCAGCTGCCCTAGACATTTTAGTGTTTATTAAATTCAATGTGCTTTACAAACTGTGCAGTGACTGTTCATGTCTGGACCCCTGCATGACATTCCTTTGTGTGTTCAGCCTCCGATCTTGCACCCCACAGTGTTCCATTCAGGGGCCCAAATCAATGAAGCATAATAATAAAACCACACCATATATGAATGTCTTTCCTTTTTCCGTGTTTTTGAGTGTCTGTGTGTAATGAGGTTCAAACAATATACAACAGAGCAAATGAGATCTTCCTCTGTTCAAAGTCTCCCCGCCCCTATATCCCATGCCCACCCACAGCCCTAATAGTTTTCAAACGTTGAAAGTTCAAAGCCCTCTATTGCTTAGGCCACAGTTCTCTAGAATGCCTTTTCTACTGCCCTAGAGATCTGGGTAAGCGCCTGCTCACCATTTAATCCTCAGATCAGATTTGAGGCCAGTTCCCTTTGAAGATTTCTCACAAAGCTCCTGCATTGAGCCCTTTATCCTTTGCAAATGCTTCTTCAGAGTTCCACACACTTAATACTAGATATATTTAAAAATCTCTCCTCCGCTATCATTATGGAGGACTTGATGGTGGAGAACATGTACAGGGTATATATCCCTTTTCCAAATGCCTGGGATCAGAGGTGTTTGGATTTTAAAATGCACACACAATTTGCACACTGAGATATTGCAGGGTAAGTGCCAAGTCTAAACATTAAGTCTAATCTAATGTTATATGTTAATATTGTATTTTTGATTTCTGTTTCTGTTTTGGTTGCTGTTGTTTTATTTTGAGACAAGGTCTCTTGATATATGTAGGTCAGGTTGGTCTGGACCCTCCTTTTTCAGGTTTCTCAGCTACAGGTGGATAAGAGCATGCTGGTCTCTGCACCTGTAAGCATGTGGAATGCAACTTATCACCTAATGTTGCATACCAAATTTGTCACTTACAGAGTCACATAATCATTCAAAAAGTTTCAGATTTTGGAGCATTTCAAATTTCATATATTTATTTATGAAAGCTTATCAATGTATTCACCAGGTCTGTGCCTGTAGATCCTAGACATTTGAATAACACATATTTTTTAGCCAAGTAAAAGAATGACTATCCTATTGAGTTTCTCCTCTAATCTTCTGGATGTGCTCTGAGCTTGGCTTCTAGCGCTACAGAAGCTGTTTCCATGGTTACATTCATGGATGCTCTCTTGAATGATGAAAACTGTATGCAAAGTTCTGTGTGTCCTCTTATAGGCAGGGCTTTCCATAATTATTTGACAAGCTAAGCTTTGAAATATATTTACATCCCAGGTTAGGCACAGTGGTGGACTTCTGGAATCCTTGCACTTGAGAGATAGGGAGACAGAAGGACTGGGATTACAGGGTCCTCCTTGAGATATGTTGACTTCAAAACCAGCTTGGGCTATATGGGCTTTTATCTCTGATAAATAAACAAACAAATTAATTAATTAATTAATATCACAAGCCACTCAGAAATATATACAGCTACAAAATTTATGAATAATTAGTAATGTTTTATGATAAACCAGTATTTTCTTTCTTAACCTAGTTTTATAAGGTGAGAAACAAAGTCTAGATCAATACAGTCAATTGTTCAGCTGTCTGTAGGGTTGCAAGGCCCGAGTTCTGGAAAATTCTACTCTTTGTATCTCCAGAAAACGGAGAACTTCAGGAACTTACATCCTGTATGCTTTATGCACTTTACTTACCTAAACTGTATGTGGCTGGAAACACTTAAGTGGGTCTCAACTAAGGGGGAGAAATTGTGTGCATGGAAAAAGTTATAGACTAACTGAAAAGGAGCATCATGCTCCTTCTTTGAAGTTCACACATTGATTTAAGTATAAAAATATGCTGGTCTTGGCTTTAACGATTATCTATAAAAATGGTTTGTTTACAAGCTCTCATCTTATGACCAGCATGAACATATGTCAAATGCTAATCATTTCTTTTGACTTTGGCTTCTCATTCTATTTAGTTTTAAAAAGCCATTTATTCACTCATGATTACAAAGTAACCCCCAGTCTGGTCTGGACAATGTTATAAGGAACCTAAATTTAACATAATTCCTTTGTGGTTTTTCTCCAATCACGCCTAAATTTCCAAGTGTCACCTACACTATTGTGTTATCAGGACGACTTCAGTCTAAGAACTTCCTAAGAGAAATAAGTCCATATTCTCTGATTTATCCAGAGGCACTTCAAACATCAGCAAGATTAAGTTGGAGGAATTGCAATCCAGCTAGCATTTACTAAGTGTTGGTACACGCTACAGAACGATTGGTAATGAGCTTTGCTTGGTAATGAGTTCGTTGTCCTTCAGGATTCTCTCCACATCCCCAGGTGGCCTCCACTGACAATGGCTACATTAAGCAATAGGATTTGGAAGTATAGTTGGAATTTCACGGGAACATAATGAAAAGCAGTCACATTTTATTGAATATATCCTATCTGTTGGATACCGATGCTTTCATATACCATCTCCGAGATAGTTACTGATTTTACATCTGTCTTAGTCAGGGTTTCTACTCCTGCACAAACATCATGATCAAGAAGCAAGTTGGGGAGGAAAGGGTTTATTCAGCTTACACTTCCACATTGCTGTTCATCACTAAAGGAAGTCAGGACTGGAACTCAAGCAGGTCAGGAAGCAGAGGCCATGGAGGGATGTTTCTTACTGGCTTGCTTCCCCTGACTTGCTCAGCTTGCTCTCTTATAGAACCCAAGACTACCAGCCCAGGGATGGTACCACCCACAAGGAGCCCTCCCCCCTGGATCACTAATTGAGAAAATGCCTTACAGCTGGATCTCATGGAGGCATTTTCTCAACTGAAGCTCCTTTCTCTGTGATAACTCAAGTTGACACACAAAACCAGCCAGCACAACAAGCATTTGTCAGGTTAGGAGAATAAAGTATATAACAGAGAGAATAGAACATGTGGCTAGTAGACAGAACAGCTCAGGACTGAACATGTGGCT
>JADRCH010000011.1:1532074-1572703 GCA_019843965.1 Rhynchomys soricoides | reverse complement strand
CTCAGGACTGAACATGTGGCTAGTAGACAGAACAGCTCAGGACTGAATACAGATTTGCCCCATGTTATAGAGTGTTCTCACTGGAGTTGTGTGTGGGGACGTGTCGGGGGGTGTGTGTCTATGTGTGTGTGTGCACACACACTCATGCAGGTGCACATGCAGAGGCCAGATAAGATAGTGGGAGTTTTCTATTGCTCTCCAAATTATTATTATTATTATTATTATTATTATTATTATTATTATTATTATTATTTATTAGTTTTTTGAGACAGGGTTTCTCTGTATAGCCCTGGCTGTCCTGGAACTCACTCTGTAGACCAGGCTGGCCTCAAACTCAGAAATCCACTTGCCTCTGCCTCCCAAGTGCTGGGATTAAAGGCGTGCGCCACCACTGCCGGGACCCAACTTACTTTTTAAGATGGGGATTTTCACTGAACCCAAAGCTCTCCGTATTGGCCAGCCTGGCCTGCTGCCTAGCCGCTGGGGTCTGCCTGTCTTTGCTGTCCAGTGTGGCAGATACAGGCAAGTGTAGTCATACCCAGATCTTTTACAGGTGCTGAAAACTCAGGTCCTCATGTGTTAACATCAAGCACTTTCCCCACTGAGTCATCGCCTCAGCCGAACTCACTGGGCTTCTGCCAATAAATATAATGCACTGAATTTTCAACAACAGAGACAGTGAAGGATTTAGAGTTTACGGATTTTATTTGGGGGCAGATAATATTCCACCCTTTTAAAGGTTCTTCTCCAGAGCCTGCATGTAAATTATCTCTTATTTCCTTTTGTATTTCATTAAAAGTCACTGCATTCTTAAATGATTTAAGACACTGTGAAGACAGTAAGTATTTCTCAAACGTCCTAAGTGAAAGGCTCCTAGCTTCCAGGAGTGTAGGATCAAAGATTCAGGAGATGGCTTTTATCTGAGAATATCAAAGGCCACTACCTAAAAAAGGATACAGAGCTCCTAGTGCAGTAAAAAGGAAAAGCTGAGTCCATTGAAATATAATACAGGAATGTTGGCACACAGGTAATTCAGATATGATTATTTTCACTATTTCAAACTGAACCACATCCTGTATTCTTTCAAGAGCCATTATTTCAAATGTGAAATCTACTTAGTGGACTTAGTACAAGTACCATTTTCTCTGTCTTTGTATTCTCCAATACTTAATCATCACCATACTCAGATAGACACAGAAGCCCTTGTGTATGTGTTCGAACGCACACTTTATGCCTCCTATGGCTAACAGTTCATTCAGTAAAATAGCTGGAATTTACCATTTAGAAACTACACAACCATTCAATAAGCTGAGTTATCTTTCCAAGTTGTTTCAAGTTTCTAGTTATTACAACATTTAGACATTTCTACAATCCAGTCAATTAAACAGTTTGACTGCTGCTCCTAAAGTCCATGTTTCTCCCTTAAATAGATAGACTCAAATAACCCCACTGGTTTCCAGCATCCGTCAGGAAATAACAATAATGTTTCAGATGGCTTATCTTTCACCCAAAATATAACTAAATAAAATAATCCTATCCTGTAGGATCCACCCAAAGCAGCACCATTCTTAAAATAAATCTGAAGTTCTGTCACAATTCCCAACGTCCCTCAAGTTCGATACATTTTTAAATGTTAGAGAGCATCTTCCTTTTGTTACAGATATGCAATAAAATGAGCTTGGTAGGGTGACTGTCCCTTTGTCATCACTTAAAATCATACGTATCTTTTTAATAATTATATCAGTCTTAATATCTCCATTTCAATTTGTGAAATGTGACAGCCTTTAATACAGATTTTCCACAGAAACATTTCTAATCAATCTGCTCCAGTTAAGCTGTCTATTAATTTATTCAAGGTGTTGAGAATGGAGGGTAATTTTTGCTTCTAAATACAGAAATATGGGTGTGTGGGAACAAAAACCTACCATGGTTTATTTCTGATAGTTTCAAATACAAGATTCTTTACAGATAATAATCTCTTGCTAAACCCGGTTAACAAGTAAAACAGCACTGTTCACGGACTTTCTAGATGAATGAGTACACAGAGCTTAGCAGGTAACAAGGGAGCAGGTGAATGGGCAGAAAGGAGCCTGCGGCCTGGGCACACATGGCCTCTCTGCTGGCAAATGTCCTATCACGCACAGGAAAGAGCAGGGAAGGACGCACTAGGGAAAGTTCTCTCCAAGATGCCACCATGATTGCTTAAACATTGAATATATCTTTAAAAGGGAGAAAACTGGCAACTATCTTAGGATATCCCAGCATCAGATTCCAAACCGGGAAAACTACCTGTTATGAAACCAGTGTGTTCATATATTTCAGCTGGCATTAGGGCATATGTTGAAAATCCTAGCACTTGGGTGGCTGGGGCAGAAGAATTTGGGTCAAGGCCACTCTGGGCTAGAGAGTCACACCTTGTCTCCAATAAAAGAAAGGAACAAAGTAGTGAGGAGGAGGAGGGCAGACCAGCAAACATTTACAGTGTTTACTTGTGTATTCAATTAAAATCAAAGACACAGTTATGAGATTTTAGTTTCTTGGAGAGGTTTCCTATTCTGTTTAAAAACAGTTTTCAGAAATTGATACATTTCAGAACCGTTTCTATGGAAAAGTGCTATGATTACATCTTTGAAACTAAGAACAAATATAAAATAGAACATTAAATTCTAAAAGAGTCACTTAGGAATAAACCATATAAAAAGACAATTAGGGCGTTTTCATAAACTTCGTGGGCCCTTAGCACATGTGAGGCAGCTCCTGGCCACCCAAGCTCCATCTCATTAGCCACACCCACACCAGCACTGGCAGTGGAGGAGCTATGTGACATATCAGGATAATTATGGCAACTTTGGCCTCACTGCCCTTCTTACACAACTCCTGTGATAGAAAACACTGCTGCTGATGCACCGCCAGTGTCAAAATCCAGCAAATGTATTGATGAAAAGAAACAACAATTGACTTCATTCTCAGCTCATGTAACTAAAAGATTACTTTTGAGAACCCGTCTTAACTCAACTACAAAGGTAAAAGAAAAAACAAGACATGAATCTAGATGAACCATTTCTACTACAGGTTAAATATTCATGGTCAAAACAATAATAAAGCTATGTTATGCACACACAAAAAATAAAAAAAAATAAATACAATGGTATATTGCCTACCTACCACCTTTTCTAATGTATGGATGGGCAACCTACAGCCTAAGAATAACTGCATAATGACACACAGTCACATGGGTGCTTACTCCATATGCAAAATGGAGCCATCCACCTCCAGAGTTGCAGCTATATTGCCAAAGGTTTGGTGTTCTGATGTACACACTTTTACCCCCTCCATTTTATAAAGGCTGTGATGGAAAGGATAAGCTAACTAGAATGTAGAGAAAGTTAAAAGATTCAGAATACCATGAAAAGGTTAAATTATTTTACACTTATGCCTTAGTATACATGACAGAGGGGCTCCTTAACATCCCTTAAATTAAAAAGAAACACACAGATGCTTATTTTCTAGACAGCACATGGACATCCTGTGATAAACTTTAAATTGTCTCTATACACATGAGTTCTAGGCCCAGCCAGGACATCAAATGAAGCTCAGTTTCAAAAACACAAAAACAATAGAATGTGACATATTGTTATTACACTGTATCTTTTTATCTTGTGTACAACAGAATGTGATATATTGTTATTACACTGTATCTTTTTATCTTGTGTGTTCAATACAACAAAAATTCAATATTATTTCTGAATAGTTGTTTAGTGTGGCTGAATCCATGAACTCAGAACCAAGAGATACAGAGAGCCCACTGATCTCATCAGCTTACACCACAGTGCACCAGGCATCCTGCATCTGACTGCCTGAGGATTCCATAAGATTCCCCGATTGTTCCCCTGCTAGCTCTTGAACTCTGAAATTCTGAGAGTGTTAGGCACTTCTATAGTGAGTGCCACATGGCAATGGGAGACCTGAGCACAGGCTGCACACTCTCCCAACCTAACTTCCTGAGCTCCTCGGTTCCTAAACCACATAAACTCTCTCCCATTTGCATCATATGAGGTACCTAGACAACATGTACAACATTGCTTTACGCAGCCATCACTGCCGCTTAAGACATGAGCTCATAGAATCATCAGGGAAGTGATAATCTATCACCATGTCCCATTTAACTCACTAGAAATAAAGCATTTCCCAACTGAAGAAAAGACACTTGGAGAGAATGTTTTTCCTGTGGCATATTGTAGAGATAAAGTAATTACCTCCTTGATGGCATTCACAGAGAGCTTCCCCGTCTAACCCCAGATTTCATTATGGCCCACATGTTACTCAGAGGAAACAAATACAGGCCCAGTCTTCAGGGAGAGTGACTCTCCATTTTTCATGTGTGTATCTGACAGATTCGACCTCTTACGTTATTAAGTTCTATGTAACCAACACACTTGTTTAAAGAATAAAAGCACCCAATCTAGGCCGAAATGATTTTAAGTGTCATAATACCCAAGAGTAAAGTAATATGTTTTTAGGATGATACGGCCTTATTTTTAACAGCAGACATTGCTGTTTGGTTGTTTTTGAAGCTGGTTGTTTGGTGTTATAGCAGAGCTTTACTGTGTTGTCTCACCTAAGCCGGCACTTCAGCACATAGCTCAGGTCAGTCTGGGACTCACTAAGGTCTTGCCTCAGCTTCCCAAGTGCTGTGACTACAGCCATGAGATTACACGTGATTATATGCCTGACTAGACATTGCTTTTACTGCGACTGACTCTTGACAGTGCTACATGACCTCTACCATGATCATGGACCATTTAGGATTTTAATAAAATGTTTGTTATGACCAATGGTCATCTATTTAAAATTATTTATGATGAAATTCAAAACATTCATATTTCCACAGAGAAACATTTACTCATTTTCATATCAAAAAGAAATAAAGATTATTCTTCACTCTCCGTTAAGCCAGAGTACAATTTCTCTGCATGTTTTCAAATATTCTACTACTCTGAAAATCAAATCCTGTAAGAACTCCTTTTGGGAGAGGGAGAAAGATGGCTTCCAGAGAAAATCACCAGGAATATAGAACTTGAAAACGCCTGTCAAATGTGTGCCTGAGTGATTCAGTAAACAGATACAAAACACATCTTTGGGGCTGGAGAAATGGGTCAGCGCTCAATAATGCATGCTCGGTTTGCAGAGCTGGAGACTGGTTTCCAGCAGTGATGTAGGGCAGCTCACAACCTCTGTAACTTTTCAGCTCCAGAGGATGTGAAAACCTTTTGTGGCCTCCTTGGGCACCCACACATCCCCAAAATTAAACTTTCTCAATAACTGGGTACCACCCTAATTTTTTTATTGCATATGTGAAAAATACACATTCTGCATTGACCCAGCATACAGTAATGAATGGACAGTTTCCTAGGTCAAAGAGGAAATTCACAACTGAGACTTTTTAAAAGATTAGTTCTTTCTTTTTAAGTTTGTTTTTTTTTTTTTTTCATTTTTTTCATACTTTCTTTACATTTCAAATGTTTCCCCGTTTCCAGATCTCCCCTTTGGAACCTCCCCATTCCCTCCCCTCTCCCCCAGCCACTATGGGGGTATTCCCCCACCCACCCACCTACCCACTCTCATCTTCCCTCCTTGGCATTCTCCTATACTGGGGGATCTAACACCCTCAGGCCTAAGGACCTCTGTTCCCTCTGATGTTTAACAAGACCCTCCTCTGCCGCGTATGTGGCCAGCACCATGGGTCCCTCCATGTGTAATGACTTCATGAAATTCGCAGGAAAGTGGATGGAACTTGAAAATATCACCTTGAGCGAGTTAACACAGTCACAAAAGAATGAACACGGTATGTACTCACTGATAAGTGGTTATTAGCCCAAAAGTTCGAAATACCCAAGAGTCACATCACAGCAACCATAGGGCTGAGTGTGAGGTTTCAGATGGAGGACTTGGAGAAGGAACTGAAAGAGCTGAGGGAGGGAGCAATAGTGGCAACTGGCCTGACCCCTTGATAGTCCCTAAGACTGGATCACCAACCAAAAGATTATTTCTTTTTACTGACATGTATGGATGCTTGCCTGCATGAGTATCTGTGTGTAACATGCCTGCAGCACCCACAGTCACCAGAAGAGGGCATTGGATTCCCCGAGAACTGGACTTAGAGACAGCTGTGAGCCATCCTGTGAGTGCTGGGAATTGAACCCAGATCCTATGGAAAAGCAGCCAGTGTTCTTACGTCTTAAGCCATCTGGATTGAAATCCACCCCTAATCAAGTTTTCCTTGGCCTGTATTGTCTGTGCTCCTTTCTGGTCTCTTTTAAACATTATTTTTATTTTAGTACCTGCATGGCCATATCACTCCGTCTCCATTGGGTAACACTGTTCCTGCCTCACGGATGACAACACAGCAACTGTGAAGCGTGAAGAAAACTATCTGTAAGTAATTAAACTAGAATTAATTGGGTACTTGAAGAATCATTTTCTTTTTTATGTACTGTCTTTACAAACTGCTGGTTCTGACTCAGTCCAACTGTTCACCTTCTGGTTAAGAAGGCACTAAATGAAAACATTTGTTTCTCACTTGCATGGCAGAACCACCACAAGGTAATTTCTAACTTTAAAGGAAGAAAGCAGGCCATTGTTAATCCACAGTTAATTAGATGACAGCTACAAAATAAGATGAAGTGCAGCAATGGCATTCAAGGGTTAAGTTGTGGAGGAACAGGTTTCTTCATCAGGAAGTTCACCAGGTCCTTGCTCAACATTTTCTTCTTATCAGTGAATCCACCAATCAGCAAATACTTAAGATAACCACCCGTGAGGCAGGAACAGCCTTACACAATGGAGAGAGAGAGATGGCCAGGCAAGTATAAAAATAAATAATGTTTAAAAAAGTCCAGAAAGGAACACAGATAATACAGGCCAAGGAAAGCTTGATTAGGGGTGGATTTCAATGCACTAATCTTAAGACAAGGGAAACCATGGAGGTAGCAGATTGCATATTTCTGGGGATAAGTAGGGACACCCACACAGGAATGACATTTAAGGGTGAATGAGATGTATCCCTGTTAAAGAGGAGCTTAAACTCACAAAGGGGTTGCCAGACAGGAAGAATAGCAGGTCCTCTGGAAGAGGCCACAGAGGGGCTTGGAGAGGAGAGCTACCCTCTCTGTCTTACCAAGCCACAATTGATTAAATCCCAACCCAAAAGGTAAAGAGGAGCTACTAGAGAGTGACGCAGGGCCACTGGCCAGGCTTGTATATGCAGAACCTCTGTGCATGAGTCTGTATGAGACAGATATTATGCAAAGAAAGAATCTGGACTTTTCTCAACACAACCTAAACAAAGACTGATATTGTCAGGAATAAAGGAGCATCCTTTGTAGGGTTTCAACTACCAGTAGAAACTCAACTAGGGAGCTTATTTTTTTCACAATAGGCATTTCAACAGCACATGTGTAGCTCAAGATTTTTAAAGATATATGGACAGCAAGGCAGAACTCTTTCTTGGGCACACAGAATATGAAGTTTCAGGCAATCCCTGGCATGTGTTTGTTTAGTTGTGAAAAAAGTCGTTGAACAAAGAACCATCTCAACAGAGAGGATGTCAAAGCAGCAACAGATAGAGATCAAGACAGAACTTAATTAGGGCTTCCAATTAGAAAACTCAACGACAGCTCCTATTAACACTCGCCCAAGCGTCTGCGTCATTGGAAGCACTGTGGCTTATCTTGCTTGGATTGAGAAGTTTTTGATGACCTGGTGGGCTTCAGTTAACAGAGACAGGCCTCAAGACAAACAGTTCTCAGAAATATAGTCTAGGGAACCAGTGTGTGCTGAGGTTCACTTCCTGCTGGTACTTACCATGGCCAGCTTACCAACACAAGCTATTTCCAATGCAAGAACAGATCTAAGAATATGCACAGCCTTGTCTGCGGTTCTTAGATAAAAATTACTGGCTAACACTCACGGCCACATATTTTTTAAAAAAAATGAAAAGAAAACTTGTTAGAACAAATTTGATTTTAAAACGTATCACATGTACTTATGTTATCTCTATCATGAACAATGTTTGCCCACCTCTCCAGTTTGAAGGGAAGAGTCCTTCTTTTCTTTTGACAAATTAGCCTATTTTGCGAAATCTGAATGGTCCTATAAAGACAATTAGCCTACAAAAATAGATCTGCTGGACTTCAGATGTGGTTCAGAAAGTAACAGGCCCACAGCGCAGCATCTCAGCGCCCACAGAAGTGCTGGGTAAGGTGGCACTTGCCTACAGCCCCAGAGCTGGGGAGGGACAGACAGGAGAAGCCCTGCTGCTTGCCGCCCTGCCACCCAGCCAAACAGAATCAGTGAGGTCCAAACTCAGTGAGAGACCCTGGGCTAAGAAAATAGAGTAATGATGGTTAACAGCAATTGAGGAACACTCAAAGTTGACGGCTGGTATGACACACAGATACACAGACCCACAGAGAGAAAAAGAGAGAGGAGGAGAGGGAAAGAGGGGACAGGGGGGAGAGAGAGGGAGAGAGGGAGGGGAAGAGGGAAAAAGAATGGAGGGAGAGAGGGAAGGAGGGAGTCAGACAGACACATACACAGGTAAAGACACACAGGCACAGATACACAGATACACATACAGATACAGATACACAAACACACACAGGTACAGACACACAGACATACATATATATAGACAGACAGACAGACACACACACAGGTAAAGACACACAGGAACAGATATACAAAGACACACATACAAATACAGACACACATACACAGGTACAGATACACAGACACAGACAAACACAGACATAAGACACACACACACAGAGAACCACAGATATACACACAGATACAGACACACAGAGACACACACAGACATATGCAGACATGTATACAGACACAAAAAGACACACATACACAAACTCAGACACACACAGAAATATACAGAGATACATAAATAGATACACACAAAGCCACACATAGACAAACACACACACACACCATACACCAAAAAAAAGAAAAAAGAAAAAAGGAAAAAGATAAAAGGAAAAAGGCAGTGTTTGTTTTTCTGAGTAGACTCTCTCAGTGAGTAACTGACTTAGTCTATACAGAACTTCCTTCACAGATCCACTCCTAGGCTTAAATGTCTTTAAGCTGCCAGCAAAAATAATGTCTACAACACATTGAAAGAGCATAGGACCTTCTAGTAGTGACATAAACTCTACCATCTCACATCTGAGACAACACGGAGTGCCTGTAATTTGGAAGCCTACCTTAGAGTTGCCTGGTTATCAGGGCTTCTACCTTTACTCTTTGGCTTCTGTGGAAGAATCCCTGTGTACCCGAGGCCGTCCAGGTTGTGAATTTCAAACATACACTGGGTTTCATTTCTCCTACATGGCATGGAGTGTCACCAATGCAAGTCTGCCACAAAACATATTCATTCACTCAAGAAATAACTTGTATCTAATTCAGCTTGCTATACTAAAACTTGTAAGGGAAAAACACCTCTCTTCTTTTAGGAAGAATAAATCTTGTTTTCTTTTCAATGTGTCTTAAGATCTAGCTTGCAGTGTATTACTAGGTATATACTTAATAAATGGTTGATTAATAAAATAAAGAAGGTTTAAAAGGACTCAGGCACCAATTAAAGTCGGCTCCTATACTGAAATAGCCCTCCTCCAACCCTCACCACACACACTTCAGGAGGCTTTTTCTCTCTACACTCCAGGCCACATATAGAGGTAGCAAAAGGTCTTCCTGCTTCTACTGCCTGGTACATTCTTCTTTCTCCTCAGAGGAAAGCAAGCACTTCAGGATGAGGGAGGAGCAGTGTCTGGAGAGTGGCTAGCCTTTAGGTCTCAGTGTTTGTTCAGCCAGGAGAGATAGTGCCTTTCTTTTGGGAGTAGATCCATTTGGCCACAGGCTTCTGTGAGAAGGGACAATCACAGGAGTAACACAGGGAATTGTCAAGCACAAATGACTCCTTTGTTGTAAGTTCCCACTCTGAGAAGAACAGAGAACCTTCTCCAGCATTAAAAGCCTCCTCACCACTTAAGGGCAGAGGGGGTGGAGTTTTAGTCTAGCTTGAAATAAACTCATTTTCAAAGCAGGAAATGTCTTTTAAATGTAGAAGATGCTAAATATATTCAAATTCTTCACAAAGAAGCTACAATATCACCAATATAAGTATTCCAAAGAATGGAGGGTGGCAGACAGTTCCAGGGAGCACGTCCCCAAGCTAACTACAATTCTTGCTCTCACAACCACACTATCTCTGGGTCTTCAGCCCCATCCTTAAAGGCAATTAGATATGAAAACTATGTTCAGGTCCACAAGCTCCTCAGGAAGAGAGTGAGGGCTCACAGCGAGCCAATCTGAATCAAGCATTGCTCTGATTCAATCACAGGGCTCTTAGCCTAACAGGAAACCTTCCCTAAAGCAAAACGGTATCAAAGATAGGCAATCCTGGAATATGTGGAGAGCCTTTCAGTGCTTTCTGGGCCCTAATTCAATTACCTTTTCGTGTCAATAAACACCAATAATGGGAGCAGCGGCACTCCCTTATGTAAGTGTCTGGCATACTCCTCAACTCACAGAACATGCCCATATTTCCACAGGTCAAGCCTAGAGAGCCCGAGCACAGACACCAGAGACTCCCGATCAAAAGCTATTTGAGAGAAACTCAGAAAAAGACCCAAATAGAGGAAAATATATACCCAGGGGACACAGAACAAACCACTTTGGCCATCTCTAGAACTTTCTTGAGGGAGAGAATAGGAGAACGGTAGGTATGGGTCAGCCTGTGGGAGGTCACAAGCTAGCTTCATGGAGTCCTCCAGCTGATGTCTAAAACTAAGGGTGAGTCACTGCAGATTTTTAAACAAGGGAGAACTGCAAAACTGGCATTTTAGCAGAATTAATCTAGCAGCTTTTTAAAAATAGGAATTAGAAAAGAGACAAATGGCACGCAAAGGAGGCAGGAAATGCCACGCCCCTCAGCAATCCCAGATTTCAAGTGCACAGCTTCAACTTTTCCCACGCCATCTCCAAATATTCTCATTCCTAATTTTTCTGGGGCACAGAGTTATGAGGTCGGTCTGGGAAAGCAAGCTGTTAGGCCCATGCTTCTGTTTCCAGAAGTCGTTTATTTTCTTCTAACAAAGGTCCTGGCCTCGGTCTTGTGCACATTTAGTGATGAAAATGGTTTCTTTATGCAAAGCAGACCCAAGAAAACTGCAACTGCAGGTGTGCACACAAATGGAAAACCATGGGACAGTTAGGGGTTGGCAGTCTGAATATTCGAGTTCCCCACATGAGTTCGGTGGGAGTGCTAGGGCTTTGTGTACTTCAGGGATCTGTCAGGAAGAAGGAAACAGAAATAATAAGTAGAAAATAGATGCAAACAGATGCCAGAAACAATGAAGGAATGAATCGGGAGCCATCTAGAGATGAAGAATGCAAAAGAATGAAATACGGGTTTCTAACAAAGGAACATGTGTGTGCCTTAAACAGCAGTAAGAAATCCTACAGGGCCCAACACACAGGGGCGGAGCCTGGCTACTCACTACCTGTGCTAGGCTATCTTCACTAAGCTTTGGATCTTCTGAGGCCTTTTTATGGAAAGCTGGTTGGCTGGGGTTTCCCGGACAATACTTTTCACCACTGATGTTTCTAACTTTGCAGACTTGGGCACCTAATTCCAGTGTTTCTAAGACAAATTTTGTCCTTCTGCCTTATTTGAGAAAGTATTCTATGAATCCTAAATGGTTCCCTAAGCAGCATACAAAACCCTGGGTCTGCAGTTTTTCGAAAGATCTGACTCCAATTGTTCCAATTGGTATCTAAGAGCTACAAGTGGTTAAACATCACTGCATTGACATAACTGATGTCCCGATGCTATACACTGAGACTGAGAGACACTGGTAAGAAAATAAACAGACCAAAAAACAAAACAAAACAACCCTTTACTGTTACATTTTTGTCTTTGTTTTGCAGAAAGAGGGTCAGAGGAATAAACATGCTGTGAAAGGATTAAAGTCCTATAATCACCGGAGAGGTGAGAGAGAAAAGAATCCCCCAGAAAGGGCCTCCAATGCAGAAATGCACAAAGGCAAAGAGTGATTATCTGCTGGCCCCTGGCCTGCTCAATGGCTCACCAGCTTCATCTGTATTCTCCCCCAACTGTAGCAGCAAACTCCAGGGAACAGCAGTGGGAGGGAGGCAGGAGAATGTATCACAGGAAAATAGCTTTCAGAGTCTCAAGGTGGGAGCCTGGTGAACACAGGGTGCTGGCTGCAGCAGCCCTGTGCAGCAAGAAAAACAGGACTGGAGAAAAGGGGGCCTCAAAATGTTCTTGAGGTTCAAGTAAAAACAAACAAAAAAAAAACAAAAAAATGGATGTGACAAAGAGGCGTTTGTCTCAGGTTTGGTGTTAGGGCTTGGGCCTTGCATCTACCTGGTTTCAACGTCTAAAGAAACATACAGAGTAGCTAAAGCTTGGTACAGCAAGGGGGGAGGGAGGCTTCGGTGATGTCAGTTATGGGTGGGTTTTGTTGTGTGGATCAGATCTGGTATCTGACAAACAATACATATATGAATCTGATAATTCTAACAGTCTATGAGCAATTTCTGAAACATGTATGGCCTATGAGTAGATTTCCATTTGTCCCACACAGGAAAAAGCCTGATGAAACTTGTTAGTGCCATGTTGGATGCAAGTTAGAGAGGACATTTTGATGAGTGAGGTGAACTCGTACTTCACGAATGCAAACGGCTTGGAAATGGTATCGTTTCATTGGACCTTTACTCCATAGTTCATTTTATGAATGGCAAAAACTAAGGCTCCAAACGTGTACGCGACTTAAGCCATGATTAAGGCAGTTGGCTTAGCTGACTTTGAGCTTCAGCTGCCTTAAGCCTCACGGGTTCCCCAAGGCAGGTGTTATTATTACCTCCCTTCTCCAGATAAGAAACTGAGTCTCAGAGAGTTTTAGGAAAATGGCCCAAATCCTCAAAAGTTAAACCATTCAGCCTCAATGTGAGCCAATTCGATCCTGGCAGCTTGGACTAAGGCCCCAAAGGGAGCTCCTTGGTAGGGAAATGTGGCCAGAGAGGGGGTTCAGATGCCAGCACTTCTCAGAGAGTCACACTGATCAAACAAAGCAGGCTGCCGTGAGCTCGTCTGTGTGGGGTGTGTGTGTGTGTGTGTGTGTGTGTGTGTGTGTGTTCACTCTGACACTTCGACAAACCCTTCCAATGTCACCCTAATATATAAACAATAGTGGCTAGTCCCTATCCTGAGCTCTGTGTGTGTGTGTGTGTGTGTGTTCACCATCTGTCTGACCACAACAGCTGTCCAATGCCACCCTAGAATATATGAACGGTGGCTAGCTCCTGATTTCATTGAATGTAAGAAAGCCAGTGGAGATTTTTGAGTAGTTGATTCTTTCTTCCCCCAAAGAAACAAGTTCAAACATACGACTGCCTTTGACTTTAGGTTTTCTGACTGAGTAAACTGGCCTGGCCTTGTGAGGGAGGTTAAGAACACAGCTCTGTTTACTAATGGTTAATAATGATCTAATGAAAAGCTGTATTGCTTGTGAAGGAAAACTGATACAGAGATGCTCAAGATGGCCCTAGTTTTAAAATTATTTTTGCTCAATGTGCTGTACTGTCACTATTTTTAAAACTCACGGAACACAGTCTTATGACAGTACCGTGTAACTCCTGAAAGAAAATGCACATTTATGAACGTAGGGCTAATTCTAAAATAGGGACGAGCCAGGGCTGCCTCTTTCCGCTTGCTCTAGATACCTGAAATACATACATCGAAACCATCTGTACACAGAAACGGGGCCACTGCTAGGGGCAGTGTTATTCTTAGAGTGACAAAAACTGGAGCTATTCATAAAGTATTCCGTGTGATTCCAATAAAAATACCAATGTGTGCATTGCTGGAAGATATGATAAGGTGACAGCCATTCTGGGAAAGGAGAGAAGAAAAATGTCACAGGAAAGAAAAAGCCAAAGTATTTTGCTACGTGCCCGCTCCACTCCATATGCTAATTGAAACCACACTGCCATATGACTTAAAAGTGTGGCAAGTGCAAACTTCAGCAGTGCCTAGGATGATGAAGTGGCTAACGAAATCCTGAAGAACCCATATTAATGTCACCATGGAAAATCCATTAACAATGACCACTGATAGCCAGTGATGCGAATCCTTTACCACAAGTTCTGGCCGAAGCTAAGCTAATAACTCATTCTTTTCTGCCTGGATCTTTTCACCCAAAGGAGGGAAAGAGCTAATTTGATCCTTGTGGTCCTTTCATGGGTATTCTTCATCATCTCTGTCAAAAAACAATCGTATGAAATTTATGTATGAATAAAAGATGTGGGAGTCCAAGCACATCCAGTATGCAAAGGGCTCTCATGGGATGAGGATGGTGGATCAGCTGTGTGGAAGGCATGTTTTACAAGATGATTAACGATTCCCTACTGGTTTGTGTGAGGTCAAGTTTTCACTGAAGTTGCATGAGGTAGACACATCAGCAGCAAACACCTTCCAACTATTCTTCTGGAAAAAAAAAATGGGATTATGCTTTTAGTTTTTGGAAGTCAGCAAACCATTTCTGAGTGCTGCATATTCATCCTTCATCTATTTTTTTCTAACACAATTTTAATTTCAGACAAATGTCAATGCTCCTTAGGATGTGTGTGAATGAGACATCCAAGTAGGTAATGAGAGATCAGGTTTGGGAAATCAGATCTGCCAACACCAAATGAATTTCTGAATCTGTTGAAATTGAAAATAACAACTCAGAATTCGAGGGCTCCTTCCTTCTTCCCTGTTAAAAAACTGTAAACGTTTTCATTAATTATTTGAACATGCTTCCACCCTCCACAATGAATCCAATCAGCCTTGCTAGATGCTATAATATGACATAATACCATCTATGTTTTTCTCAGGCTTTAATTTCAATATTTAAAGGAACTAAACAGATTGCCTTCGAGTTGCTATGGGAACATGTGTCAGCTAGCAAGCACTGGGAGCAACTATCTGCTGCCAAATGGGAACAGATTCATTAGTTCTAGAAGACAGGCAGTCCTAAGAACAATTTATATTCAGACAGTAGAAAAAAACGTTCAGTTGACAATTAGAATTTTCCACACCTTTAAGAAAATGTCTTTTCACAAAGGTGAACCATCTAGTTCCTGTGCTACTGGTAAAAAGTTCTGCACAAAGTGTGCACATTGAAATTGCAAATTTCTAAAGCACACAGGAAAGAGAACAGATAAAGACAGTATGTGAGAAAATGTTGATTTGTTCCCAAGTGGACAGAGAGGGCTAGGGCCTTCACGAGCACCCTACAAGACAATATTTGTTTTTTTTCTGAAACAGGTATGCTTATATTTTTTCGCAAGGCAAATGTTTATAAATAACTTGGCTGTGCATATACACTGCACAAGATTTTATCTTGATGTTCACACTTAATTTTTTTTTTGGTCTTTTCGAGACAGGGTTTCTCTGTATAACCCTGGCTGTCCTAGAACTCACTCTGTAGACCAGGCTGGCTTCAAACTCAGAAATCCGCCTGCCTCTGCCTCCCGAGTGCTGGGATTAAAGGTGTGCACCACCACTGCTTGGCTCACACTTCATTCTTTAACAAAAGACATACGCTAGTTAGCTAGATAAGCGAGTTATCCTTTAGACCACTGTCCAACCCTGAAAAATTGAATTTCTCCAGCTAACACACTCCAAGGAGTTCCCAGATCTCCACAAATGGGTACAGATTGTATAAAGTTACAATTTCTCAGTAGTAGTAGTATTCTTTCTCTGTAAAAAGTCCGCTTGCCGCCCATTGGTTCCTTTTGAGAGAGGACATTTTGACAACTCTTGTCAGTCATCACTCTCTACCACACGCTCCCTGCAATGCGAAGCCCAAGAGCTGTATGTCTTAGATACCCTGGCCCTCCGAGTTGTGGGTAAGTCTTGGCTTCTCTACCAAGGAGGTCCACTCATGAATGTTTGAAAGTGAAGGGGATGGGAGTCACCCTTTCTCAAGACTGCATGGATGCTTTCTGAGGCTTTGGAAACTAATTTTTAGTGACCGGCAATTCTATGTTTCAATATAAGTTCTGGTTTAGGGGCTTCAGGGTGGCTAAGGCTTAGGTAGCTAGCGCCCTTACAATCTTTAGAAAGAAGCAGTGGATAGCAATAGTTCACTGGTCTTAAGCCCCATCACTGCAGGAACAAAAGCCCTCACTCACATACTTCCCTACTTTTCTATCATATTTTGTAGGTATTTTATTTACAGCTGGTTTTTTACACTTTAAGTACAGGTATTTCTACGGCATGACCTGAATCCTTTATTCTCCAAAGAAACAATATTCTGAATCTCCAAAATTTCACGAGGTGTGCTGACCACCTAGTCAAGGTTAATGTTTTCAGTGAGACCACAAAAATGCATATGGCAAGACCGTGTATGGTCCCTTGGGTTATTAGGTAGAGACCTTAATGAAGAGGGTGTCAATATTCTCTCATGCTTTTGGCCATGCCTTTTGTAAGGGTGTGAAGGATAATCACTGACACATGCGTGCTTGTTTCTCATCTCTTTCCCTCTCCCTTTTTCCTTCACTTAGGACAGGCTTCGCTGGGTTACAAAACCAAGCTCCAGGCATTGGGATACACATTTTGGTCATCAATTTCTTCCCCTTTCTGGCTTTTCTGGGAATCAGTCAGTACATCACAGTTTAAAGACTCTGGGTACATTTAAGTATGAAAAACAGGAACAGAACATTTTACACTGTTTTTTTTTTTTTTCGTTTTGTTTGTTTGTTTTTAATCTATTTCATGGACTCAAAACATTGTTTTGCATTTGTTGCAGCTGGTCAACTCCTTTATCAGCAGAGGCTGAGCCAGGAGCCACTTAACCCAAATCAATAGATTTCTCTCATGATGTCAGGGGTAAGTGGTAAACAAAGGATGCTAACATTTGTAATTTGACATCTAGAATCTCATCCTTTCTACGCATGTCTACAGGAATGGATTCACTGCAGCTGAAAGAAGACATTGGTCAAAATATTGACAACTTCACCTTAATGGCTTTAATGAATATATAGATTTCCATTCCTTAATATGAATAAACTAAAGCATGATAGATACATACATTTATTTCTCTCCAAAGTTGCTACAATCTAATGATCTAATGACTGGTAGTAATTCAACAGTCATTTGAAGTCTTTGTTTAATAATTCATCCAGTATAAGAGTTCCTGAAAGATGATTTCTGTGACATAGTCACCTATCATGTGGAACCAGCAATTAAACAACACAATGACAAAGTCAACAAGAAAATACAATTGTGTGGCATGACTCTTAGGAGCGGAACACATCCTTATCTCCATGTGAGTGAATAACACATGCACATGACTGAGACAGAAGACTAATGGAGGGAGATAGAGAACTCACACTTTCCTTTGCATTAAAAGTCTTCTAGACATTATGAAACCAGTGACGCCATTTTAAAAGGTAAGATGATTCTGAACACAAATAACAAAATATTTGTTTTGTCAGTCTATTCCCCAGATAGTCTTGCAGCCAAAAAAACATGGGTTGAAAGTTAGTCTTTTGGTATTAATGCAGCTCTTTTTCAAGAAACAAGGATCATGTTGTAAGCCATTTTCCTTTATTGTTTCGCTAAAGATGAAAACAAACATTTTTGACTTCGAATAAGTAAAATTGTTCCTTTCACTAATATATAAATTGTGCAAACTTTACAGAACTTCCAAGTGAATACAAACAAAACACTGACCATTTGCTCTACGAATTCTGAACAATGCCGCCATCAATTAGGAGACATTAGTATGAAAAGAAAAGGACTGTATCCAATAAAGCTACTGGAGTACACTCAAATTTGCATCAGCATTGATAAGAGTAAGATGTGGAATATATATATATATCTGCAAAAGAACACGAAAAGTAAATTACTTTTTAAAAGAATTACTACTTATTTACATATATGAGTACACTGTAGCTGTCTTCAGATCCACCAGAATTGAGCATCAGATCCCATTACAGATGGTTGTGAGCCACCAAGTGGTTGCTGGGAATTGAACTCAGGACCTCAGGAAGGGCAGTCAGTGCTCTTAACCACTAATCCATCTCTCCAGCTCCTTAAGTTATTTATTAAATATACATCTCACTTGGTTAATTAAAACAAAGGCAGAAGCATGCTACCAGAGCTGAATGAACAAAGGTTAAAGACAGCAGACTTTCTAAAATTGTGAAGTACACTTTCTGTTCATAGTAGAGCAAGAACAACACAAACATACAGAAGCTAGAGCACATGCACTCGGTAAATTTAAAAGGCGAATTGAATTTGCATACACATCCTAATCCACCTTGAAAGCATTTTAGTGCTAGTCATATACAACAAGGGTTTAAATGCCTTAACAAAATACTCCTAGGAGAGGGAATTCTTGCTATAGCAAACTAAATCAATACATCCCCTTTGTGACTGAGAGACTAATCAGCCAACATTTTTTCTTTCACTTTGACCAAATATTACCTTCCTTCTAAAGTGTACAGTGGCTTCTTGTCCGATGGCTCATTTTGGTACTGAAGCCACATAAGATCACCCATAACAGTCCACCCAGTGGACTGTTACGCAAAACTGAGTTTCAGCACAGACATACCACGTTTATTCATTTGGAGTATTCTTTTGATTCTTTGGAGTATAATTTCCCTGATATCCCTCCTGCCCAAAAAGAAGTTTTGAAGAAGTGAAAACACGGGAAGTGGGAAGAAAAGCAATATCCTGTTCTATGTCTTATTGCCTAGGACATGTATGCAAGTAGACTTCCCTGACATGCTCTTTTTCTCTTCTGTTTATCTTCTATTTCTGGAAATACATCCTTCAATATTAGTTTATATTTCATAAGCATCACTACATTTATGGAACTTATTATAAGAACATAATCAATCACTTAAAAGATGGGACAAAATAGTTTACCTCTTAGAACTCAACAATAACAACAATATGAACACATTCATTCATTAGGAGCTTTTAGCAGTGACTAGTTTCTCAGAGTTCATTAAGACATTTGGAATCTGTCTATACTGTCTCCAGGACAAAATAATGATAGTATTCCCTTCTACTGAGTTGTTAACAAGTACTAGAACATTAGAAAACACTGAGGCAATTTTAAACATAGAAATAAATAGCACACAGCCAGTCTCTTAGACTTTCTTGCTCTCTCTTTTAAATTCTACTTTGCAACTGAACATTCTGACCTCAATTCAGGAGAAAAGTAGGTGAGCACTGATTTGTCTTAAATCAAACAAACATTTATGTCATTAATTGAAGGAAGTGGGACAATATTTATTCATATATATATATATAATATTGATATGGATATTATTTATCTATATTTATTTATATTTATATATATTTGTCATAGAGAGTGGCACTATTGGGAGATATGGCCTTGCTGGAGTAGATATGGACTTGTCTGAGAAAGTATGCCACTGTGGGCGGGCTTTGGGACCCTCCTTCTAGCCACATGGAAGTCAGATTTCTCCTGGATGAAGTCAGATCAAGATGCAGAACTCTCAGCTCCTCCTGAACCATGCCTACCTGGAAGCTGCCATGATGATAATGGACTGAACCTTTGACCCTGTAAGCAAGCCCCAATTAAATGTTTTCTTTCATAAGAGTTCCCTTCGTCATGGTGTCTCTTCATAGTAATGGAAACCCTAACCCTGCAATACTGGAGCAGGCTTTGCAGTGGCCATTACTGAGGCAGAGTGAGCAGCCACAGCCCTTGAGAGTTGTGGAAATGATGGTCTGCACATTTTGCAGAGGTTCTTGGTTGAGGTGCCTTAAGAACAAATCATTTCTGGAGACAGACAGAACAGCATGTTCTGTGTAAATCACAGCACTGTGGTTGGCCAGGAATATTTTCAGCTGTAGAGCTCTAGCACATAGCTAGAAGATAGTCAACATTTAAATCATTATTAATAGAATGAGTATTTACCAATTTCGAGCTAATGGTCTAAGTGTGTAAGTAGAGCGATAGGGAGGGAAAACAGAACCAAGAAAGTTTTCTTCCATCCTGGAGCTTCTTTTCTAATAAGGAAGGTGGACAGGGACAGTGAATAAATTAAAACGTAAGCTAAAATGAGCAACCTTGGTGGTAAATATACAATGGGAGAATACAAACTATAGATTCCTCTTTCCAAGCATCTGAGAAATCATGAGGTTGAGGAAGAGGAGATAAAACTGTACAGAACAACACAGATGGGTAGAGAACTGGGATCAAGAGAGGAGCTAGCAAACATGAGATGAATGGGCCACTGCAGGAATTGACCCAGACAAGAGGCTGTGTGCCAGTACAGGAGGGCAATGTTAAAATATGGGTAAACATTAAATGGGTACCCATAAATATTTTAATATTGATTGTTTATCGCATTTGAGAGACAGAGCAAAGCATGCCAAGATACAACTGTCAAGTCTGTGAACAAAAGCCAACAGAGCAATCACACTAATAATAGAAGGGGCTGTGAACATCCTTGAATTCTCTAAGATGTCTCTTAAACAAATAAATGATCATGAGAGTTAAATGGAAGGACCAGGCTGGGGATAAAGATGTTCAGAAAGCAACTGGAGGAAAACTAGATAACCAGGATGGTGATTACCAGGATGGGGATTACCAGGATGGGGATTGGAGAGCACAGGCTCAGGCTCAGGCTCAGGCAGAGAAGTCTGAGGTCACTTGGTACTCTCTAGAGAAGGAAGAGCTATCAAGAAACTAATGAAGAAATGGACCTGAGATAAGGAGAGTATAAGAATTGTACAGGAAACCAAATGGAGCAAGAACTATAGGGATGAAACACTGGCTCCAAGAGGCCCCAGATGCTAATGGAGAAAATGTGTAGATACTGTAAAGCCTGCATTATCAATAAAACCATAAAATCCCATTTCTGGAAAGGTTATGTTTGAGAGCTTTCTTATGCACACATCTAGCAAGATTCACCACCAACTCCACTGGGCCATTAGAGGTTTTGTGTATGAGATATATCTGTTCACCCACACATGAAGACTTTGCAACTCTGATAAAGCAATGGTAAGCCTCAGGAACCAAGTCTTGATTACTCTCCGCCGTTTATTTGTGTTCACTACTGAATGATCAATATGCACCAAATTAAACAGTGATAAGGCTACCTCATGGATGTCAATAACAAATGCAAACAGGAAATTGGGACAATCCTGCTTCTACAAGGGTGGCTAATTAGTAACAGGAATTCCAATTAAGCACTTTTATCAGGAATGAGGGTCAACAAGAAACTCTGCCTGTTCATAGAGGATCAAACCAGTGCCTAGTTTGTTAGTTACGTACCCATAATTTAGGAAACTGAGTATCTTACTTAAATCTTAATCTAGCAGCTCGGTGAACTTATCACTTGTGCCGGTGTAGCAGGCAGAGAGATCCTTATGCTCACAGATAAGCACTGGGGGAATCAGGAATGTTAAACACACAAGGATACTCCTTCAAAGAAAGGGACACATAACCTGTTATCCTCCCAGAAGTCTAAAGTGGGTGATGTTAGTAACCTGGTGACGTTTTACATTGTCTTTATGGCCAAGGCTACATAGAATCCTCCTCCAGACATTTATCATGAACTTGTCAATACATAGAAGCCATCTTTATGGAGGACATTACAAATACATTACAAAGAGTTTAGATGTAGTCATGTTTTAAGCTTTACTGTGCACACAGGATTGATTTATCACCAAGTTTTCACCAAGTTGTGCTGTACTTAAATATAACTAAAATAAACTGCCTAGGGTCAAATTCTGGAAGTTTGAACCAATGCCAGCTACTTCGTTGAGTTAAACCGAATTGCCTTCTTGCCTCCCATGTGTGGTTACTCTGCTGGCTGGAGTGGTTGGAGAGACCCTCCCATCCCAATATCCTATACTTAACACGGTACTTAGACAACGTACTGAGTGCTAGGTAAAATTGAGGAAGCCTGCCCAGAACTATTTCAAAGGGCCTTGAATCTGTGCCCTTCACCACTCCAGAGAGTACTGTATACTGCTTCACCAGCTCATGAAACCTGTCATACAGACCTGCCCAAACACATGGACAGTGAACATTAGTCAACTGCTGGCTTTGCTCCTAACACTGGAAGCCAACTACAGTAATGACCCTTATGTGCTCAATATCCTGAGATCAGTATAAACCAATGAGACTAAAGAGAGGGTTACTAAGTGCCTGCATATTTATTTTGCTTCATGAATATGTTTGTAGTGTTTGATTATTAACTGCTAACATACTAAGGATTCGGCATACAGATGCTTTGCCTCAGGCAGTTAGCACCTTCTGCAGTGCTGCTTTTCCTGTGTGATGTGCCTGCAACCTTAGAGGCATCTGTGACAAGAGACAAAGACTGATTCAGAAATCATTTTCAAGGCACAATTAAAGGCATGTTAGTGAGTGAATACTGAAGATTAAAAAAAAAAAATTATCCCATTTCACAGTCAGTGCTATGTGGTAGCTAGACAGATAGTAGGTAGATGACAGATGACAGATGACAGACAAGCGATGGATGGCAGATAGACGGTAGGCAGTCAGGTGACAGACACACTGTGTGTGAGTGTGAGTGTATGCACTTATACGTGTGTGAATTTTGAAGCAATGCCTTGATATGTACCCAAGGCTGGCCTAAGACTCAGCATCTCTATGTCTCTCTCCACTGAGTGATGGGATTATGGGATTATCGATCTTTCCTTGACTTCATGATCATCCCCACATGATGTAATTTGAATTGGGAGAGTGACAAAGATCTTGTTGTTTGGATCTGACAACAATGACAGAAATTTCCCCATTTCTATGATTCTCCATGTGGAATTCAGATTTACTAAATTTGCTAAACTTTAATGATCAGCATCGCCCTCAACCTTGTTCCTTGAAGGATCACAATAAAGGCCACAGAAAGGACTTTACAAAACCCTCAGACAGCAATTCTGGATTGCCAGCTGAACTCACATTTTGAGTTTGGACAAGCAAACAAATAATGCTAACGTGTCATCTGAAGATCAAGACATCATTTGCTCTATGATTTCATAAACTATGAACGATGGAAGAACAGCCTCTTATTTCTTTCTGTAAGTAAGCAACAGAGAGCAAAAGCTCTAAGTACCTGAGATCTTTGACTTTAACCTCTACACACCATAGCTACAGATGCTGCAACTACTCCAGCAAGCAGCAAAGTGAATAGAGCACTGGCTGGAAATGCTAAGCACCCTTAAATTACTTAAGTAGTTACATACAGTTCAAGTCATGGAGAAGGAGCTGAGGACCTTGGAAGAATGGTAATTTAAGAGAAAAAAGAAAAGAAAAAAGAAAAAGAAAGGGCCTTCTGTGTTTGACAAAAAAAGAGCCTGGGCTAACGTCACACCTTTTTTAGGTATATCTGTATCAGGGTTTTTTTCAATATATAGAATAATTCCTCCATGTTTCACCTATCAGAGGTAGAAATTTCCACACATGCTTGCTCCCGCTTCCAGAATGCAGACTCTCAGATTTTGCTGTTTAAAGTCTTATTTGGGGAGCACCTATGGTCCGCCCATGTTCTTGCTCTGACAAAACTCCCTGTCTTCAAGGAACTCCAGGCTAGAGACCAACTTAGAGGAACAATGAATCATTTCAGTGTTCTGAAAATTAAAAAAGTAAACCCTCTGAAGAAAAAAAAAAAGAGAAAAAACAAAACAAAACAAACACCTGGCTAATGTGTACAGGTATCCTGAAAACTGGGTCTGCTCTGTACCACCTGCTTAAACCTAGTTCCCAGTAGCTCTCTGTTAGTACTCTTATTCATTGCTATGGCCAAATACCTGACAAGAAGGAATGGCTTATTTTAGTCCTGAGTTTAAGAAGCCCTGTTGTCCAACACAGTGGAAAAGGTATGGTGAAGAGGAAACGAGATGGCTTAGAGAGCTAAGAAGCAGAGTGATGCTTGCTGGATTTGTTTTAACTCATTTGAGGAACCCAGCCAACAGGATGGTGTTGCCCACATTCAGGGTGAATCTCCCCCACCTCAGTTAAACTGTTCCAGACACCCTTTCTCAGGCTTACTCGGGGGATGTGTTTCTGAGGTGGCTCCAAAGTCAACCAAGTTGAAAGAAGGTCACCCATCACATCCAGTCAAAGGCAGGTACACAGAGCAAAGTCTTCTCCGTTTTGACAACACAAGCCTGTCTCTCTTGTTTACTAAGACTGCCCCCTCATTAGGAGGTACCTCACACTGAGAGCATGCAATGACATTCTCTGGCTGCATACTGAGCAGGAGCAGCTACTGATGAACATCTTCTCCTGGAGGAGTTCCAAGTTGTAAAGAGACTCCATCCAGAGTGCTGACAATTCAAAACATATCAACAGGCCAGTGTAATGTGGTGATGATAGGCTGAGAAAAAAGGAGGAGGGAGAGGGGGAGGAGGAGGGGAGGAGGAGGGAGAGGGGGAGGAGGAGGGGAGAAGGAAGGGGGAAGGAGGACGGAGAGGGAGAGGAGGAGGGGAAGGAGGAGGGTGAAGGGGAGAAGGAGAAGGGGAGGGGAGGAGGGGAGGAGAAGGAGGAAGGGGAGGGGGAGGGGAGGAGAAGGAGAGGAAGGGGAGGAGAAGGAGGAGGAAGGGGGAAGAGAAGGAGGAAGGGGAGGGGGAGGGGGAGGAGAAGGAGAGGAAGGGGGAAGAGAAGGAGGAGGGGAAGGGGGAAGGAAGAGGGGGAAAAGGAGGGGGAGGGGAGGAGGGGAGGAGGAGGGGGAGGGGAGGAGGAGGAGGAGGAGAAAACCCTCCTATCCATAGCACCACTTGATCCTCACGATAATGCCAAGACAATTAGTAAATGTTTAGTCACAAATTTTGTAAACAAACCTTTTAGCACCAGTGAACCTAAGAGAAGACATTCTGTCACCAACCCCGGGCACCATATTGAAGGGATCTGGATTCAAATCCCACTTTTCTTGCAACCCTACTCTCCAGCAAACTCTGGTCCTCACTGTCTCAGCTATTTCAGCCATAACATGAGGTACGCCTTTATCTTGTTTCTTCTTCCCTGATGTTTCCCAAGTACTGACGAGTGTCTGACACACAGGTGCTATTAAAGTCATCACCAAACTGTGGGGCTCACAAGGACCTTAAAATGGCCTGCACACGGTGTTAGTCAGAATTCTCTGTGATTAAATGTCCGCAAAATGGGAATCTCATTTCCTGTTGTCTTTAAAATCCTGAAAGGGGCTCTACATATTTCAGGTGCTTTCTGAGCACAGGGCCCTTTTGTGACTCTTAGGGAGTTCAGACCTATTTCTGTGAAATCACCTAGTTCATTCATGGAAGGGAATGGTGCGCATGTGCAAATTCAATCTTGAAATCTGGACAGTAAACCACACTAGGAGTTCATTTGCCTTCTCATTCCCCAGATGTATATTCAAGAAAATTCATTAAGTCCTCCTTCCTAACAACTAGTGATGCTGGAAGACAAAGCTTATGCATTTCAATGCTGCTTCATTTCTATAGCAATCAAGTCACCACACTTGTAGATTTCTTTACTCCCAAGAGTAGCAGTATAGGCTATTTAAATACAGAATTCGCAGATTTACACACATCAAGCTCCACAAACCTGCCTCTTTCCTCAGCTGCCTCTCTATCACCTTTGCTTCTCATTCAGCCAGTGCACCAGGTAGGTAGGTGTGTGTGTGTGCGCACACACACACACACACACACACACATACACACACACACACACACACACGCACACACCGCGTGCATGTATATGCTCACTCACACATGTTCATGTGTGTGTGGGAGTGTACAGTCGTGTGTGCATGTACATATACTCTGACCGTAATCTTGGGTCAATTCCTTGTGTGTCATCCACCTCATTGTTGAAACAGGTCTCTCAATGGCCTAGAATCTGCCTACAATACTAGGTTGGGTAGCTAAGGAACTGCACAGTTTGTCTTTTCTGTCCATCCAGGTTACAATTACAAACACACAACATTATCTCCAGCCTCCTTTACACAGGTCTGGGGGGGGCAGCGTCAACTCAGGTCCTCATGCACACAAAGGAAGTAGTTTGCCAACTGGTAGATATATCTTCCTGCCCCAGCATTATTATTATTCCATACCTATATACTGCTCCGATGAGATAGTGGTGTCAGGAGATGCTTAGACAGTGATAACAACACAGATGCAAGCACATGTTCAGATGCTGTACTTCTAGGAGTGTAATAATATATAAATCATATGTTCATATATGTGATAGAGCTTAAATATAAATTATATATTTATAAATGTAATATACATAAATTGTATTTACACATGTAATATATATTATATATAAATTATAAGCTTACATAGGTAATATACTACATATAAATAATATATGAATCATATAATAAAATTTAAATAGGTAGATTTCTAGATAAACAATTTAAAATTTGTCAATCAAAATTTCTGTCTCATTAAGTAGTTCAGTGCATTTCTATGAACAATGAGAACATCAAGGCAAATAACATTAAGCTGCTTAAGTAACAACCCAGCAGATGCAGAATTTGAACCAGACCCTTTTTTTTAATTGGATATTTTCTTTATTTACATTTCAAATGTGATCCCTTTTCCTGGTCTCCCCCCCCCCCAGAAACCCCTATGCCATCTCCCCTTCCCCTGCTTCCATGAGTGTGTTACCCGACCCACCCACCCACCCACTCCCGCCTCCCAACCCTCCAATAATGTTCTTTCAACTTCTTTGTAACTAGAGGCAACTAGAAGCACACTGTTCAAAGACAACAGTGATGGGAAGTAGGTCCGGCTCATGAAGACTTAAAGGCAGCTGCTTCCTATCACAGGCTAAGTGCCAACTAGCACAGTGGCCTTGCAACGCCACCCAACTTCTCTCAGTGCTGGGAATCTATCCCAAGCCTGTCTCTCAGGAGTGTTTGCTTATAGGTACAGGGGGGTCTTACTCTGTTACCCATGGCCTCTCTACTTTGTGTTTGGAGCTGTGTACACTATTTTGATTTTGTAAAAGGCACTTGGGATTTTAATAACTGGCTCACAGATGATTTAATTCAATGACCTTTACATTCAAGTCTGCTGGTCAATGGGTCCCATCAACATAGGATTTTATCAATAAGGTCAGCTTCTTCCATTGCTTGTTTAATACAAGCTCCTTTAAAACATGGACCTAAAAGCTGTATTTTCCAGGGAATGAAGCCATCAATCCACCCAGTGGAATAACATTCTCCACTAGTACTTCACAAAACTGTCATTGGGGAATATTCCACGAAAGAGGAAACACTGGTGGTCTGGTTTATGCTTTAAAAGGCAATTTAAGCCAGTTTGTACTTATGTGTTTGTTTAATCTGACAAATCGTTCCTAAACCGTGCTTAGTATGAGCACATTTCTTCCCAACAATGTGTTGAAAAGCTTTCTTAGTATGAATTCTAGGAGAACATAAATGGTATGTCTGTAAACTTTAACATGATGTACATGTGTGTATGTATGTATTTGTGTATATATGTGTTCACGTATGTTTACTCATGTCTACAGGTACTAGTCTATGTGTGTTCTTGATCTAAAAGAATACAAAAGGATGTGGATTCCAAGTACAGATATGGGGACCAGCAGTTCAAAGACAGCAGCAAGAAAGGGAAGGGAAGAAAGCTTCTAACAATGGTGCAGAAGCTTGCACAGAGCTGCACATGCTGTGCTTCAAAGCCACTTCCATTGTAAGCTACTGAAACCTGACGACATGCTCTAAGATAGACACGGAGAGCCAGAGAGTGGACTGTAAACAGTCACAACTCGGAGGTGACAACCCTGACACTTGACTAAGGCTCTGGGGCTCTGAGCCATGTGGCCAGGATAAGCTGGGCTTTGTGAAATGGTGTAGGAGAAGGTCAAGGGCAGGTCAAGTCTTGAAAAGTATGCAAAGATCTGTTGAAATCTATAGTGGCAGGAGAACAGGAGATGCAGGTGCCTGAAAGAAAATAAAACAAAGAACTTCTGGATCCAACAATGACATCATCTGTGTTTTTAAAGGTGCAGAGATCTGATAGGATCCTGACTTCTGAGAAACGAGAGACCATGAACAGAGAGAGCAGGAATTGGGCCAAGGACTCAACCTGTGCTAAGTCTCAGTGAACATTTACAGCTAGTTTTATTTATTTATTTTGAGTGTAGTGGGAAGGTGTGCCATGCCATGCATGTGCACAGCAGGCAACTTGCATGAATCAGTTCTCCCCTGCCACCATATGGGGCCTGGGAATTGAACTGCCCTCAAACTTGGTGGCAGACACATACCAGTCAAGTACCTTCCTGCTGAGCCATCTTGGGACTCATAGCTTTAGATATATAAAACTAAATGAAAACAAGGTTTGGCAAGAAATTAATCCCTGAACCATGTAACTCTTTGTCCTTCATAGAGAAATTTTTGACATGGTCAGACAAAATTAGCTGCACCCAGGTTAATCGAACTGGTTAGTTCCTTTCACTACATCATTTGGGGTTTGGAAGCCCTTACTGTTTCTTTTAGATACAAAATAATAATTAAAGCTTATATTATTTCCTAAAGCAGGCTCAGGTAAAAGAGATAAAGATGTTGAAGGCCTATCACTCACACACACACATACACATACACACACACACATAGAGAGAGAGAGAGAGACAGAGAGACAGAGAGAGACAGAGACAGACACAAAGACAGAGCAGACACAGAGAGACAGAGAGAGACACAGAGACAGAAAGAGACACACAGAGGGGAGAGGGCTTCATGTGGTTGGCAGCAACTGTACACAACAGTTTAAAATGTTATTTGAGTGTTCTAGATGTCCAATGATCGAGCAACAGCTAGACAGCACACAACACTCTTTGGCACACACCTGTTTTTAAGGTGAAAGGGAAGGCCAGGATGAAACTTAACAAGGAGTGGTGCCAAATGGAGTTTGCTCTTCCGACAAAAATGTATTGAATGTGGTCAAATCTCCCACACAGAAGGAAGTATAAACTTGGGAAGCTAAAACACTTTATTTCGTTCCATTTTCTACTGGAAAAGGGGAATGGTTATTTGTGGTGGACTCCCATGAGCATTATGTGGTCTGGCACATAACCTCACCTTCTCAAGGCTGAAGCCATTTAAAGGTAATTACAGGGGAAGGTGAGGAAACCTTTCCCAGCAATAAAATAGGGATACCACAGCCTGGACAAACATCACGCCTCATAGGTCAGGAGCCCTGTCCTGTTGCCAAGGGTGATGTAAGAAGCAGATAGAGCATCCAGATCAAATGCAAAATGAGGGAGACCCTTAAGGGATCACTTTCCTTCAAGAATACTGGTGTGGAGAGAGTTAGCAATGTACTTGCAAGCCAGCTGAAGGCTACCTGTCCAGGTTTATTAAATGTGCACACATGTATTGGGTTGTATAGCCAATGGAAATAAAATGGCCAAAAGAGCTAAGCTATCAATGCTGCATGAGTAAGCCATCAATGTCATTTAGAAGGAAATGGATGACAAAAGGGTGCTGGGGCCAGATGCGAAGCAAGGAGAACAGGAGGCTCTGGACAAGGCTCAGCTCACCAAGCTGTGTCTAACACTGATAGACTGCTCTCATCCCAGTCGACCAAGCTTCCTGACCTGGGTAAGCAAGAAGACACCCAGTCTCTTACAAAAGTACAGTGAACTGACTCTGCACAGGAGGAAAAGAGTCAAAGTGAAAATCTAATGCTTCAAAGCAAGCACTAGCCCATGGACCTGACCATGTGATAGACAGAGTGGTGGTGATGGAAGTGTCCTCTACATGACTTTCTGTTACTAATATGCCTACTAGACCCCTGCCCCCAGCCACAGTGCAGTATGGGTAACATCTGACAGAGCATATGTAGCAATGGGGCCTGTTAGTATATTATACCAAAAACTAAGAAATGTGTTTTCTTCTAGCTGAGCATTTTCTATAGTTATAATAATTCCAATTAAAAAGCTTTTGTATCTCTTATAGATGTGTGAAGAACGTAAAGCAGTATGCAATTCTAAAAGAAGACCTATATTATTTACAGAGAAAATATGAAATAATGTAAATTATGTTGATGATGTGAGATTCTGTATATTGAAAAACTCTTAAAAGTAACACCAGATCTTCTAGAGCCTGCGGCACACTGGGAACCCTGACATGGGAGGGACCTGGGTCACACAGTAAGGGAAGTTGAGGCTAGCTCTTATGTTGGTAGAGAGGAGGTTTAAATGGTAGCAGGAAGAAGCCCAGATTAGCCTAAAGGAACTCTCATCAAGATCAAGTCGCCACTTCAAACTCATGTGGTGTATACTTACAAAGACACTCAGCTCATCAAAGCTGAACCAGGATTTGTCCCCACAACACTAATCTCCTGTGAACTGCAGATAGGAAGTGGCAGAGGGGCACACCTCTAAGGATTCCTGATTCACAGACCTGGCCTCTGTGTATGTAGCCTTGGCCTCTGTGTATGTGAGCCTGTTAAACGATGCTTTGCTCAGACAGTATTATTGTCCTTTTCCTTTCCTGTAAGGCCTGGGGGAGAATGGTTTTGATTTTTTGTTTTTTTGTTTTTTGTTTTTTTCTTATACAACCGCAAGGCAATCCTAAAGGAGACAACTATACCTTAGCTTATAAGGAAAAATAAATTCCAGATACACATGGAGCAAACCCAAAAATAAGACTATATTTCCTAGCACACATTATTTTAATAGATATGGTGCCTTCTACTTGAACTGACAGCCTTCTGAAGACTGGGGAGGTGGATTTTGAGTTTGAGGTCAGACTGGGATACATAGTGAGTTCTGGACCAATGGGCAGATGCAGGGGCTCAGTCACTTGGTAGCTGAAACTCAGTTTAAATTCAAAGTCACTCGTCTCTCCCTGATAACAGTACACAGACTGGAGAATACAAAATTAAACATTAATAAGAAAAGAAACTAAAACATGGTAGTAAGTACTCACTTGGTTCAGAGTAATTTTCTGCACAGATGTGCATGGTTTATATGCTGAAGACTCACCTGCATTAGCTGAATAATTCAGCAAAATTAAAACTGGCTCAAAAAAAAAAGCACTTTCCATATTTAAAATCATGCTGATTACTAATCCTTAACTTATTTTTTCCCATCAAATATAAAGAGTATCACCCAGTGTCTTTTGCAAGTCAGGCTGTGTTTAATTTCCCATGGACATATCTGGCTTCCCCAGGCCTTTGATCAATTGAAATGTTTACTTTGCTCCAACCCTTCCTGTCTTTCTCTCTGTCATTCCAAACTTGCCCTTTACCTATGAGTCAGCTTCCAGATCTACTCTAGTCTACTCAAACAAAGGTCAGCATTTCCACCGTTATTTTATCATTGGCATTTTCTAGGAATGAGTATTTGCCATAGTACTGATCTAGTCACCACTAAACCCAACAGAAAACCTTCTGCTCAGGTCCCATGGTTCTCCCTCATATGACATAACATACCCCCATTGTACTTAACAGCACGATTCCTCAAACATGACCACACATAGGTCACACTCTTAAATCTTTTTCTTACTCTCTGAAATGGCACTCTCTGGTTCCCCTTAGTCACTGGATAATTTTTTTTTTGACCCCGGATTAGTTACTAATGGTTGTTATTTTGTGAAACCTGAGAGATTTGGTCAACTATAATCTTATAAATGACTTCATTGCATTAAACCCCTATACCTCTTGACCACTAAATATCTAGGCTTTCCTCAACCATCTCTGAAATAGCACTGTTAGTCTCCTGTGTGGGACATCTCATGTTCCCCTATAGGGGGGATAACTTTCCAGTGAGGGTCTTTACAAAAAACAAAATCAAACAAAATCAAGTTTCAGAACAAGCTTAAATACTGTCATTGACCTCACTACATGTTTGAGAAAAGTCCACTAACCTGTCTCTGTCTTACCCTCCCCCACATCTTCTGCTTGGCTAATAGAGGTCCCTCATCATCAGTCACTCTTTGTTGAGGTCATTCCCCTAGTTCCTGGACAGACAAAAGAACCCTAAACAGGACCTTGATGAAGAAAAAAGCAAGTGCACAGAAGGTAGAATGGCTGCTGCCTCTGTTACCAGTGTCACCTGATGTGTCTGCTATAGCCTACTAGATCAGTAGGAAAGCCACAGCAGTGGCATCTCAATGCCCCATGATCGGTTACTAAGATCCAGTGAATACCACTGAATAGTGTGCCCAGCATGGTGCCTGTTTCAAGGTAATGATTAAGAAATGAAAATTAAGAAAAAGTTTTGACCGTTTTTATATGTCAGTCCATAGTGTTTATGTGCTCCTTGTGTTCCTGCAGATGTACAAGACATCAATGATGTCTATTAATACAAAATTACAGAAAATGTACATGTATAAAACATTTATATGAATATATGGGGCAGATAATCACAACCCAAATTAGGGTCTCACCACATTACATTTATATGGAAATTATGACTAGAAAAAAAAAGCCCCCAATTTACGCGTTGCTATTGGTCACAGTGAAAACACGTGTTAAAATAACATGAAAAAACATATCTATGTTTTCCAAATTTAATGCTTTTATATTTTAGGTATCTATCAATATTTGAATGAAAAAAAAAACTAAGTATCGGAGGAAATATCAAATCACCTGTGAAAAAATTTCTGAGGATAGGTTTTTTTCAATCCCCAAAATGTAATATATAAAGTTTTAAGAAAACAATATACTTTAAATCCATAAAAGTTTCATAATTAATTTTGAATCAAGAGGAAAAAAACAAAAAGAAATCTTATTTTCTTTTTGTGGGTTTACATGTGCGTCCTTGTGTTTGGGCACATGCACACAAGTCTCTGCAAAAGGCTGGAAGAAGGTATCAGTTCCCTTGAAGCAGGTACAAGGGAGCAGTTGTGAGCCATTCAATGTCACTGCTGGAAACCCAACTCTGGTCCTCTGGACAAACACAGAGCTCTCTGAACTGCTGAGCCATCTCCCTGACCACCAGGAAAAAAAAAAAAATAGAAAATCTTCAAAATTACTTTAGAGAGACTAACATGGAGAACCCTACATTATGCAGATAATATTTCCAGTTTTCAGTTGTCCTCAAATCCCCATAATCTGCAATCTCAAAGGCTCTGAGAAAAACACACAAAACACAGGTCACCATTCTTTCTAGCCAGACTGCAAAAAAAAAAAAAAAAAAAAAAAACAAAACCCAAAAAACTAGCATTTGAAATGTAAAATGGAAACACATTTACAATTGTTTCTTGACATAAAAGACATATATGGCAATGAGAAGCTTGGAGCAAACAAACTCTCTCACAATTTTATGAACATTTGTTAGTTATGAATGAGCCACACAGGAAGATGTCAAATATTTACATAAGAAATGATGAGAGGAACTACACAGGGTAAGATGATAATATGAACAACACATAAGTGATGCGAAGACTTACAATCATTAGGCTGTCTGTCAAAATCAAAATAAAGACTAATAACAGGAAGTAAGTGTCTCATGTGGACAAAACGTGGGTTGTACGTGAGAGTGTCAGACATGATGAGATTATTTACTTATCACAAGTTGTGGCAGAGAGCTACTACAGGGCTTTTCAGCACCTCTGAGACAATGAAAGTGAAAGATGAGAGAAATCAGCCTCCATCCTCCCTTACACAAAATAAGGAGAGAGCACACCCAAGGCCTCCAAGGTGTCAAACCTATAGATTACACTTTGTTGACACAGACACAAAATCAAGTTAAAATCATGAAGTGTTTCACAGATGCGGGCTTGGGGACAGTGGAAAAGATATTCTTTGTCAAGTTTTAGTTACAGTGATTTTTTCCCCCGGAACTTCCAGCCAAGTTAAAGAGACAAAATATCATGTGAAAACTAGTAAATAATGTGGGCATACACAGAAAAACACGATAGGAACTTAGGAAGAACAAGACCTCACTACAGGAGGGTTCAAGAAAGTAAGTCTCTCAGGACATAAGACTTAAGCCTGCTCTTGTTAATATACAGAATTCATATCAATGGGGGGAATATCTACCACTTAGATGGAAATTTCCTAACATAATCATTGTTCATTAAATTGACAATACAGTAATTTTCCTCTAGAAACCAGTGGAGTTTACAGCAGGGTCTTAATGTAGCTATAGCTGTATGACTGTGAAGGAGAGAGATCAATGGATTTTTATTTGAGTCTGAAATTTACAAGGAAGACCCAGGTATAACTGAGCTTAAATATGTGAAAAAATGATCATTCATTTTGATAATTTGATAATTTGATGATTCATTTGATAATTTAGGTGAATGATAATTTAGGTGATGTGGCTCATATGAAAAGCTGAGTCTTACGGACATCTATCTATGTCTTACATCTTGGTCTGTGTGACATATGAAGTCTGACTCACCACTAGAGTGACATCACTAACACACACACACACACACACACCAGTCTAAATATGTTGACAAGATAGGAAAAGTACTATGGAAAATACTTTTTAATTTGTCTTATATGTATGGTCTCAAAGTAACATACACCACTTTTGCTCAAATTTTCTTGATTGAAATCTAGTCTGTCTGCTATGGATAGCTACAAAGTAGGCTGGGCCACACTCTGCCTTCAAATGAGGAGCTCTGTGACCAACTTAGAAAAAGTGAGACCTGGAGAATATATGTTGAGAGACAATAATAGTCGATAGTCAATTTACTCTGCCAGAACAACATTCTATGGTGTCCTTCCTCTGTGGAAAGCTTATCAAAATTTGTCTTTAACTCTTCTTGACATCTTAAAAATCAAACGACTATTGTTAACTAGACATACATCAAAAGTAAATGTGAATGCTGTAAACACTTGTTAAGGCCACTGCAGAAAACAATTTACTATTTAGGTTATAGACTATTGAAGCATGAATTGTGCTACCATCATGAGTTTATGAGTAACACACGATCCCCTTTCATGATGTAAGTTCTTTCCATTTGATAATTTGTTAAGATAGAACACAAGCCGGGCAGTGGTGGCCTTTAATCCCAGCACTCTGGAAGAAGAGGCAGGCGGATTTCTGAGTTCGAGGCCAGCCTGGTCTACAGAGTGAGTTCCAGGACAGCCGGGGCTATACAGGGAAAACCTGTCTCAAAAAACCAAACAACCAGAAAAAAAAAAGATAGAACACAAAAGTTGGCCAGCATTTTGTCGATGTTCATCGTATCTTTGCTGTTGTGCTATGCATAACAGGCTATCAGCCTAGTGGTTTCTGGGTAATCTGTCTCTACCTCTGCCTTGCCACAGGAATGCTCGGACTATACATGTGTATCACCATATTCAGCTTTTTATGTGGGTTGCTAAGATCAAGCTTAAGTCATCATGCATTGGAAAATACTGTTTTTTGACATGGATCCAATTTGTCAGCCCTTGTTTTTCATCTTAAAGAATAATAACTGATTGATTTTAAGGCGAGGAGAGGCAGGCAAGCACTCTCAGTAATTGTTTTCAACAATTACTGTTTAATGGGTATTTTCAGGAAAAAGAAGAGAAAATCCAGTTTGGAATCCTTCCTGCACTAGATCGCTGAATTGTACCAAGGGCTACTGAAAGAATTTCAGTTTTGTTTTTTTGTTTTTTTTTAAAAATGAGTCCCACACCTCCTACATGTTACAAATCTGTGCCTTTAAAGTAAGGTCATGTGGGTCATGGGGAGGAGGGGGCAAATTAACCTTTAAATATTACTTGGCTTAGTAAATGTGTATGTGATATAATTTTTTCATGTATTAAAAAATGGTTACCTATTGAATTACTATTGGGTTACTTAATTGTTTAAAATATAAATATTAGCTATTATCTGAAAATGGTTCTTACTGCTCCACTGAATAGAAAAGAATAAAAACATATTAGAGTCTAATCAATACACATTATTATGACACACAATCTCTTAACCTACAATTTATTTTTTTCCAACTTTACTCCTGATATTTGCATAATGTTCTTATTCAAAGACTTACTGACATTATCTTGGAACTTACTAAGATAGCATTATCGAGACAACTTGGGCTTTCTAGAAACCCTTGAAAGCCTTCAACAAAAACGGTTCAGGGAAAATGATCTCCAAATAGCACTTGATTCCTGAGGAAACCTATGCCATTATTCTGACTTAGGAGCCAGAAAGCAACATATAGTCGCATATTATTTGCAAATGAAAAATCCAGGAAATGTACATTTTGTATTGGTTCTACAAGCTCTTTGTTCACTAATTATTTACTTTGCACCCCTCTTGCTGCTTCCCCTCCCTCCTCTCTCCCAGTCCCTTCCCCTAACTTCTCTCCTGGTGTACTCTCCTCTCTGTTTCACCTTAGAAAAGGGGAGGCCTCCCATGGATATCAGCCCACCTTGGCATATCAAGTTACAGTAGGACTAAGTACATCTTCTCCTATTGAGGTTAAACAGAACAGTCCAGATAGGGCAGTGGGAGCCAAAGGCAGGCAACAGAATCAGAAACAGCCCACGTTCTTACTGATAGGAGTCCCACAGGAAGACAAGCCGCACATCTGTTATATATGAGTATGGGCCTAGGTCCATCCCACACATACTATCCGGTTGGGGCTTCAGTCTTTGTGAGCCCCTATGGGCTCAGGTTAGTTGTATCTGTAGGTTACCTCGTGGTGTCCTTGACCTCTCTGGTTCCTTCAACCCTTCCTCCCTCTCGTCCACAGGATTCCCTGAACTATGTTTGGCTATGGGTCTCTGAATCTATTTCCATCAGTTGCTGGGTGAAGCCTCTCAGTGGACAGGCTGCTAGACTCCTGTCTGCCAAGTATATAGGTTCTACAAACTATTATTTTTAAAACTCAGTCACCAAGATTTGAAAGTAAATTATGTTGCTATCACAGTGATTTCAGGCATCAAATGAAAAGCATCAAGGCAGAAATGCCTAAAAAATGCCTACTCTCACATGTTTCATTAATTACTTGTGATTGGAAAGTAGTTCATAGCTAATATTTCATAGTTTAATTCTTTATTTTATTCTTTCTAACTGATGTTCTCACACCATGGTCAATGCTCATGAAAAACATTATTAAAATTAACTCACTTGAAATGTAAGACAACCGTGTGCCCGAGGACCTACGTATACCTTTTCCCCCCATTCCATTCCCAACTTGGTCTTTACTATATGTTAAAAGATTAATATAGTTAAGTGGCCTATGCTGTGAATCACAATCATTGACCATGGGAACAGAACCATAGACTGGCATTTCAGCTAGGTAGCAATGACAAGAGTCAGGAGAAAATCTGCTCTGACAGTAAAAAAAAACAAGTTCCCGAGGGTGCATCCATCTCTGCTGTACTTCACAAAACCTAAGCTGCTAGGGGGAAAACCCTGAACTAACTGTAGTAGAAAGCAGACCGATGAAATCAGTTGCTCTATGGTACATGCCAGCAACTAGCAGACTACAAGAATCAACGACGTACCCAGACACCATATTGGGCAGGGTAAAAAATACAGGTTAATGCTGTCCTTAGCTAATACACAACAGGTGGTTGCATTACAGGGCTGGAGTCTCATATCTGATTCTGACACAGCACACTATAATTTAAAACAATCACACGAATGTATACACATACATGCGTAAACTGGTTAGATCAGTTTAATGTGTGAATACCTGAATAGGCCACAGTGAGAAAGGAAAAATAAAAAGAACTCTATCGATTAGGTTATATCTGCAATAATAAAATAAGCTAACTGGCCACAAGCTGTTTTGCCAAAGAAAAGAAACCAAAAAAAAAAAAGGAGAAGATTTTAGTGTTTCCTTAGTTGCTAGATTCTCAATTTGAAGGGATATTTTATATTAATAATGCAGATAATTTGCTAACTTTCTCCTAGCTTTGATGTATATTTAATAAATTAATACTAAGCTAAGGCCCTCATTTGAAGGTACTCTCCATTAATGTTTAAAACATGCTGAAGAAAATTTCAAACAAATGAAGCCTTTGTTTCAGGATTCTATTATCTGCCAGCCACACATTTACCTACAGACTAGTTAAATACGCACTCAAACCTTACCTTTTAAAAACTATGTGAAAAACATACTTACCTGGACCTGGAAGGTGATTCCACATAGCCACACAACCTATGAGCACAGCTGTCCTCCAGGCTACTGCCAAGCAATTAGACCATTAGCTATGACGTTCCCCATTCCATCCTCCCAAACAAGCCAGCAGTTTCAGGACTAGGATGAGAGAGTTCTCGATCAAACCAATACCATGAGCTCTTGGAAACTCTTCTTTGTCTGGAAAGTGAGTCCCTTGGTGTGAGGAGATGCTGTGTGGGATACCACAATGGCAGATATAGCCCAGTTCCTTTTTTTTTTTTAAACTTTGCTCTAAATGAAAGAATCTGATGATTATGTTACGGAAGACAAACGCAAACTTGCCTATCACCTGAGAAAGTGGAAAGGGAAAGTCAAACGCTCTCTTGTTTAAAAAGGGAAACAAATGACTCTGTTTCAATTCAATTGGTTCTCCTTCAGAAGCAATAAGAGACATAGGCTTCTGATGGCGCAGATAGACCTACCATGTGCAAGCCATCTGGGTAGGTATCGCAGATCAGAGGCACACTTGCAGGTCAGCTAGTGACTTCATCTAAAGTGGAATTAGGCCTAGGAATTTCTAATCAATTCTCATAATTTTTATTATAATACTTATATATTTATGCCTGTGCATGTGTGTGTATCATAGCATATGGGAGGAGCTCAGAGGACAACATTTGAGAGTTGGTTCTCTCCTGTAACCGTCTGGGCCCCAAGGATCCAACTCAGGCGCTCATTCTTGGCTGAAAGAGTCCTTTTCACTGATCCAACTCACAAGCCCCCAAATGGAGTTTTTAATATTACAATATTTAACACTGATCATAAAACCCAAAAACAAAAAAACAAAGACAAAAATAACACTTTCTTTATGAAAAATACTTTCTCAAACACAACAAAAATATATGATCCTGACAAGAAAAGTAGCATAAATAAATGATCATATTAATATTCATTCTTATAAAGGAGATCATTAAGTAAGGTGGCCTAAAGTGAGGAAGACAAAATCAGCATGTTCTCTCATGTACGAATCCTAGCTTATAAAGTAACACACACATACATCTATATAATACATGGATATATGTGTATACACATATAACTTATATGCCTATATATGACTATTTGTACCAAATATACATATGCATATATACATATACTGTATGTGTTCATGTATGTGTGTCTGTGTATATAAGGTCTAAATTATTGAAAAGAGACCAAAAGAGTAAAAATAGGTGGTGATGATCTATAGAGGGATGGACAAAAGGCCATATATGACATGAAAGAGAAAATGGGATCAAGACATCAGGGGCAGGAACAAAGGTGAAGGAGATGCTCAGAGCACACATTGTTTGGAAATGCCATAAATACATCTAATGTCTTGTATGATAATTGAAAAAATTAAGTAAGGAAAGAATTGATCACTAAGGAAAACTTTTTTTACATCTGATGGATTTTTAGGTATGCTTTCCTTCCCAATTATCTTCATTTTATTCTCTCACAGGGTTTTAGAATTAGAAAAAAGAAAAATCAGTCCTTCAGAAGCCTAGAACATTAAGGAAAAAACAAACAAACAAAACTCAAAACAAACAAACAACAAAAGTTAAAATACAGATTCCTTATTTTAGAAATCATCTGTGATGTTGGGGACATGGCTCAATGTTATGGGTACTTGCTGTTCACCCAGAAGACCCCACTGTAGTTCTCAGCGCCCACACTAGGGAGCCCTGCAAATGACATCAGTTCTGGATCTTGAAAGCTACCTGCATAATGGTGGCACTCACATACATAGACACACACATAGAAATTTAAAAAAACGAATACAATCTTTTTTAAAAGTAGAAATGATTTCTAACCAATTTATATAGTACTTCAAACTTCCAAATCACTGAATTAAGACAAAGATTAATAAATTTGGGGGGTGGGGGGTTCAGAAATGAGAAACATGATAAAAGGACACCTGCTGCTTATATTATTGATATTTAACTGCTGCTTAACTATTGTAATTATTGAGATTCACAGAAATATACACACAAGTACACTCCCTGGAGTTCCCATGTTCCTATTTTGCTATTATTATAATTTACTATGCGCAAACAAGTTGAGGATTTACACAAAAGCTATTTTGAAACAGAAGAGCATCCACAACACAGTGTGACTGGGAAGCCTTAGTCATACAGACAAGAGCCTGGGCCGAGCAAGGTTTTCAGCTATGAGACTCTGACCCACGTATTTAAATCAGATCCCACAATGCAGCACCTTATCAGGAGAATCATTAGGACCCAGAAACTAAGTAGATATTCAAAGTCTCTGTTCCAGACTCTAGACCTCTGAAACCATCTTATGAGGGCCAGGGGTTGATTCTGCTCCGCATTCCCATTTGGAAAGGCTAACTATGGGTCTTTTAGTCCCCCTTTTCATTTGTTAATGAAAGGTCAACTGTGCAGGACCAAGAGGTAAAAAGGTGTGTGTGTGTGTGTGTGTGTGTGTGTGTGTGTGTGTGTGTGTGTG
>JADRCH010000011.1:1518286-1532064 GCA_019843965.1 Rhynchomys soricoides | reverse complement strand
GTGTGTGTGTGTGTGTGTGTGTGTGTGTGTGTGTGTGTGTGTGTGTGTGTGTTTTCCCTCCACCAGCCAGGTCAGAACTACTGACTTGGCCTGTATTGGGCCAGGTACCAATAGGCATAGTGCTGCAGAGAGAGCCCTGAAAATCTGGCCACTGAAACTGCAAGTTTCAGAAACTGCAGAAAGGTAATATTCTGTCCCAAGTAAACTAAGTCCACACTCCTTCATGGTGACAAATAATAGTGGAGAAGAATAAACACTGACCCTTTAGGTCCCACTAGGAATCCAATCCTCACTTAGCTCTCGCCAGAGTTCCAGGCAAGGGGAATTCTAATCGATGTCAGCTGCTTCAAGGGAAGGGCGACTGTGACCTTAAACTTGGCCCCAGGTCCACTCTCACATCCAGGAACAAAGCCAGAGGGTTCTCCTGGCAACTGCCTGATGTGCTAAATGGCAGGCCTAGTCACTGAGGGAATCCTGACCTGCACCAGGGACAAATCCTCCACTGCAGGAAGCAGACAAACCAGAGAGATTAGCAGTTAGCCCAGATGATGCCTGCCCATACACTCAGCCCAGTGAGAAAAAACAGGGTTCTAAATTACGCTCTGCAGAAGCTAAAACTCCTGCTCTGTTTCTGCTCCAAAGACAGGCACAGAGTACTCTGCTAAGTCAAGGGGAAACTGGAGAGTAAGACCTTCCTTAAGACATGTAGTAAGTACATCTGGTCTCAACATGCATATCTTACCTAAGTAAAGAGGGCTTTTATAGACACTTATTTTTAGAATACAAATGAAGCATAAGTTTGAAAGTCAATGTAAACAATTACCTTTTAAAAAGGCTCTGTAATAAGAAGAGTCCTTGGCCTCCCTCTGCCAAAATCAGGGCTCCCTTGAAAGCCTGGTTCCTGACCAGGCTTGATACAATAGTACCAGTCCAGATCATTCTACCCTTCAGTCCCTTGCCCACCCACCTACCACATCAGGTTTTCAAGAATACACTTTGCCATCATACCAAAAATGTGTATTTCAATTTGTGTTGTTAGTTGCTACCCAGAAGACTATTCTGCAGCTTTTTCATATAGTAAAACATAGAGGGATCCATTGAAACACAAGGTAACCTGTCACAGGTTCCAAGTTCTTTCTACATTCTTTATTCTGCTTCCCACATTATCAGAGGCCTCTGCCACAGCTCCTAACAAATTATGAGTAACTACCTGTGATGTAATTCCCAGCAAGGCCATCAGGAAAAGGAAGCACCCTCACAATTCTTACCTTCCCAAAGAGTTCTAGTCCATATCTACTAGCACAGGTTGGGTCCCAGTTAGTTTTTTGAAAGCTCAAATAATCTAATCCGTGGACACTGTCAGGGAAACTACTGCTATTTAGAAGATGAAAAAGAGTTTGGACTTTGAGTTCGCTATACTTAACAAATTTAAGACCATGCATGGCCTTTAGTTTAGTCAGTGCTGTGCTGTGTCTTTCATTTTTGCAGACATTGTTTCCTGCTATAGTCCTTGGAGGGCAGCAACCAGGCCTTATTCATAAGTGCATATCTCACATCATCTATACCAGAGGTATAAATAGGTATCATGTTGACTGACCAAACTGAGTAGTCACACTAGTGTCTAGCTACATATTTAAAAAGCATGGTGTCTATACAAATGAAAAGGAACAATGATAAACCATTATGTTTAATGTTAGGTTTCAGGCCTTTATCTGCCCAAAACACATTTATGTCTCCTTCATCTTTCCTTACAGCTTACCAATATATGGTCCTTGTCCCCACCCCTCCCCTTTATACTCTCCTTTCTTTTATGAATTCTTACACAAGCTGTCTCTTTAGGGTAGCAACCAAAATTATATAAAAGATACTTTATCATGAAAATTTTCAAGGATAAACTAAATATAACTTTGTTGATTCAATTATCTACACAAATAAACTCCAAGTTAACATATACATATCATCTGGTACACTCAGCTATCCAAACAGAGTAAAATCTCAGAATGAGGCAACCAGATATCATAAAACATTACCAAGTTCTTAAGTTAAGGCTCAGGACCCTTATATCCAGAAGGCTTGATGGGAGAAGCTTCCTGGACTTGGTATTTGAAGTATCTTTATGGGTGACTATCCCTAACCCAAAAGTCTGACATATTCTGGTTTCTTGAAAATTTGAATGGCCCTGTTGCTCAGAAGGCTTCAGATATGGGAGAATTCTGGATTCCAAGTAACTGTTATTTCACTTTTACTCCAAACACAAGAAAAGCTTCTCTATGTCCTTGATTGTCTGCCCTACTTGTCCCCAATCTACCCATGCTTCAGTTTATGTTCAGAGACTCACGGGTTAGAACATGTTCCTTACTGTAGCTACTGTGGTCTGAACAATAGGTCTCCCCAAATTCCTATGCTGAAATCTGATATCCAAGATGGGAAACTCTGGAGGATTTCATGAATGGGACTATCCAGCCCTTGTAAATGCAGTTAGTGTCTATAGACTAAGGCCCCCTCCCTTCTCCCATGTAAGAACACAGGAGAAGCCATTGTCTGTGAACCAGGGAGCAGGACCTACCAGGGACATTAAATCTTCTAACACCATGATCTTGCAATGCATGGGTCGATTTCTGTTGCTTATAAATGAGTTAGTTTTTGTATAGCAGCCTTTACAGAAAGACTTTCTCCCCTTTACCTAAATGTTACAATAAATCCTTATTGCCTGGTGTCTTTGTCATTATTATTTGTATCTTTATATCCCGAGTGAAAAGGAGAAGTGACCCCAGCAAACCCATATAACGTTTCATGATCCATGATATCCAAAGAGCTTCAAATCTCTGTCCTGAAAATGGCTAAAATGTCATGTGGAATCTCTGTAGAGGAGCCACGTGTGTCCTTAAGACTACACACAGGATGAGACCTCAGGGATAAGACTTCATAAGCCCAGATCTTCCACAGTCTTCCTCTGCTTTCTTCCAAGACCAGGTAATCACACAGAGGAGGTGACTGAGCCATTCCCGAAAACATATTACCCTAAACACTTATTTCCTGTTAATTTTAGCTATACTTATCATTTCCAGTAATACCTACTGGGCTCATTAGTGAATTTAACATGAAATCTTCATTGGAAGCTGCACATTATCATGTGAAAGGTAGAGAAAAACCAACCCAATAAAATAGCACATCATTTATTCTTATAAGTAACAAATAAACATAATCATAAAGATATTATCTAATGTTTATGCATTATCGTTAATACGGCAATTATTGTCAAGTAGTAAGATAATCTTGCTTCTGTGTATTCTTCTTCTTCTTTTTTTTTTTTTTTTTTTTTTTGGTTTTTCGAGACAGGGTTTCTCTCTGTAGACCAGGCTGGCCGCGAACTCAGAAATCCGCCTGCCTCATCCTCCCGAGTGCTGGGATTAAAGGCGTGCACCACCACTGCCCGGTGCTTCTGTGTATTCTTTACTAGTCTTAAAATACTAATTTTATCTCATTTTGCTTTTGGGGTTTCAGTACTGAAGAAAGGGAAGTACCACCGCATCCTTATACCATGAGCAGGAGATAACAACGAACATCATCTGATAATATGGAAACTAGGGCTGATGTTGATGTGCACAGGGAAGGCTTGTGGTTTAATTTAGTAATAATGGCCCAACACAGAGTTAATGCCATCAGAACAAATGCCATCAGCTCTATATCTCTAACCTCCGTCAGCATGGAAATGGCTAACGAAAAATAAGCTGTGGATATGGCATTTTCTTTGGACTAGGAATCCTGCAGGACTTTTCAATCAGCAAAGGCCTATTCTGACACTAAAGGAACCTCTTCACTATAGTGCCTGTCACACTCAAACGTGGACATGGATAACAATAGCATAAGCATATAAAGACTCATAAGATGAAAAACCCAAGCGGATATGAAAATCTTTCATCTCTCCTTTCTTTCAGATATTCTCCACTGAAATGTTTTCTCATGCCAAGTTTAAAATATTAAAAAATAAAACATTTTTTAGCTCCATTGAAAGGAAAAGCCTATAACTCTCAGCAAACTCCATACATAGTAGATTAAATTCTCTAGGTATTAGGTGCTATCTTACAGTAAGATTTCATTTTTATGACACAAGAAGAGCATACTTACAATAAAATATTTACCTTTCTAAGACAAGTGACAGAAAACGAGCATTAAGGAAGTCACCCTAGGCACAACGCCATGGCGAGGAGGCCACGAGAGCCTCCTTCCTCAAGTAGCCTCTCATATTTTAATGTGGACCAGAACAAGTCAGAGGAAAATCAGAGACTGCAAGACCTGACCCCAGGAACCCAGATTCAGTAGTTGCAAGGTGGAGCCAGAGAGACTACCTTTTCACAAGTTCCCAGATGCTGATGAGAGGATGCAGCCTGGAGACTATCCGTGGCACACCATTTAGGCTGTTTCCCTCAGACATGTCCTCCAGCTCTGTGGAAGGCTGAGGACACCACAAGGAACCTTGCCTGTGGTAAGGTTCCTGCTGACAGAACACTGTCAAACAATTGAGTATCTGCACCAACACTGTTATATATCATTTTTGAGATCACAACAATTCATTTGTGTAGGCAAAAAAGTCCAAATAAAAATATTTTTATATACAAATGATATCCTTAATCTCTTAATGTGCAGATTCAACGGTAAAAGCGGATGGTGTGTAAGATGTCTGAAGGCTCAGTGGTGGGGAGGACCTTTGATTACTGTTTTAAATGGCGGTTGGCAGTTGGTATAGAGTGGGCTCCATGCTTGGGCCTTACCTGTGACGGGGGCGTCGATATCCAGCAAGTTTTTTTCCTGTCGGAGAATTGAAGCCCCCTCTGTTATTATCCTCAGTGCGACACTTTCTTCCAGCCTGCCCTCCTTCATGAGATGTGCTTTTAAGATATCCACGCGAGGTTTCCCATCGTTATCAAACACTTCCTTTGCTGTCAGCCGGTGACTTGGCGGAAATGGAACCGCTGTAAGAAAAGTCAAAAGGTTACATAACCCAAAGCACATCAACAACAGGCCAAAGACCGCGACACCTAAACTGTCACTAACCAGCTAATGCTGTTTTTATTACGAGCTCCAATAAAAACGCATTTGGGGTCTACCAAGAGTTAAAGACTGACTTCTTCCTTTAATTCTAGAGATAATCAGTGACCATGAAAAGGGGGGTTATGGATCTTTTCAGTCAGGGCTACTGCCCGCATATGAAGGATCCCAAGTAAATTTATATGACCATATGCTTCCCATTGTGCAGATTCCATAAATGAAAACAGATCCTAAATGCCCACTTATAACCCACCTCAGCAAAGATCGTTCTGCTCTGTTTGGACCAATGGAAGGGATGAGGCACCTTGACAAGTAGGTGTGTTCAAACTGAAGTCCCATCTCTGAGTCAACTCACCACTGTTAACCACTCATGATTAAAGAAAAGGACAGACATTTTAAAGCAAAGACCAAAAACTGCACTAATACTTGAACAGGAAGGTCAAATTTGCATTTAAAACTGTGTCAATAGCTCTGCCCACAAAGCAGGTGCAACGCAAGTTTGAAGGCCAAGTTTAGTCCCTTATACCCACTTTAAAAAGCTAGGCACAGTGGTGATATATGCCTAAATTCCCAGCATGGGAAGACAGAGACTGATGAAGCCCTAAGATCTGTGATGACAGTCCAGCCACCCTTGCTAACCTGTGAGTCTCAGGCCTCAGTGGGAGACCTTGTCGCAAAATGCAGGATGCTGTGAGCACCCTGAGGAGTAACACCAGGTGTTGATTTCCGGACTTTGATAAAAGTGTGAGCGCGCGTGCGCATGTGTGTGTGTGTGTGTGTGTGTGTGTGTGTACATACACAGACAGATTTAAAAGAGTACTGAATCTGGTGAGGTAGCTCATCCCACATGCACAGGAAGCTTGAACACCTACTAGGCTTCACAGCACCACACACAAAGCCAGGCATAGCCACTCATCTGTAACTCTGGGGGAGGTGGCAGAGGGAAAGTCCTTGGATCTTAAAGGCCAGCCAATCTAGCCAAAAAGCTCTAGGTCCAGAGAGTGACATCTCTCAAAACCCATAAGGTAGAGGGGGATAGATTTCACTCTACCATCTGTTGAATACACGGCACATGCTCCCTCTGACAGCTCACTCTTTTCCCAAGCTCCTACAGGAGCCAGAAAATTCAAAGAGCCATTGTGAGAGATGGTGACAGGAATTCTGATAAATAGGCTATGATGTGAGCTGTTTTAAAAACTCTTTATTTATCTATTTCAGCCAAGAAGTCATCCACTGGACAACTCATACCCATTGATGCCACCTGCAGAACCTGCCTGTGCTATATCTACAATGCCACATTCCAAAGAGTATTTTCATTAAGACTCTTCTCTCAGCAGAAAAGAATCGATCAAACAAAATCATCTGTTCTCCTACTGTAAAATATACTTCCTCAAAGAAGTAAGACTTAGATATATGTCATAAAATGTGTAGAATCTCTAACAGCATAGACTTATTAGAAATTGCAAATACATTTTTTAAAACTAGGAAATGAACTTTTACACATGGATGCAGCCATGGTTTCCTAACAATCCAACCACAGGCATGTGACAGTGCTGAGGAGATGAAGGAGCAGCGACAGACTCCATGGGTGACCAGTAGGATTTGAGGGCCAGCACAAGGAACTTGGCTATAAAACTTAACTCTGAATTCTCAGCTCTATGACCTTGGGAGAGTTAAGTAACCTCTCTGGTTTCAGTTACCTTTCTTGTACAGTGAGATTATGTCCATCTGCAGAGTGCTATAATAGCTATCAAAACTAAAGTAAATAGTCAGAGTGGCAACAAATAGCTACGACACTGTTATTTTATGCCAGGCTTTTCGTAGGAAATAAAACCAGACACGATGGGAAGATGTAAGCCTAGTGAGGCATATGTGCATTTGTTTATGTCTAAACTCCTTGAGTCCCTAGAACATGAATGTGTGGGCGACCTGAGGTTCAAGATTATTAAATGAGCACATTGCCCAACATACTCACCTACTGATTTATGTGTAAACTCACTGACTTTAAACCTAGGCAACCTGATGCCAGGATACTCACGTTAACAATTAAACTACACTGCTTCCCAGAAGTCCTCAAGACGACACACTCTCATTAAAAACAATCAGCAAATCATGTTTCCGAACTGAAATTCTGATATGCTATGGAGAGTTGTTTCTCCAAGATAAACAATTTTCCTATGACAAAACAGTCCCCCCCCCACCCGCCCCCAGAGGAATCTATTGAGCTACAAAACATGAAGCAGAATGTCAGTGCTCACAGAAGAGAGAAAAGGACGATATTGGGTCAAGGAGCTTGGAACTTCTTGGCCCTCCCTTGCCAATGCTTCTTGCCCAGATGTTTGTTGGGAAAATGTGGAGGGCGACAGTCCTGGCAGAGCCATTAAGCCTGTGTTTGACCACAGCACTGACAAGAAGCAGACACTCCTGCAGGGGAGGATCTGTTAGGTTCTCTGACGGGCAAGCCAGCCTTACAGTGAGCTCCAGATACCAGAGAGAGTTCCTATCGGAAATAATAAGGTGGCCAGACAAGTCAGGGGTCACTTTTTTTTTGGACACAGCATCTCACTGTGTACCCATACCTCTCTCAAACTTACAGAGATGTCTGCTTCTGTCTCACCCCCTAATTTTTCTTTTTTTAACCTGAGACTTCATGTATGTTTTGAGATTCACAGACATTGTACTGGCCATTCCTCCAAAGTCAAGGGGACATCTGATAGATGGAAGGGTGTAGAAGCAGAGAGTTCAAAAATATCCTCGAGGCAAGGGCAAGAGCTATTGTTTGTTTGTTTGTTTGAATAAAAGTCATTTCCCAAGGGGTAAGTTAGGCAATTGTGAAGGTTTAAGTGGCTCTGTGAAGGTCTCAGGCAGATGGATAGGCACACAGGAGGGACAGAGGGTGCCTGTAAGGGGGATGAAAGTGGTGACCTTGTTACATTTATGTAGAGTGAAGGATTCTACGGGAAAGTCACTAAATATCTAGGGTGAGACACAGAAAAGAAACCCAAGAGGGTCCTTTTCAGAATTTGAATTTCCATCAGACCTCTGCTCTCTCAACGGCCAAGATGAACCGAACAACAGATGTTCTATCCTTCATTGTCAAGCGTTAACATTTTATCATTCGTGTGTGTTTGTGTGTGTGTGTGTGCACTGCACTGTTTGGGCAGCAAGAGCCATTAGCGACTGGGTTTGCCTGAAGTAAAGCGACTGGGTTTTGAGATTTGGGTGCTGTTTCCAAACAGTAGCAACAGGAGGAGGAAACTGAGGGAAACAGCCAATAGTAGGGCCCCATTTCCCACCAGTTAAAAGGAAGGCAGGTATGACAGGGCCTCTCAGCAGTCAGACAGATGGCAAGGCCTGCGGGAGCCAAGATGGGGTACCATGCTGCCAGTAATGATACGCAGAGAGGCTGAAGGCCAGGGAGAAGTTTTCTAGAACAAAAATAAGAGTGGACTAATATTTGTTTATTTGTGCACCTTTTGGCTTCACAGAAGAAAAAAAAAAAATACCAGCCTTTCAAAGGTCACGTTTATTTGCTTTTTCTCTCTTCACCTAGAGCCCTACATGAAGACTGGTGCCAAATGTTGAGCAAAAACTATTTGGACCAAAAAAACATGGTCTTGGAAAATATTTTTTTCCCCATTAACTCACTGTGAAAGTGACTGTGCTTTATGTAATAAACTTGGGGCTCTTCTCTTTCCTTCACTAGGAGTACTGTAGTTAACTGCTTTTTGTAACACAAGTTGGACCAGAGAAGTGAAGTTTCTTAATACTACTAAAACTCATCAATACATGCTGAGATTTGAGCTAGGTCTTGCTGAGACAATTTTTTTATGATTGCCTTAAATATAAATACAGAATAAAGTTTGATAAAACTTCCTGGGACCATCATATAGAGAAATGAGAACACTCAGCTTCTTTTAAGTTCACCATTCCCACAAAATGTCACTTTCTTATCTTCAAATGAATAACACAGACAAATACTAGGTAAGATGTGATGTGAGGATGATGCAATCCTTTCCTTACTAAGACAAAACTGCCTTAAGTAGGTTCACCTCCAATGGACAAAGATACAATAGTTTCTTTTTCATTTGTTGATTCCACCAGGGCTCAGCTGTATGATAGGAAGAAATGTTTCAGTCATTACGTTTATTGAAGCTGCAATCAGTTTTACTTTCAACAGAAAAACACAAAGCCAGAAGATTCAGTAAAAAGAGAACCAATATCCCTGGATCAAGTTGATTACAAGGCCCATGCCTCAAAAAAGAGCTACCAGTCTCTTGGAGTTTTGAATTAAGTGAGTTTTAAACAAACCACTATTGTGAGTTAGCAGCCATCCAAGATCCCTTGCTTCTTGTGGTCTGATCTTAGTACCCAGAATTACTGCTTCTCATATCGGAAGAAGTCCATGCACTCCTGAAGGGGTTTCCACTATGCTAGAGGAAACAACCAAGAATTGTCATGGTAACAACTTCACTAGAAGTAGGGATAGATTTCTGCTGCAGGACTTCTTTCTGGAAAATTTTATAAAATGGCGACAAGAGAATATTTTGCCTAGTAACTTCTTAAAAATCATTCTTTACTTAGTTTTTAACCTTTAAGTGATATCACAGCTAAAAATCCAAGCACCCCAAGTTCTCAGAGAAGGGGCCTAAACACAGCAGGCTTTGCTTTCTCCACCACTCTGACAGCAAACCCCTGTGGATGGTTGTTGGAGAGAGAGCTGACTCAGGAGTTAAGAGCACTTGCTACTCATTTGAAGACCAGAGTGCAGTTCTCAGTACTCACACTCAGCAGATCACAACTGCTTGCAACTCCAGCTATTAGGGATCTGATGCGCTCTTCTGAAACCCTGGTGCTGCATGAATATGGTGCATACAGGGAAAAGCAAACACATGAATGTATGTGCACACACAAGCATGCACACGCACATGCGTATGCGTGTGCACACACACAGATGCACACACACACACCAAAATCTCCTGAGGTTCCAGTTCTTCTCATATACATAGAACATATGAATTTATTTATCTTTAGTCATCGCAGGTAGGTAAAACTGACATTTTACATCCTAACCATAGGCTCCATCTCCAAATTGCCCCTAATTTAGGGGGCTTTGAAGCAAACTAGAAAACTCCCATTCAATACTGACACACTAACATTAAAAAAGAGTAAAGTAAACCACAAGTGCAGGTGAGTTTATCCATCATCTTACGGTTAGCCAGTGATAAAACTAGGGCTGTTGGCAATGTCCCCTGATTTCTATGTCAGTATCTTAACCTGGAGACAGGAATTGCTTACCATGGTGCAGACAGCCACGGGTGATTGAAAAGTGGAACCAAGGTATGCTGGTAGTCCATAAGAAGCCCTGCATTTAGAAGATCTAGTGTGTGCTTGTGTGCAGGTGCAGGTGTCTTAGTTACTTCCTATTGCTGTGACAAAACACCCTGGCAAAGAAAGTTAAGGGAGGAAGGTTTTATTATTTGAGCCCAAAATTATAAAGGGATGCTGTCCATCATGGCAGAGAAAAGCAAACAAAAGAAAAACTAAAAATCAAAGAGACATGAACCAGAAGTATGTCCAGGCTATAAGAGTTCAAGGCCTGCTTCCTAGTAATGCAATTCCTCCCGAGAAGATCCTCTTCCTAAAGAGCTCTGACTTTCCCAAACAATGCCACCAACAGGAAACAAAGCATTCAAACACACAACACACAAGCCTGGAGCACAGTAAAGGGGAAGGTTCACGTTCAAACTACGACAATGCGTGTGCATGTAAATAATCCCACTAATATTTATCTATTTTTTAAATATTAAATTAAGATGTTTATTGAGTAACCTAAATATAATTTGGTGCTACAATTCATTATTCCTATTTCTTTTTACTTTTTTTAAAAAGCAGCTGCAAGAACCTTTAAAATGATGTACATGACATCATGCACAGACTAAAAATGGGCATTTGCACATGTTCCTTTCACACACTTTTCCCTTGTTCTGCATCCCTTTCAGGATCATGAATTGCATGCAGAGCTCCTGTCTTATTTAGAGACAAACATATGCACTATTAATATGAGGGAATCCCTGGCAATATTACGATAAAACCCAGATGGAGACCCAATGGTCTATGCCATCAGTAAAAGCGTATAGAATGCCACCCTGCTTTGTCTTCCCATCCCTCACTGCCAGCAAACATCACACCAGTGGATCAAACAGAACAGGTGAAATTTCATGGCAAGCCCAGACATGTTCATCTCATCCCTCTCTATAACCAGAACATGCACATGAAGAACCCTTGTCTCATAATTCATGTGGTGACTCTGCAAAAGGGTTGTCAAAGACACTTAAGTCAGCACATGTTAAGAAAACAGCTTAAGGATATCACATGTCAGGCACAACTTAAAACATGTTCTGGCCTGACCTCCTTAGATTGGCACTCCAATCTTGTGGGCATTTGTGTATGTCACCAACCTTCATTCTAATCAAAGGCTGACAGAATGAAAGACCGAGCAGACCTACGGGACATGGGAGGGGCAATTCACATTTCCTGCTTGCTCAGTCATCGATCCAAAGCAACTGACAAAGTCAAGCTACTCCCAGAGACAGCTTCCTCTTTCCAAGAGCAATCGAGGACACAGATAGTAATAAAAACAACAGCTAAACTACACTTTCATGGACAGGAATGCTGGTGACCTTTGAGTCTAGCCTTAACCAGCTCTCTATTCTCTCACCCTAACCTGGGCCACGAACCTCACAAACAACCTTGCAATATCATTTGCAAACAGAACATTCTTTAAGAAACATGGAAACCAGCTACTATATTTATACATGTTTTTTAAACTTTGCTTAATCTTTGAACCTGGTTATAGAGTATATCATTTGTGCAATGAAACGTCCCAAGTTATACACACACACACACACACACACACACACACACACACACGGGGGGGGGTATGATTATTTATGTTTAGCTTAATTATATTTAATTATATTTCATATATACATGTATATATGAAATGTTTAAGCACTTCTTTTGAGAAGCCCACACCACTGTCTTGGTGGGTACAGATACAGTCCTTTCATAAAATACATAAATATCTACTCTCTACCCCTTTTTCTCTCTCCCTCCCTTCTTCTCTCTTTTCCTTCTTATGCTTAAATGTAATGCATGTACTATCCTTATCTTCTTGATTTCTACCTAATAAACTCATTATTTTGCCCTACCCTGATTTGTGCTAAAATCATTTTCTGTGGGAAATTACCAACCTTGGGGTTCTCTAAGTTGACCCCTACAAGGAGATATTCTCAGGATTCTAGAGACCCAATGTTGAGTTGTGTCTCCTTGCTTCATATTAACTAACTAATAATTACACTAATCTGTGAAATACTATTCTACCTTCCATGTTAGCCATTGAGGAGGCTGGGAAAAGTGGGCAACAGACAACAAACAGGAGCTGACATGGACGCTGAAGAGCTGACCCTGTCCGTGGTACACTGAAGTTTTTGTTGGAGGCAGTAGGAAAAGTGTTAAAAACCAAAACTAAGGAAGAAATGAAGAGACCAGGAGTCAAGGAGTCAATAGGTAATAAGAGTGTCCCATTTTTAAAAAAAAAAAGTCCTTTCTCTTGCTGAAAGGGTTTAATAGTTACTGCATTTTTGGATGAACCTAGAATAAAACGTTCTGTTTCACGGTGGTGAGGTAGTGCGTTTTGATACGTCTGGCTATTTGAAAATACGGAATGCTAGTTAACAAACCATCAACACGTGAAGTGTGATCCTATTCAGAAGAAGGAGGAAGGGAAGTATTCAGGAAGACACTTGAGACTTCCAGGCTATGTTTTGTGTTCTCATACTAGGTGATCTAGCTTAATTTACATAGAGCTTTAAACAATTCTCAGTTTACCTGTGTATGGAGTATGCATATGCAAAGATAAACAAATCATGTCTAGGGGAGAGAACCGGACTCTTAGGACAGTGTGAATGTACTTAACAGGGCTCTGCCTACATCAGTCACAGGATAGAAGCTACTCACTTGGCTTATTTGAGAATATCAGGCTTTCACTGGAGATAGTGTCTGTCAAATTCAAATATGCATGCTTAAGCACTTACAAATAAAACTCCAACTTAGTATACCCTGGTGTTGACAGTTATCTTTGACAGTATCCGTCCCCAACAAAGTCCTCTTCACCCACTTCCTCTAAGGACCACCCACAAGTCCTGAGCCTTAAAATATATTCAGTCAACATACGCATTTCCCAATCACTTCTCTAGCAAACTGAAGAGCTCCTTCAGTCTTCCTGGTTGTTGAGATGCTAATATAGCACAATGAGGTTCACTGCAGTATATCAAAAGTGTTCATAAAAGGGCAGAGCAGTGCTCAGAGCACTTCCTGAAATAAGCAATTTCCCCTTTCCTGCTGGCTTACCAACTATACACTATACACAGTACATTTTGTACCAAACTCTAAAATGTCTTAGAAGCAATTGGGAGGAGGAAGAGACCAGCATATAAATGATAACAAATGTATGAAATGTCGTGAGGAAACCTATGCCTTTGTATGCCAAACAAAAGCTAATTTTTAAAAATCAGATAATGAATAAAAGAATTACCATTTCAAGGATTTAATAATTATGGAAAATGAGCACCAACGACTACTTCTGTAACTATAACTTTAAGATCACTTTCATGAAAACACGACCATGTGTGTATACTCCTAACCCTTCACGACCATGTGTGTAT
>JADRCH010000011.1:1412463-1501467 GCA_019843965.1 Rhynchomys soricoides | reverse complement strand
CCTCCTCCTCCTCCTCCTCCTCCTCCTCCTCCTCCTCCTCCTCCTCCTCCTTCTCCTCCCCTTTCATCTCTGTGTAAGAGTAACTATGAAGGAGGAAGGGCACCCTTTCTGTCTTCCAACAGCATGGATGGAAACCTGATGATCTTCCCCAGTGTCCTTTCAAACCTACCAGTGTTCACAGTAGCTCCAGTACTTCCCCATTCGAAGTAAGAACCAAGTTGTCCCTAGACTAATGGAAAGACTGGCTTAAACTTGACCTTGGCTCTCCCTTTATAATTAGCTGATTCATTCTCTTGGGGAAACAGGTGATTAGCTTACTGGTTCAGAATTTCCTCAGGAAAGAAATGTAACTCACTTAAAAGGGCTTTCCTCACTCCGTTTACTTAGCACTACCTCAGCTTTAGATGAAATTATAATTTGTTAAATTCTATGAAACTTATTAGCTCTTTGGGTCTGTACTGTAGCCTGGTGATTTAATTTAGGAGAGAGAGCCTTAAGGTCCAAATACGGTAAATGTCCACATAACAGAGAAAACAAGATTCCAAGTGTAGTCCCTTCCACAGTGACACACACTTAAGGACACTACAGCAACATTTATACTACAAGTACTTTTCAAGTCTAGATGCTTGATTACCAAAGCAGAGTTAAAAACACACAGGGAACCAACTGTTACAGAAAATTCTCTTCAAAATGAAACTACTAGTTTTCTTTTACCATTTACAAAAACAAATAAAGGACAGCTAATGCCTCGTGTGTATGTATGTTTGTGAGTGTGTTGTTTAAGTGTGTGTGTGTGTGTGTGTGTGTGTGTTGTATAAGCGTAGGTGCATGCAGAAGCCAGAGGAGGACATCAGGTGTCCTAGTCCATCACTCTCCACCTTATTCCATTGTGACAAAGTCATTGGAAGGCCCTGGAGTTAGGCTCCCAGCAGCAAGTCACAGGAATCCCCCTGCCTCCTCCATCCACAACAGTGAGCTAAGAGGAGTGTGAGTGGCCACTCAACCTTTTTTTCAGGTGTTAGGACACAATCGCAGGTCCTTATGCTTGCACAGCAAGTGTCCTTACCCACGAAACCATCTGTGGAGCCCCAAGTCACTAATGCTTTTATGTAAGACTTATAATTTTGAGGAAATATGTTCCACGCAGCATATTCTTTATGAAAATGTCCTTATGTAACACAATACCATTTACAATGACTTACATAATTAAATTTAAAAGCATAAAATATATATAATCTTGATGAATGACTCTAAAAAAATATAATCTGATACACGTTTATCTAAAATAGCCACCTAGAGAAACACCACATAGAGAAATGTGAAATAGAAATAGTCCCTAAAATGAAAAGTGTACAGACAGTGGAATCACCTAGAAAGTAGATAATAGCTAGTTTCTTCATATTTAAGGTGGAAGTATAAAATCACCCAGGTGAGGAAAAGTTCTACAGGTGGATGAATGTGGAATGAATCAACACCCAGAGTAAAGATACCAAAATCTGAAACGACTTAAGAGTTAAGAGAAAGGGTAGAAGGTGTGGATGGATCACACGCCAGGAGACCATGAATGTACAGGCTAAAAAGCAGGGCATTCCGATGAATGGGAAGCCTGCTGAGAGACTCTCACCCTGTGGCAAGCACAAGGCAAGAAGGCCCAGGTCCAGGCATATAGACCCTTAATCACATCACCTGAGAAGTTTGTACTAGGCTCCCTAACTTCTGTTTTGGTGTTTGAGCCATTTTCTTCTCTGTTGCATTTGGTCACCCTCTGGCTTTCTCTTTCTTCCTTCTTATCTTTCTTTCCCTCTTATTCCTATTTGTCTTTCCCACTCCAGGAGACGACTAGTAAAGCCCCTTGACTATTCCTTCTCTGTGTGTCCATTTTTGTCTCCTAAACAAGGCAGGGACATTTCTAGTCTCAAAACTTCCTCTAAAAATGTGGGGTTTTTTTTGTTGTTGTTGTTTTGGTTTTTTGGTTTTTTTTTGGTTTGTTTTACAATCTCAGCTTGTGTTTCCATTTTGAAAATGCCACTACAAGAGCCCCGAAGGAGGTCAGAAGTCATGTCTGCCTACACTAACACACTGCACTGTGTTGAGTACCTGAGAGTGGACACTGAAAAGCCTGGTGGATCTAATGGGAGACACATATACCCCGAGCATCTAGTCTACAGAAACACGATGTTCTCAGCAGTAAAACTTTTGAGAGAACGACTATGTGTGCAGATTATAAATAAGAAGTTTCATTGAACCAACCAAGGCTGGAGTTTCTAATGACATTTTCAGTAAGTCAAGCCGCTCAATGGCTTTACAGCCACAATAAAGCCAAAGCACTCACACTGTGGGTTGGTTCCTCTCTTCAGCTGTATCTCCTCAAGGAACTCCACCCTAATCCCTGTGTGTCAGCCAACCCTCTGCACTCTGGGGAGTTCAATGCTTCTAGGGGCTGAAGTCTTCTGCAGCTGGAACTCCCTCCCTCCCTCCTCTCCTGGAAGCTGTCAGCTGTTCCCTCATCTCCTCCAGGTTCCTACAAATGCCACTTTCCTGGCATCTTCCCCACCACTGTATTTTAAGGAACACACTCCCAGCACTACATTTCTAGTGTTAGTTTATTCCAAAACCTCCCTACGTGAGGCATCATATATTTTGTTTGGTGTTTTCCTGCCATGTCTCCACCAGAATGCATAGAGCAGGAGGACAGAAATACTTTTGTTAAATATGTTTAGTGCTGTACACCTAATAGCAACATAAAAAACAATGACTGTGGTTTCTAAAAGGGAGTAAGATAGTACTCAGTCATTAAGGCCAAGTACTGCTTTGCAGAAGGCCAGAGTTCATTTCCAGCACACATGGTAGGAGCTCACTACTGCCTGTAACTCCAGCTCCAGGGGGCCCAGGGCCCTGTTCTGACCACTAAAGACACCTCAACTCATATGCACAGACCCATACACAAGCACACAGGCAAACACATCATCATCATGATCGTAATGAACTTTAAAGAGATGGTCAATGAATGTATGCTGGGTAAATAAAGCAAATGTCAAGGAAATGCAATTTTTAACAGAACTTCCCCAAAGCAAATGCTGATATGACACACTGATCACAAATATCTCTGCAAGCCAGAGTTACCTAAAAACGACTCAAATCCCAATGAAAACACCAATCATTGAAAAATGTAGAATTCTCTTAGGTCTCAAGGAGTTACCTGGCTCTAGAATGCCTTTAAAAACATACATGGTAAATTTGCCATTGATTATATGCACATATCTTTCCAGAAGAAATATAAAATATGCACATTTGGACTGCTATGAGGGATCAAAAACAGAAAAATTAAAGATGCTGTTATGGGCTGTGTATATAACACACAAGAGGAGTTGGGGAGATGGCTCAATGGTTAAGAGCACTTGCTACAGTGCCAAAGGACCCAAGTTCAGTTCCCAAAACCCACATCTGGAAACTAAGGAGCTCCTGAAACTCCAGGGGATCTGACACACTTTCCTGGCCTCTGAGGTCTCTGAGCACTGACACTCGTGTGACATATACTGACACTGGCACACATATATACACATGCAATAAAAATGAAACATATTAAAAACAAGAAATTACAGCAAAAAGCTAATATGAAATCAATTACTTTTCTCTTTTTTTCTCTAAAACAGGTTATCAATGAGGACTGAATAAAGGCTGTCTTAGACCAAGCTATTTAAGAAGGAAACTTCCAACACTTGAAAAGGCAACTAAGTTGGAAGTCCTTCTGATGAAGGTAAAAGTTTGAAGCGTGAGAATAAGGAAAAGGTGAGGTGAATTAGAAAACCCATGCTTGCTTTCAAAAAAAGTATTTATGGAAAGGAAACAGCCCTACATAATATGGCCATGATACTGGTGTTAAAATTCTGAAACTCTGAAATTACAACATGAACATAATATTCATTCTGCATTTGATAACTATATAGCCTTAGAACCTACGCCTTGAAAGATTTGAATTTAAGTGATAAAACAGAATTGGGTTGACCTTGCTCTGCCAAGACGGGGGTGCCTCTGTGAATTTTCTGACACCCAAGGCTTACTACAACTTTCTCTACCCCCCCATCCCCACACACAAATATATACACATACTAGACATATACACAAGTACACACAAACACACACATACAAGCACACTCATAAGACAGACAGACCTACAGGAACACATGAATACACAAAGACACAGAGAGACACACGCAGAGGGAAAAACACACGTGTACGCGTAAGCATACACACTGACTTGCAGAGGCACAGGTCACACATATAAATGGTTCAGTCCTTCCTCTGCTCTAGTTGTTATCATACAGAGTACCTGGGCAAAATTTCCCAATAGACATGAAAAAAATTGAACAAATTAGCCGCTCCTTAAACCCCAGCACCATAGCTAGAAGAAAATATGTGAAGCAAGGAACAAAGAAAGGCTTGGCACATCTTGGGCAGTGCCCGATGTAGTGTCCATTGCTACCAAAGTAGGAGATGTAGCGTGCCCATATACAGGAGCACTGGCTACACAAATGAGCCTCCATTGAGACACTTCCCAGCACTGCCCAAAGCAAATCTAGTTCTAACAGGGAGTGGATCAGCTGAGAGTGCCACTGAGCTCACATTCCGAACCCACAGCTGTGCGCAGGGAACATCGGCTTCTCAGAACTTGGCATCTGTTCAAGTACGGCTTTCGCACACCATTGTACAAATCCTTTTTCTGGATAAAAACAAATATATCGTTGGGGTATATTGCACTGTTCTTCGTGCAAGAACTTCAAAGACTATTACCACTTGCAAAAGAAACAGTGAGAAAAAGTGACATCAAAACATATCATTTGTAAGTAAGTGGGAACACAATATCGCTTCAGGCAAAAGGGAAGCCTGCCCCGGTTCAGCAGGCATTGTTTAGGATTATGTTTACTTATGTGTACATGTCTATGTGTACATGACAGATGCATGCAGGTATCCTTGAAGGCCAGAACATGCTGGATCCCCTGGAGTTGCAGTCACAGAAGCTGTGGGTCATCCGACAAAGGTGCTAAGAACCAAACTTGGGTTTTCCGCGAGGAGTACCTGCTCTTAAACTCCCAGCGATCCAGCCCCAGAAGACTTTTTTAAAAAATATGAATGGCACTAAGTGTACAAATTTTATAGCTTTTTAAAATCAGGCAAGATCTACTTTAAAAGATTAAGTACTTTGGCCACAAATAAATATCGTTCTACTGGTTAGTTCAATGCTGGTTAGTTCAATGCTGCAAGCACAGGTGTCAATGGGGCAATGGAATACAAGTGTGTACATTAATGCATACGGACATGTAATAGAGTACAGCGTTTACTAAAGACTGCATGCTTATAATACAATGGATAACAAAATAGTTAAATATATTGTACACAATGAATGCTGATCATTTTTAGGAAAGCCACTGGCTTATTCGTAATTTAAACTTCAACTGAATCTTCCTTCTGCCTAATACCTGCTTTTCCCCCAGGATTTGTTGCTTTCCTGTTATTGGACTGCAGAATTATGTAATATTAATATGAGAAAAAGCATAACTGCACCAACTACACTTTAGTTCTTTCTTTGCCGAACAGTATAAAAAGACAGGGAACTATAGTTTTGTGTGTATTGCTTCATACCTTCCAGACAGAAACTCAGTCAACAAGATTTTGCTGATTAATCAGGGGACTAAAATAAAGCACAGAACAAAGACAAAAAGTAACTTCACGTGCTCAGTCCTATTTGTGTCCCTTGGAGTTGCCTCACCTCCCTCTCTATGGAGAGACTTTCAAAGGAAGTTTCTTCAGTGACATAAAGTGGTGTTTATTTGAGATTGAGATGTAACGGGGAAAATGCAATGTAGCAAATACTTTTAGGTGAGTCTTACTTCTTCATCTTAGAGAAGTACTTAAAACAGGTGGGGTTCAAGGAACTAGAACAGAAGTGAACTTTTCAGCCACCCGGAAGGGTGGGTTCTTTTTGATCACTAGGAAAGTCTTCTTCCTGTGGTAAATACAGAAGGCAGCACAACTGTAAACTACTGCCACTTCTCAATGAGAATTACTGCAACCTCACAGAAGGGGAGCCTTGTGAGAATGGAATTACAGCTCAAAATCCTGTACACATGGCATCTGAAGCATCTATGAAAGGTTATTATCTAGTAATCAGATTGAAGTATATGCATTTCTTTATCCATTTCAATCTGAGATAGGGAAACTCCAAACCAAACTAAGCAGAAGCTTTGATTTTTAAAAAGGAATTTTACATTTTATCTTTCCAATTTGTCTTGAATTGGGACTCCATTTACTTCATGAAAAGAAATCAAAACACAGTCCCTCTATGCATATTTGGGGGGGGGAAGAATCTTTGTGGTAGAGAGTTGATTTTGATTATGTTTTTCTAATATGCATCTGTGGATGCACAGCACTTACTGAAATTTACAAAAATTCCAACTATCAAAGATTTCAACTGTAGGAAACAGATAGGGCTAGCCAAGGAGAAATGCAACTCAGGTAAACTGCCCCTGGGGCCTCACAGAGCAGTAGCCCTACAGTGAGCAGAGTCATTTAATTATAAAAGCTCAGGAAATGTATAAACTCTGCAAAGATAACTTCTGGAAAGCACAGTTGTTGTGATCCCATTTGATGGTGGGCTTGGTTATCCAATTAACAAAATGTAAGTGGCCGGCTCGTTGGGAATCTTTGAATGGAAGGAATAAGTACCTTCTACTGTAGTCTCAGACTGGCTGGAGCAGACTGTTGTATACCAGAACGTTAAGTCTAATAATAACTGCATTAGTTCAAACATGTGCTGCAGAAGGGTGAGGAATATACATTTTAAAGAACCAACTAAGAATTGATTCAATATAGCCTCAGAAATTATTAAACATAGCCAACACTTTGGAATTCAAAAACAAGTAAATATCATTCTAAAATGAAGACTCTAATTCAGTAGTTTAGACATGCACATGTGCAATATACCCAGGGAGAAAATGTCATGTGGCTTGGAAAGGCCACCTCTGGGGTTTCTAGGCTAGGTCCAGGCAGCAGCTGCCTAACCCTGGAGTCTACTTTTACCTACTTCCTTGGTAAAAGAAATTGTTCTTAGGACTGAGATCCTGAATGCATGAGAACTGGAGCATATTCAAACACAGAGAAAGTAGGATTATAACCCCTGCTCTTGAAGTCGCATTTCTAAGAACTCTGTTTTGATATAATCATTGGTCTAAAAAGTTAATCTTGACTTGAAAAAAGAAGAAAAGAAAACAGTCAGGGAGGCTGGTGACAGTAAAGGAAGCAAAGGGGTGAGTTTAGAGATGGATTAATAAAATCTCAGTCCATAGGAAGTGGTTGCAAGCTTGTTGGTCTCCACAGTTCCCAAATTTCAGCTAATTGTTCGCTTCTGCACTGTGTGCTGTTTCCAGCATGGTCCACAGGGCATCTGGGAAAGGAGAAGTGGAAAGAGGCACAGGGAGGCACAGGGAGGGTCAGGGAGGCACACAGAGGGCCAGGGAGGCACAGGGAGGCACAGGGAGGCACTGGGAGGCACTGGGAGGGACAGGAAGGCACAGGGAGGCACACTGAGGCACAGAGAGGGCTAGGGAGGCACAGGGAGGCACACAGAGGGCCAGGGAGGGCCAAGGAGGCACAGGGAAGCACACAGAGGGCCAGGGAGGGCCAAGGAGGCACAGGGAGGCACAGGGAGGTACACTGAGGCACTGCAAGGGCCAGGGAGGCACAAAGGCTCCCAGATTTGAAACTGGCTTTAGAGGAGCAAGAAGAAAGGAGGAAAGGACAACAGGAACCAGAATGAAGGAAAGTCCCAGGAACAGAAAGGGCAATGGAGGGAAGGGTGTCCAAGGTATGTGGGGCTGAAGTTGCTGACCACTGAGAGCACACGGGCATCCACACAAGCTTACAGACATTTACAGACAGGGAAGCAAATGTGTTTCTACAAGTTTTACACTAAAGCCTCATCATTAAGTTAGCTTGACTTCTTACGGGTTGGATTTCTTTATTCGCGGCTATATAAAAAGTGTGTTGACAAATATTTAACCTTAAATTATATACAAAAACAAACTTTAGACATCTTTAATCAAAAGTAAAATACACTCCTTCACTCGTGTGTGTGTGTGTGTGTGTGTGTTCTCCTCTATGTACGTGTATAAATTATTTCTAGCCCCACTTATAGGTCTCCCTGGAGCTACTTTTAAGACTCACATCACCTCAACTTGACTTACAGTTTTCATTCTCTTTACAGACATTAGCAAAGCGAAAGATACTGGTAGCTCACTGATAACTTGTTAGCAACTGGAAGACAGGCCCATATTGTGAAATGAGTAAAAACATTCATTGTTTTAAATGAAGCCCTGCCCCCGAAGGGTCTGGCCTTTTTACTAACTGCAGCCCCACACCTGCCTTGAGAATCAGTTCCATGAAATAGCACTGCCAACCTAAAAGGCTAGTACCTCTTTGGAGAAATCTATATTATATGTTAATATCTTGCAAGTTGCTTACCTACCAGAGGCCACAAGCTCTTTAATTTCCACTTCCTGACACTTCCAGCTGGTTTCTCCTTCTCAGGACACACCCCATGGTCCTCCCAGACTCTCATACATTCTCTGAAGTCTCTCTACTTCCCACTTTCCTCAACTCAGAATTTTTTATACTCTAGACTCACAACTTCAATGACACATCTTCAAAACCTACAGTCATCCCAAAGACATACGGGCGATAGAAAATTTTATAAGGAACGATTTGCAGATGACAGAATCTACTTTTTCCTAAAACTGTCAGCACAAGGACTGTTCAGAAGTTCTTCTCCACCAATGACTATCTTCATATCAAGCATCCCTGTCTTGATACTGAGACATTGGTGCAGGCTTCAGAAGGCTAAGGATCATCCAGCCACCCAGACAGCACAGAGTCTTAGTCTAGAGTGCCAATCCTGGGAGGGAGAAATAGTAAATGTCAAAGATAGAGTTTCATCAGGCCACTGGGGTCTAAAAATTATCAGACCACTTATCTTAAAATTAGAAATCATAACTGAGATGAGGGAATGCAGCAGTAGTTTATACAAACGAGAAACAGAAATGAAGGTAAACCTTTTATTAGCAAAAGTTGTGTGATTTGTTCTGATGGTTTGACATTAAAGACTAGTTTTAGCCCATGAGGTTAGAGAGAGAGAGAGAAAATAGAAAGACCAATAGACATACAGACACATACACTCTACATTAATTAAATCTCCAGAAAGCTTAATAAACTGAGAAAGACCCTCGACCCTAAGTACTTCCTCCAGCCCTGGACCTGCCACTGCATTATTTCCTACTACTTACTTGAAGGTACTTCTTCCCTCCCTCAGACCCCCCTACACACACACACACACACACACACACACACACACACACACACACACTGTGTATTTCCTACCACTCGCTCAATAGTCTGTCCTGAAGAAAGATACTTTAGTATATTTCACATTCTTCCCGACATCAAAAGCTCTTAGGACCCCTACTCTCACCCAGTTGACCTCACACCTAAGGTAATGATACATATTTGAAAATTAATAAGTTTGAATAAAGATATCGGCATCAGTTCTTTGGAAGTCTGACACCTGACTTGATCACAGCAGCATGTGTTTTCAGCTCAGGAGGGTGAGGGTGATTCCTAAAAAGCAAGCAGAGCTATCAGACTGTGACTACAATGCCACTGACTCACCACAGGCAAGCATGCTGAGGTGCTTTCCCCAGTAGTAGGAATGAACTGGGCTGACTAAGCCATTCGGTTACTCCTGGGAGTAACAGCATATGCATCTTACATACTCTGCCAGGATGCCAGACATAATTGTCGGACACAGAGCAAAATATATAAGTTTTTCTTTAAAGATAAAAACCAAAAACCAAAACCAACAACTAGCTCTTTGGCCCTGACAGTGCTAAGAGTAAAAGTATGAAGAGGTGCACACATGATCGGCAAAATGACCTTATCTCTACAGTTGGGGACCTTCAGATCAGTTCATCTCTTCTTTCATGTGTGAGTCAGATCTTGCTCTCAGTAGCTCAGGGTCAGCCACATAGCTGAGGAGGTGAGAGTCTCACAATTTCCTTTCCAAAGGACCTCAATAAGGGATAGGGAGACAGCTATTGTCAGGAAAGTATTTGCCACTTGATCATGAGGACCTGAACAAACATACATAACATACATACATACATATCACCAGCCGTAGACAAAAAGGTTGAAATCTGGTGATGGGGAAGCAGAGACAGGCAATCTCTGGGGCTCAGGCAGTCAATCCTTAACCTGCCAGTCAGATATAAACTGTAAGTGGATAGTATTACTTCTGTGGGGTTTTCATTTAAAAAGAGAGGGGTGGGGGCTGGGAAGATGGCTCAGAGGTTAAGAACACTGACTGTTCTTCCAGAGGTCCTGAGTTCAATTCCCAGCAACTACATAGTAGCTCACAACCATCAGTAAGGGGGATCTGATGCCCTCTTCTGGTGTGTCTGAAGACGTATACAGTGTATTCACATACATTAAATAAATAAAATCTTAAAAATAAAACATAATTTAAAAAGCTCTATTTATTGAGAAAATAATGTATGGTTAGCAAGTTGGATATTCTAGCACTCCCCAAATGTCTACACACAACTTGTAGACAATACACGCAGTCAAAATGTATTTGTGCAAGGGAAAATTTCAGGTGAGTTAATTCATTTATACGATTTAAAAAAAAAATTGTTTAAATTATTTCTATGACAAAGGTGATAACAACTGAATACACATATTCAAGAAAAAGTAGTTTGTTGCTTAAAGATCAAATACTAAGAGAAAGCCATAGTGAAAATAAAGGCAAGGAAAAAAAACCACTTAAACTGATTTTGTCCTAAATAAAGTACTGCATTTCTTTGAAGAAGGCTAGGGTCAAAAAGCGCAGAGTTTAAAGAGCTCAAAACTCTTGAGCTCTTAAAGAGTTCAAAACTCATGGATTTTCAAAAATTAATATTTGTCTCGGGCTGCAGCTAGAGCCTTAATTGCCATGGTGGGAAGCCCTTGCATTTTAATGGCTCCTCACCAGAGGCTAGAACTCTGCTCTTGGATACACTCTATCACAGAGCACTCAGCCAGCCTTCTCAGACTTAATTCTCGCCCTGATCTAAGACGTTCTGAATGTCTTGCAGTCATTGCTTTACCGGCACTTGCATGACTCATAATTATTTTTAGGATCGAAAATCTAACATAACCATCCTCCTGTTGGCCGGTCCTCCGAGCAGAAGGAGGGCTCACAAGCCTCTCACTGACAATTAAATCAGCTTTCTTTATCTACAAAAATCTCTCTGATTAGCATTCCGATCAAGTATACTAAAGGTAAACTCCAGGAAACTGGAGTTGCCAGGCAGCCCCCAAATGAGAACTTCAAATAAAAAGTGTCCCCTGTCAGTACCGCAGGGGCCACACAGGAAACTTAGCCTGTTTTCACATCGCTCTCCACATGTGTACTTCAGCAAGGTGCTCGATCAGAAACACACCAGTACATCATCATCTCCAAAAGCCAGGCTCTCTCCGCATGGTGCTTTTCAACAAAATTTAAATATTTTCTTTAAACTCATTCTTCAAAGGCACCTCACTACAGGGTCAGCACCACTGACTCTACCCCTTTTCATTTTTAGTAAAGTAGTTCCCAAATCGAATTGACTAATTCAGCGGACAACTGTCCAACTAACAAAAGCCTACACAAAGTAGATTTTTCAGTTCCAACTTCTGCAGACAGAAGTACAAATCTAGAAGAACGCAGTTCTGCCCGGCTTCAGGAGCAGACCCAGGACCACATTTATCACTACGGAGAAGCAAAGAGAAACCAGAGAAAAGCAGACAGCACACATACACGAGATGGTTAAGTACAAAGCTCCTAGGAGAAGAAGGCTGAAAACTGCCTCCTCAGTAATAATCCATGTCTACCGCCTCAAGCTGGAATAAATTGTGTACACTGAACAAGGAGTAGAGAGAGCTGCCAGCCCACCACTGACTGAACTAACTCATTGGAGAAATTATGTCTTCAAGAAATCAGTTACACCAAGGATTTCTCACATGTCAAGGCAGCCAAGAATTCCATTCCTTGGACACAATAATAATTAAAATGTAGCTCCCCCATGATGTATGACTCAAATGTGGCTGAATTTTAATTAAATATAATATACAATAGTTGCATTAAAGGTATTAGGGTAACAGAAGGCTACAGCAATTGACTCCAGAAACTACTAGAACCCAGAGGCACTGGTTTATACATCTTCATGATCTGTGTTTCTGCCAAGGCTTAAATTCAGAACCAGGGGAAGGAAGCAGGTTGCAGGGTGAGTTCATGGAGAATCTAAGCAGCAGTTAAGTTAGTGAACACTCTGAAAATTGTTTGGCCCTTTGGAGCTTCTGTACATAATAGAGTTCTCATCTCTCCAGAGACCAACTCAACATGAAACCGAGGGGATCTCATGTTGCAGCAGAAGCTACTGGGAATTACCAAATTACCTAAAATTAATGGGATGTGGCTCTTGGTAATGAATAAATTTATAGCTAAATGATGAGTACCTCACACTTTTTATTCCTCTGGGTGGCATGTTAGAAGAAACAGTCCCCCAGGCTTACTGGAGAGGCATGGTCCATGTCTCTCTCAGAGACTGCTCTTCTCTTTCTCCCTTCCTGACAAGATTTTTGTGTGTGTCACAAGGAAAATAAAAAGGCTGGTCTTTGAATTTAAAATCTGGAATGCTGGGCAGATAGCAAAGGACGAAACAGAAAAACCTGGCTGTACACACAACATATACAACAAAATCAGAAGCTACGTCAGAAATTAGAAGTGTTCTGAAAATAAAGTAATATTTTTATTTTTAAAAACTAAAATAAAATGGTAAAAGCTTAAAGACCCATCAAAAGGTTTTTAAAAAGCTAAACTTGAAGGCTAGAATTCCTGCGATCCAACTTTGTAGGAACCAGACCGAGCGTGAGTCCCTATCCCTAGTCCAGAGCTCCATAGGAAATCTACAGTAGCAACAATCCATCCTGAGACCACAATCACATCCTACCACAGAGCCTCACTCTGAGAAAGGGCCCCCATCTGAAAACCCTCACCAAGTGCCCATACCAAAGCCTAGCTTAGCACAATACAAGTGCTCTACACACGTGACTGAATGAGAGATTAAAGGTTTAAAGATGGCTTGTAAAACCGAAGACCAAATGATCTCAATCCTTTATATGAATGTTAAGGTCAGAATTACACTCTAGAATGGTATAGTCCTTTATAATAACCAATAATCAACCCAGTGCTACCTCCAGATTTTTTTAAATGCAGAACTATTAACCTAACTACATGAGGTAGTATCTACTTTCAGAATCGATTTCATCTGCAGCTCCATGGGATGGGAGACAAAAGAGAAAAGAGTTCAAAGTCAGGCCATCATGGCAAGGTACTGCTTCCAAGCCTCAGAACCTGGCTCCCAATTCTATCTCCAAGATATATGCTACAGAAACAGAGATCCAAATCCAGCAAGTTGTCCCTACGTTTGAGCAGTGGCCTATGTGTAACACACACACACACACACACACACACACACACCCCACACATCTGTTCTGGGTCATCCTCAGCTACATAGCAAGTTGGAGTCTAGCCCCAGGCACATGACAGTTTGTTCAGAAAAGGTTAAAATATCTACTTCCACCCCATCTACAGATTTTTACATATAAATTAAAAATGTTAGATTCAAAAAAATTTGGCTCCAGTTACTGCATTTTTAACTAAAATGTACTAATTAACACATATATGTAACATCGTCAAATGTCACATGACGTAAATATCATAGTAAATGACCAAAATAATATTTTCATGTTAACATCAATTTAAAAATCATGTTGACTGCACTGTGCTTTAAAATCATCATTACTGCACATATACTATACATATAATTTTATATATATATTCTCATATATGTGTACAAACAAGAGTCAGGGGTAGGCCCTTTTATGTAGCCTAGACTGTCTTCAAATTCACAACTCTCCTGCTTCAGCCTCTCAAGTGACAGGCAGTTGGGAACTGAGATTGCAAGTACACACTATCCTTTCTTGCATCTTTCTATTCCAGAACAAGCAGGTATCAGTTACGTGGCAGCCTATCTACTACACTATGCCCATGTTTTCTGTCCTACTGAAATCAGGTCATTCCCTGACCCTCAAACACACTCACGGGCCTGAGGCTACAGCTCAACATTAGACCACTGCATGATGAAACTAGTGGCTTGTGCCCTAGAACATGGGCATGTACCAAGCACCTGTAAAATGACACACGTATCCAGGTACACATAAGAAAATCTGTTAAATGGTTTAGATAGGTTGTATGTATAGAAGTAATATTGGTCCATACTAAAATTCTTAATCAAAGACTTATAAAGCAGCCAGATTATATGAAAATGAAGAGATGGCTCATTAACAGTTTATTTACGCTGGCTGCCAATCTGAGGCTTTATGTGAGATGCTAAATGAGATGGACTAGCAATTAAAGACATGACCTTAATGAGTTACTCTTTTTCTTTTAACGGATATTTTTAAAATCTAATTAAGACACAAACATACTTATATGCGATGACCTGGAAACTACTTTTTGAAAACCCACTTGAAAACACGTCACCTACTAGTCTAACACAGAAGTCCTAAAGAAAACAGGAAGGGTCAAATTCCAGAGAGGAGGGTACCAGAAAATAGAAATCAAGGCGCCCCGCCTCCCCACACACCCTTTTATTTCCCCCCACGTCAGAAAGTAGTCAAAATAGTGAATCACAGAATCGCAGAATTTGCAGGTCGCCAACCTGTTTACATTATACCATGACTCTGACCCTTTAAACAAGGACCCATGACGCAACTGAACCTGTGTGCTATTACCCATGCCCAGGATCAGATGCCAATCAAATACTGCTCAGCTAAGTGAGCACAGGGGTTGATCATGAGTATAGCAGTCCTAAATCAAGCCTGCTTCAAACCCTGAGGAAATTCTTAGGATGAAGGCCTTGTACCCACCCTCACAATTTAAAGTGGATGAAACCCTTCCTGTTCTCCCTTCCCTCATCCTCCTCACGTAGCCGAGCTCTACCACCGTTGTTAAACCTTTGCAGGAAACGTCCTAACTTCCACAGGTGTCACCAAAGTGAGTCCAAAGGGAGCCCGAAGTTTGGGGATACAGCTACAGTGACTTTCTTTTTAAGAATAAATGTCTGTCCTCTCTGTGGTCATGGTTCCTTACTGTCTAGCAGGTTTGGTGGTTTTGTGCCAACAAGGGATCAAGACTTTTCTACATATTACTAACATGAGACACAAGAGAGGATAGATCCATCCGCCATCCTTACTTAAAGAGTGTATTTACTCTCATTTTTGGTTCTAACATGTTTCAAAACACACTTCCCATATAAAATGCTTACTTCTTGACATGGGATATACAGAAAACTCACAATAAGTCCCTCTTCCAATAAGATGTGTACCTTTACTCTCTAGCAAGAAAACGCGCCTTCTTACCACACAAAAATGAGTTTGTCTACACACTTCGACAAGATTTCCTTATCTTGTGGTTGTTTTTGAAATGGTAAAGAAGAGGGTTTTGTTTGTTTTGTTTTGTTTTAAAGGAGGCTATAGCATGAACCATTTCACTCTCAAGTAAAAGCACCCAGAACATCCTAATTAGAGCAATTAACATTGGGTTGCATCAGGACCATGGACTTGATGCATTACCCACCATCCACACTGTAATAGCTGGAGCTATTTTAGTAGCCTTTCCTTGAAATGGTGATCTAGATGAGTGTGGAACTGGTTCAAATAGTATTTATTCCAAGTTGGGCTGGTGTGGTGAGTGTTCCTGGTTCTATTCTGCACTGTAATACCTGCCTCTGAAGTGTTTATAGAGAAGCCAAATACAGGCTCTGGGAGAAACCGCTTGAAAGGACTTGAAAGGAGGTTATTTGAAGTCACTGCCACGCTACATCATAAGTTTATATATGTCACTGACAGAAAAGAGAAAAACTGTGTGTTGAGAATAAAAGCCTTCAGCAGACACGTGTCCAATATTCTGCAGGAATGCAATGAGCGTGTATAGTTTCTCCATATTAATTTAAGTGGCCTCTGTTTGTTTGCTTGTTTGTTTGTTTTTGTGTTTATTGGCTTCCCAGCAAGGGATTTAAAGGGAGAGGCAATTTAGCCACTCTAGGGAGAAAGCTCCCAGACTTCACAGGGCAATCAGCAAAAGTGAGCCTTTCATGCTTTCCCATTGTGTCCCCTGATTAACACACAACCTCAGCCCACACAGGCCAGCACATCACCACCAACTCAGTCACATCACTGCAATGCCCTTAGACCTCCAAAGACTCGGGCCTGGTGCTTCTCCTTATCACTAACAGCACAAGTAATGACTGGCTTCAGTCACTGTGACACACCACATATATTACCATCTGCTTCTACACCATGGTGTCACCACAACCAGTCTATGTTTGACCTTATGAAGTCTTCAATTTACCTCTGACCCTCCGAGGTCACTGGTACCACTCTGGTCTGAGCAGCATCTATCATTCTCTACGTATCTGGTACATCTGCAAAAGCCTCGTCTTCCTAAACACCAGAATCACAGGTTCTCTAAAATTTACATTTACTCAGTCAATTTTGTATTGAAATATTCCCCAAAGTGTATCTTGATATGAAAACCAAACCAAAGAAATACAAACGTTATTCTTTTTAAAATCTACCTATGGCAACCATGTTTGAGATATTCTCCAGACAGTCCCTTCTTAGAACTCTATGTACCTCGATTAAAGTCTCTGACTCTGGAATTACAGAAGACTATTTCTCCCTCTAACCTGGTCTACATCATACTTATTTGAACAGATGACAATCATTTCTCCCAGAACATGGATAAATGGAACACTTTAGGAAACACTGAAATAGTGTTTAACTCCACACCTTGTCAACTATCAATGTATTCCACATTTCTTTCCCAACTCGATTGCTCAGATTGTCTCTCTATCATCTCTACCTCCTTTCAACTTGGAAGAAAATGCTGCTAGTCTTCAGAGACTAATAAAATTCTTCATTCAGAAAATCTTTCTGCTACCACCTCTTCCTCGGGCCTCTATCATCCTCAGTCAGAGCCCAAACTGCTTAAAGGAGACCACGAACCTTGCTTAGGAGGAAGTGTTTTCTCCACGTCTAGTTCTATGTCCGTGCAGGAGTGACCGGCCAGCGGTAACACATGCTGGAGCTACATTAAGCAAAAGGCCAATGGGGCCTTCCTTATCACTTCTCCTCGTACAGCCATAAAGCCATAAAGAAATACAGCAGCAATCAACAGTGGCCTGAATGCATAGCTTTTGGTGAAAGAAAAGATTCAAAGAAAGCTGGAAAGATTTAGAAAGAGAAGCAGCAAGACATTAGTTTTCTAAAGCCAGTCAAGCTGGGCATCAGGCTTGCTGTCCGTAATCGGAACAAAGATTAGAGGATCTCTGTGAGTTCTGGGTCAGCCTGGTCTACATGGTGAGTTCCAGACTGGCCTAGTCTAAGGAGTTCCAGGTCACCCAGCCCTACGAAGTCAAACTGTCATCCACCCATCCATCCTTCCATCTATCTATCCATCCATCCACCCATCCATCCATCCATCCATCCACCCACCCATCCATCCATCCATCCATCGATCCATCCATCCACCCATCCATCCATCCATGAAGAGATCTATCTATCTATCTATCTATCTATCTATCTATCTATCTATCTATCTATGAAGAGACTATCAAATCTTAGTAATTAGAAATTACAAGCTATTTGAGTTATTTAAGGTATTGAAACTATTTTTGAAGAGAAAACAGACTATATACAGTTCTAAGCGTAAAGTGACTACAAGGCAAATCAATCACACAAGCAGATTTATAAACATTGTGTGTCTTTAAAAGGGATCCTGCTTTTTAGGTCAGGAGTTAAAGGGCTCTGTTAATGTGATATATAACATGATTCTTTAAATTACATGATAATTAAACTCAAAGATGAAAAGAATATATACTTCTGAGACAACTGGACGAACTTTAAATTTGTAGTTGTTTCCTGTGGCCTTCACCTTGGTCATCAGTTATTACACCCCCCCCCCAAAAAAAAGAATAAAAAAGATCGACCAGCATTAGGAATCAAGCATATTCCAGGACTATGGAGTAAGTAACTCCTTCATAGCCAAGACAATTACTTTGTCATCAAACCCAAGTTATACACAAATCAACAACTATGATAGAAAACGCCCCAATCACATAGATTTAGAATTCTTGGTGACACACTGATATGTAGCAATGTTCAATGGCAAGCTGGAAAAACTATGAATCTCTGTCTGCACCTGAGTCACCCCTGAAGGTCTTTCTCCAGCAGAGGTTTCCATGTCATGTGCCAATATTTTGCATTTTTCACCGAGGAAATTACCAACTTGGTTTCTGTCGTTCAATAAAGCTTTCCCCAAACTTAAGCAGCCCATCCTTACGTGCTTCCCCATGCTCATTTAAGAATTTTATATTTCGCATTCAGTACCTTGTGATTTATTTTACATTTTAGAATTTCAACAGGAGAAATTTGATAATAGCAAACTGGTAAGAACTGTTAGAGACCCAAAGGGGCAAAACATCGATGCAACAACAACAACAAAAGTAGCAATAATTTTATCAGCCTTTATGAACACGCTATATATGTGCCTTTCCACTGGGCACTGGCTGAAAGACAAGAAACCCACTTCTATGCCTCACATAATGCAATAAAGTGCATGTCATGGAGAGGAATACACATGCATGTGAGGATATGATATAGGCAGGAAGAGTTCATAACAAAAGCAGTGCTGTAAGAGAGTGTGTACTAAAGAAGCTTGCAGTCAGCAAACACGAGAAAGAAGGCCGCAGTTGTGATCAGCCCTTGCTCTCACCCACAGCTTCACTAAGCATTTGTACACTAGGACCAGTGAGACCCCTTTGAATTCTAACTCCCTACATCCCTTTCCAATTCAGAATGGCACAGAGGCATCCATCTTCTGAAGACAGGATGATGTGAAGGGCACTTTAGAGCCAGACAGATCCGAGTGTACATTCAATTACTAGATTATAATTCCTTTCCTTGTATTATGTGTGTTACAATCAGAGATGACACATTTAAGACATGCAACCCTAATTGGTATGGGAGGAAAAGGAAATTATCCTCAGAGAAGGCTACAGCACAAAGTATAGTGTGGAGTTTCTTCTCGGGCACTGAAAGGCACCAGAGTCCTGTCACTTTCAACAAATGGTAATGTGGAACCCAGTGACCCACCCAACTGTGGGAAAGGGACTTTTTATCTTCACCAATTGTACTAATTGATGGACACATAAAATCAACTTAATCAAAGTTTCCCTGATATGGATATATGTTGGATTACCTCACTGTATTTCAAAGTATCAATCTGTACTTTTCTGCGGGTGTGAAAGTGTTAAGGCTGTGTATCTGAAGAGCCAAGGGCTACAAGAGGACAAATATCCAGATTCCCCTCCTGTTTTGTTGTGTAGACACAGGACTTCATTCCAGGATACACTGGAACACGCCATGTAGCTCAGGCTTGCCTTGAACTCACAGCAAAAGTCCTCCCAAAGTGTTCTACTGCTGGAATCACATACACGAACTGCCTGCCATGCCCAGAGCAGACTTCTAACTAATAGGTTATTCTATGTTTCCTGTCTGTCCCTGTATTGGAATATATTAAAGACTGCTATCAGAGATTCCCAAAGACCATCCAACATTTTAGAGTATGTTGAAATGCATAGAGACCACTACAAAGCTGGGCAGCATCAAAAATGTTTACAATCAGTTTATATCAAGTGAATAGCTTACTGAACACCACACGTGCTTTAAAGAAAGAGAAAAACTGAGTTCTTAGAATTGAAGAGCCAGTGTGGGGCCTGGCATAAATGAGACCAAGCTTCCCCATAGCGTGTTACTAGCTTTTCCTCAAACAATGTAAGTCTCTTAGCCATGGTAACAAGTTAATGAGATGCATGAGAATCTCTGGGATTCAGAGTCCAGGAAGAGAGAATACCATCTCTTGCCACCTTCTATGCCACCAGGAAGGATGACACTGTGCATGCCTGACTGATGGTGACTTTTATTCAAAACACTTAACCCCAGTGCACGTTGAAACTCAATCCAAATATTTAACCTTGTAAGTTCCAAACTGTACTGCTTGACACCTCAGTATTGAATTAGCATAACTGGCTAACCTAAAGGGACCTTTAAAAATCTTTCCATTCAACTCAGCAGCCTCAATGCTTTCCCCCAAGTGAGGATAATTTTTTTCTTGTCTGCAAAATGTTTAATAGGGTTAATGAGCAAGAATATTCCCCTTTATGGATACCATGGATTGTTAACATTTACATTAAGGGGAAACAAAAAATTTTTAAATGTCTCATCTGTGATTACCAACTGCTCTTTCCTTTGACAAATGACAGAAGCCTGATGCTGGGGGGCAGGAAGGCTGCTCCATTTATCAATTAAAATATCTTCATGGCCTGTGGAAGATTTATGCTTTTGAATTTATTATATTCCTTAACACGCAACCCCCCCCAATAAAAAACCTTCTTCATCCTCTCTTTCCTTCCTCCCTCTCTCTTATCTCCCCCCCCCCATCTCTTTCTTTCTGATAGGGATAGGGTCTCATTATGTAGCCCTGGCTGGCCTGGTACTTTCTATGTTGCCCAAGCTCTGAATTCACAGAGATAACCTAGCTTCTGCCACCTGAATACTAGGATTACAGTTGTCTGCCACCATGCCCAGCTTAACCTAAAGCATATTTTTGCTTCTTGAATTTAATGTCTTCATTGTGCATTTAATACTAATCTATGAGGAACTGGAGATGACCTCACTAGCTCTCCAGGTATCATGGGATTAAATCTATATGAAATAAAATGCAAACTAGAAAGAGGAAGACAACAGAAGAAAGTAGCAGAAAGTCTTTTAAAGGTCTCTTTTCAGTGAAAAAAAAAATATGTATCTACCTATACATACTTCCCTATTGTCTTCTAAGGATACATTGCAACATTATATTATAGCATCTATAAATGAAGAGTCTGAAAACATTTGTATTATGTTTTAATAACTGCAAGCTTCAACACAAAAAGGTTCCCACTATATAATTATAGGACTAACAGAGTGTTGCTAACAGCTGATAGTAAACTGAAGCATCTACAACAATTACAGAAGGCATTTACAAACAAAATGTCTAGCTCTCTGGAACACAATAGTAAGGGATTTCACCTTTTTGAATCAACAACTATTTTGTAAGCATCCTATGAAGCTTAACCACCATGATTCTCCAATGTGCCTCTGAGGAAGCAAAGGCTATAGTGATTAAAAGAAACATCCAGGCTGCAGATGAATAAAGTTTCACAATCACAAATCACTGCTAGAATCCAATCATACTCCAATGCCCTCTTCCTGCCTTGGTTGAGAGCGCAAGGTTATATTTGTGTTAGTCCTTGGAAGAGAACGTTATCATCTCCAAAGCAGAAAGTAAATCAAGATCTCAAGTTCCACCTATAAGCAAGTGTTTATGTAAACACCAGACGCTGTCAGGCTGAGAGACATGGCACAGTCAGAGGCCACGGGCCATGTCCTCCTTAACTGAAGGTTTGATTTGAACAGTGTCCTTCAGACCTCAGACCCTGACCATCCCACTAGACAGCTGATGTCTCAGGCAGAAACCCCTTGCTGAAGTGGGGCATTCTCCCAGACCCTACTTTCAAATCAAAAAATCAGGGGGAGGAGAGGCCCTTGGGCCTGAGGGTATTAGATCCCCCAGTATAGGAGAATGCCAAGGGGCGAAGACGAGAGTGGGTGGGTGGGTGGTGGAATACCCCCATAGAGGCAGGGGATGGGGGAGGAAATAGGGAGGCTCCAAAGGGGAGATCTGGAAAGGGGAAAACATTTGAAATGTAAATAAAGTAGAAAAAATAAAAATTAAAAAAAAAAACAAAAAAACAAAAACACAGATTTAAGACAAAAAAGATTTGTCTAAGCAGTAGTTATGCCTCATGTCCTGGTGAGGACAGTGACATTCAAAATGTGCATCAGAACCAGAGTCAATCTCATCCTTCAGTCTGATTCCAAAGTCCATGTTAGCCTGAACATCACAGTGCCAGCATACAAGTACTGCCATTTAAAAACCTGTTGCCTCTCACCTAAAAAAAAAAGATCTGGCATAAACCTGATTTATTTCTCCATCTGTCACATAACTAAATAAAGACTTTGTATAGTAATTAGATAATTTCTAGAGAACTACAAAAATCCACTCAGTGAACACATTTTCATTAATTCTGTAGTAAATTCATACATGTTTAAATTTATTTTTTAAAAGAATCTGCTGCATAGAATTTCAAGTTCCTAGACCCCTCTGAAATCCACATATCAAATCCATAGAACTCTAAGTATAATTCTGCTTTACACAGACCTGAATGTCTAAAGCCAACCACTGTTATTATGAACTTGGTGTGAGCCTCTCTCCCAGGCTTACACCTCATCTCTTTGCTCTTCTTTAAAGGTCTCTTTTCCGGCCAACAGCTGCTCTTGTATCAATGTCACACTACCCAGACATCCAGGCTTAACAATCAAGGAACAAACACAGATGAATACAGAGGTTGTCCACCTGCTCCCACCCAGAGGGAGCCACCTTCTGAGGCACATATCCTCAGCAGGGAGGAAGCAATCAGCAGCCTACTGTCCAGGCTTCCCTGAGCAATGAAAAGCAGGGCTTAAACAGGATGTGGTCCTGTTCCCTTCCCATAATGCACTCTGTTGAGGAATCAAGTGGGCATTCTGTTTTGTTGATGGTAGTAGGCTGACATTTTGTTTGTTTGTTTGTATGTTGGTTTGTGTTTTCTCCTAGTTGGACTTATAAAGGATGTATCAAAAATAAACATAGAAGAACAAATAGCAATGAGATACAGATGCAGCAACTGGACAGTAAAAATGTCAGCCAATGAGTTACTCCCAATATTCAACAGAAGTGAAATCAAATGCTTTAAACCAAAATTATTATTATTATTATTTATCACTATTACTACTACTCCTCCTTCTTCTTCTTCTTCCTTCCCAGTTAAAATTAAGCCTGAGTTGGGGAGTAACAGACTCACTTCCAGGTCAGCACACAAATACTTCATATTCTGTGACTGCATTTGATAAACTCAATTAACTGTCAACACACTGGCTAAGATTCTTAGACATTGATCAAATTTTGAACAAGAACAGCAACAATAACATGTACATGAGAATAACAGACAAAAGCCACACACTGAGGGTGCTCATCGAAGAAAGATGATGATTTAATGAAGTTATGCAGGTTGAAATATAATTACCCCAAAAGGACCTTGCTTTCGCATCAACTACAACAAAGGTCTCTGTACATTTGGATGTTTTTTTCATAGACACATTCTTAGAAATTATATAAATGAGAAGCAAATGGTGACTGTCAACTTGGCACAATTCACCATCTGCTCGTTGTGTAGCTAGTCAAATCCAAAGCATTGTTCAAAGATTATATACACACAATGATACTGTTGGAAGCAAAGGGCCCTGTCTTGTTTATGCACCCTCAACATATATTCATAATGACATATTCAGGAAAATATGTCTTTACAATGCACAGACAATGCACATGCAGAGGCAACAATCTATGATAAATAAGTACTTTAATAAACAGTAGAAAAATCACCTCTCTAAAATAGAACAGCTATTTTGTGGACAATTTAAAAAAAAACATAAACTAATTAACAAAGTATCCACTTTAAATGGACATAGAAGAAATGTTGCATTTGCCACAGAAGGATCACAAGAATATTATTTATAGATATTAATTATAACCTCGTGACCAATCAAAAAAAAAAAAAAAAAAAGAACAATGTGTTCATACTTGCTCAGTCTGCTCCCGCTCCCACTTTCAGTAGAACCTAAGGCAGCAGAAAGTGTGTTCAGTAAGGAACGCATCCACGACATGATGGCTTCACACCAGACAGTGGCCAAGCATGAGCTCAGAACTGAATTGTATATACACCATGCCAGTGTAAATTCATAACATTGTAATAGAAAATCCATTAAATAATTTTACAACAGTTCTAAAACTTGATTTTTTTTGTTTGTTTGTTTGTTTTTTTTTTGGTTTTTTGAGACAGGGTTTCTCTATGTAGCCCTGGCTGTCCTGGAACTCACTGTGTAGACCAGGCTGGCCTCAAACTCAGAAATCCACCTGCCTCTGCCTCCTGAGTGCTGGGATTAAAGGTGTACACCACCACTGCCCAGCTAAAACTTGATTCTTAAAATCAAGTTGTATTAAAAATTCCAACTGAGTGAAATAAATACTATTCACAGAATGTGTGCAAGGAAATGGTATTAATTGTGCGCACACACACACACACATATGATCTCTTGGTGGTATACAGATACTATAACACAAAACCAGCACATATGGCTTGTCAATATAATGAATCCCATATTTAAATCCACTGGAGGGCAACAAGCATTTCTATGATGTTACTGTGTGCTGGGAATGGTTGCAGCTATTTTACATCAGCTCTTAGGTCCTGAGAGCCCCTGAGATGACCATATAACTCAAAAGCCTGATGCAAGCCAAAATATTTATGAAAATGGAAGATAAAGTACATGTATGAATAGCCCATAATGAAGCCCACTCTCTTCTAAAGTGAATATAGTCCCTTTATTTATTTATTTTTAAACTGTATTAAGAAATTAAGCTATAAATTAAAATTAAATCAAATCACAGAGAGTGCCTAACCAGATGCCAAGACTGTACATTTCAATAGCTTCACGTTTATATTTGCACTATTGGACAGATTTTTATGCAGTCACATACTATCAAAAACAAAGCCTCCATGACAGAGCATTAAAAACAATTAGATTTATATCCTCCTTCATAACTATCTTCACTACATGTATCCAGCCCTTCCTCATCCCTTAATATTTAGACTTGCTTGTTATCTTTCCTATATGTTGTACTGGAAACATGTGTATATTTGTTTACATGTATACAGCTATATTCTGTTTGAAGCAGAACATGCAGGGTTCTTCTTCTTTCTGAGACTGTGTGACCTTGCTTGATATTACAATTCTAAGTCCATCCATTTTCCTGCATATTTAATGATTTCAGTTTTATTCTAAACCAAATAACACACACACACACACACACACACACACACACACCAATTATACCAAATCTTCATTATCCTTTACTCTGCTGATGTACAAACAAACTGATTCTAATTCTTTGCTAGAGTGATCAAAGCAGAAACACACATGCAGATACAAACATCCTATGTTAGGTACGGTGTGCTTTGAGTACATGCCCAGGAGTAAAATTGCAGAGTCATAAATCATAAACAGTTTCAACAAAGCAGCAGAACACAAAATCAATGTAAGAAAGAAAAGTAGCCTTCACTTATACCAACAGGAAAAAAAAAATATCCCATTTGAAGTAACTCCAAACAAAATAAATATTTAGGGATATACCTCTACAATGAAAACTTCAAGACATTAGAAATAGGGCTCACAGAATATACTAGAGAATACAAAGACCATACATGTTCCTAGATTGGCAGAAATAATAATGTGAAAATGGCTAAACTATAAAAATTCGTTTATGTATTTAATGTAATACCTATAAAAATTCCAACATTATGTTTTATAGGTTAAATAAACAATATAAGAATATATATGGAATCACAAATGACTATGAATACCCACAGCAATCGTAAAGAGGAAAAACACTGCTAAAATCCTTTTAATACTGGACCTCAAATTGTATTTCAGAGCTATAGTGATAAAGACAGCCTGGTTCTGCCATAAAAATACAGTAAGACCAGTGGCATAATAGAACACAAGACCAAGAAATGCAATGGCAAATGTATTAGTTTATTACTTAGTTTTTGACAAAGGAAGCAAGAATACACTTTGAGGGAAGAGCCTCTTGGATAAACAGTGCTGGCAAAAGTAGTTTTTCACTTTCAGAAGAATGATGTTAAATTCTTATCTTTCATCTTGTACGATATAAATTCAAAGTGGATCAAAAACTTCCATTTAAAAACGGAGGTACTGAAACTTCTAGAAGAAAACATAGGGGTGGTCCTTAAGACTTTGGAGTAGGCAAGAAGTTATTTTAACAGAACACCAACAGCACAGGAACTATTGGATGGGACTGCATGCAGATGAATATTCCTGCACAGCAAAGGAAATGACCAATAGAAAAAACAGACGATCTATAGAACAGGAGAAATCTCTATCAGCTATACTACAAACAGGGGCAAATGTACAAAAATCAAATACCAAAGAAATAAAGCTGCCAATCATCAAATGGGCAAAGGACCTGGAGTGACACTTTTCCAAGAAGAAATTTTAAAAAGCCAGTAACCATTTGTAAAAGTGTTCAATATCCCTCGCCACTAGAGAAATGCAAATTAAAACTACTTTGAGATATTACCTCACCCCAGTCAGAAAGGCTGTCAGAATCTTGACAACAAATGTTGGAGAGGATTTGGAGAGACAAACCCCGATTCCCTGTTAGTGGGAGTGCAAATTAATACAGCCATTGTGAAAGTCAGCGTGTGGATTTCTCAAATAATTAAAACACATGCCTTAAGAAACATGCAGACAAAAGTTGCTTCTAGCTTCACTTTCCATCTCTTTATCAACCTTCTATACACTGAGCCCAGGCACTGAGTTCAGACACAACTGCTCACCAGACTCCCCAGCCTTAACTGCCCTGCCCCACCCTGGAGAAGGAAGGAGGTACAAGACTCAAGAGAAGAAGCCAGCAGCATTTGAAAAGATCCAATATGACAGATTAACATGAGTAACCTTGTCACAGAAACCTACAGTAGCATTTCGGGTGTAATTCTGGGTTTTCTCAAAGAAAACAATTTATTAGACTTAAAGGCCAAGATAGACATCTGGATGACATTTTATTGTCTCTTCCCCAGACACCTTTCTGCCTTGGCAATTATCTTCCCATCCCTAACACCCAGCACTATTGCCCAATATCACCAAGAGAAAATAAATTTTATCTAATTTTCTTGAAAATGATGTTATGACCTGGATAGGGCTTCCTCCAGCCCCTACAGCAAAGTCAGACCACTTCTAGACTGGCCAATGAAACTATTAGTCTATGAAATGTGTGAGCACATGACTAGGAGAGGAAGGAAGATTTCTCTCAAGATTCACCACAAAGACAGACAGACAGACAGACAGACACAGACGAACAACAATTCTAACTTCCCCTAGGCAGGTACTGGGATGAAATAGCCCTAGAAAAGTGTAGAGCATGGCAGCATTCTTCCCATGAGCATCTTTTGTGTCTCTCAGTTTCAACCTCTAACCACAAGAATTCATTCTATACCAAGATATTTCAGTTATGATATACTCTTACTATGAAAAATAACAAGCAAATTCATTCTATAAGACGTGATGAAACAGGCCTCAGAATGCTGCATCAGTCCCCACCAATTTACAGTAGTCTGTTCTTCCCAAGGCAATTCAGAAGAGTGCTATCCACAGGTTTACATATTTGCCTAGGGCAGCAAAGTGCAAAGCCATGGGAAGGGCTCATCAGACATCCAGATATCCAGCATGATACCTTCATGCATCTTCATCATTTCATAAAGAATGAAAAGATCAATTGAAAATAACTCAGGAGTTAGTTTCCATCCAAACACTGAATTCATGCACGGGAACAGCAAATACACCACACAAGCAAGCTCTATGATCAGGATAGAAACTTCCGTGTTTAAAAACTCTTGTGTTTTCATTGTTTGGAACGTCATCTCTGATTGCTTTATCACTTTGCATTAACTCTACACTACTCCTTTTTATCACGTGATGTTCACGAGTGTTGGCAATGTCTCTAAAGAACAATTAAATAATGGCCTCTATATTTAAGAAGGTATGCATGCCCTCATACAAAACTGGAATAGCACACCATGAGATCACCTTAAACAAGTGACCAAAGAAACAGAGGACCAGCTTCAGCAGGCAAAGAAAGAGGAGGACCAGCTTCAGCAGGCAAAGAAAGAGGAGGACCAGCTTCAGCAGGCAAAGAAAGACGAGGACCAACTTCAGCAGGCAAAGAAAGAGGAGGACCAACTTCAGCAGGCAAGCCTGGAAAGTTGAGTTCATGTTAGCTTATTGTCCCCTCAGTTCCCCTTGATATTGAACCTTGAACCTTGCCCCCATGAGCTGTGCTGCTTTCACAGGGATCCCCTTCTGTCACTCGGCATGGGACTACCAAGGCTTGACTCTCTGAAATGAAAAACTATTGAATGTAAATGTGTTTCCCATCCCCCTATGTGTTTTCTGTTTTTACAGCATCCAACCTTATGTAATGTACAAGACTGCGCAGTATGAACATCTACACAGACCCATGGCACTACTGTGCCTCCGCACTGTGAATGAAAAGGTGGAGCCCCAGGACCAAGATGGAGCATAGAAAAAATCTGCTTCCACCCATTAGCCCCGGGACCAAGATAGAATACAGGAAAACTCTGCTCTCACCTATTTCTTTGAGGAAGCAGAAACATTCAAATTTTATAATTTGAATTCACAAAAGGAAGGAAGGAACAGGAAGGGAAAGGGGAAGGGGAGGGGAGGGAAGGGAAGAGAAGGAAAACCCTATGCCCTGTGACTTCCAATTACTCCTAGGAACTTACCTGGACCTTTCTCCAAAGCTATGACCAGAGAGGTCTGGCCCCTAATCCCAGTGACAAGCCTCCTGAGATCTGTTCCTCCTTATTGCTGATCAATGCTGTCCGATGCCACCTATCACATGTAAATTGACACCTACATCACATCATAATATTCACACTCCAGTAAAATCAAGCATCTTTAAGTTTTCATTATTTCCTATAAATCTTCTAGACACAATCCTTGGGAACGAAAAGGAGGAGAAGAGGGAAAGGGAAGAGAGAGACTGCAGCGAGGATGTGGCCCTTGGGGTAGAGGAATCAGCAGTCAGTACTGACATCAACTTCAAACATTTGCATCTTCTCTCCTCCAGCCAAACTCAGTACTTCCGTTCCTTATTTCACCAGAGACCAGACACTCTTTATCCTCACTTTATACAATAATGATTGATGACAACAACGATGACAATGATGACAATGAAGCAACAATAACAACAACAGTGGTAAAGTCTAGGTACACCATCCCCTTTGATTTCCTGCTTCCAGTACTTCTTCGATGCTGCACTATCTGTGCACCGCACACTTTCTAAATCACACCTGTGCACTGGAGTGCAGGGAGGTTAGAGCAGGCAGACTCTGCCTTCTTCACCAATATTTTATTATCTTGGTTATATTTACAACTAATTAACTGTTTCACACCCACACACAGAAAACCTAATGCCTTAGTATCGATCAATAGTAACCAAATCCTGTCAAGATAAATAATAGTGTTACAACTTATAAGCTAATCCCCTGGAAATTAAAGTTTCCAAATTTTAAGCAATTAAGACTTATGTAAATGCTGCTTTTACAATGTTTGTCTTCTGGACAGCATTTCCCCGTGGAAATGCTCTGTTCACAAACACACAGGGAGATCCTCTAGGTTGTTGTCTTGTCTTGTCACCACTGCCTTTCATACTGTGTTAATACTGTATTTTCTTAAGGAAATCATAAAAGCAAACCCTGTCAAGTCTTCTGCTGGCTTTTCTCTTCTCGTTTCTTCTCTCTTTTAAAACAGGGTTGTTGATTTCTAAATCATTCTGTCCTTCTTTTAGCTACATACTTCTCATTGGAGATACTTTCCTGTTATTCGTGGCTAAAATGGGGGGGGGGGTAGCGATGAGTGCATCTAAAGACTCTTATTCCGTTTTTTGCCCTTGAACATGATGTAGAGCTTCTATTCACTACTCTTGCTTCACTGAAGCTCTCTCTGTAAACACATATTGTCACAAAGGTCCACATGTGGATTCGTCCTAGAGATCAGTTACTAACATAACACAGAGACTACAATCATCATCCTTTCAGATGAGAATCCGAGTTTGAATTCAACCGGCTAAAATCATCACACATCAGAAGAGGCTCATACCAACCAAGAGAAGGATGCTGTCTTTCAGATTACACTGCAATCAGCAAAGTACAGTCTCAGCCACTGTTGCTTCAGTCCAACCCTGATGACATGCAGGTATCGAATCATATGACAGTACTAGAAACCACAAATGTCCACCTGCTAGAAATGTAACCACACATGCTTTCAAAGCACATCAGTCAAGATCGCTACCCAACAATGATGGCAAATATGTGGTGAGCCAAGGTGCCAGCTCACTTGGGCCAGTAGGAGCCGATATCAAGTAAAGTTTATCTTCAACAGAGAGTTCCATTTAAATGACCATTTAGAAGTTTGATGTGGTTACAGTGAGTGGCGGAGACTACAGAATGCTAACGAGGAAAGGAGTCAACAGGCCTGTTATGAAACCGCTGTGTGTTTAGGGAGTGTTTGCCAGCATGACTACCTGGTCCCAGGAGTAGCAGCACAAGCAGGTCTGTTTGTCTAAGAGAGCAGAACAAAAAGAAGAACTGTCATTTATTGTGTGTGTCATCTGTGGAACCAGATATTTTCAGGATCATTCAAGAATATATCACTAAATAGATATATTCTATTTAGCGTCCTCGATGATGCTATGAAGTGATTTTGTTCACTGCTATGTTTTCTTCACAATTTAAAAAAAAAAAAAAAAAAGCTTGTGGAAGATGAATGTAGCCAAGATCACCTAAAATGAGTGGGGAGATCTGAATGGATCTGCTGAGGGTGATGGGCCCACCCCTGCCCTCCCAGGCACCTTGGAGAGGTCCTTACACCCGAAGACACTTTCCAGCTACTATTGACTCAAGGTTTATTCCATTTTCATTGTCTTGCTTACTCCTTCATGAACACAGACTGAAAGGCTGACTAAGGGACAAAGGTATCCTAGTGGTCTCAAGGGAAAGCAGTAAAGAAGCTAGTTGCCTCTTCTTGAGTTGAGAAGTAGAGATCTCCTTCTGGCCTGTATGACATTTTTTACAAAGTTCTGTATTAGTGACAGAACCCAAAAAGGATATCATCCATTTTACCTCATAGAAGCTGTTATTAGATTGCAAATAGGTCCACAGATATTCATTATTTGTGAACTACGTTAACCCTCCCTAGAGCACAGAAACCAGAGGCAAGTGACTAACAATAACATCTGTATTTAGAGGCAGTGATGCTACAATAATTACAGGTATTGTAATAATATAAAATACCTGGAATGTATCTGGCATGTAGCCTGCTCTGTTAAGTTGATGTTATTATGATGGGTGACTTATCTATCTACCAATTGGATACACAGAGCCTTCACACACACACACACACACTCATGCATACACACACGCATGCACAAGATAGATAATACTAATTGGTGTAAATTACGTAAAATGTTGCCTCATATGTAACCAATAATGTTAATGTTGGGGAACTCACTTCCTAAGTAGGATCAGAAAAATGCCATCTGAGTTAGCAGTTCCCTTAGTTAGACTTTGACAGGAATGGTACAACTTTAACAAAACAACAACAAAAATAACTTGTGTATTTCTTTTTCTGAGGAGTTCTCATCTTATTTGTTCCCACCCATCCCTCATCTCTCCCCCCAAGCCATGGTAGAAATTCCTTGGATAAAACCCTGAAGAATGGCTCAGCTTGGCTGTAGTCAACCTTTACAACGAGGTCATCTTATCTTCTTGAACCTCATCTCTGAGACCTGAAACCTCATTGGGAAGAAAACAGACAAACGGTCAGTTCTCAAAATCTAACCATTCACACCCTAAACAAGAATTCTCACACAAGTATTCCCAGTCATACAGGAAGGCCTAGCATGCAAAAACCACAGTGATTTCTGGGTTTGAGTCTTTGACTGCGTCCAGACAACAGGTAGGCCCTCTTCATCTTTGCCTTGGGATTCCCCATTTACCAAAAACAGGAACTAGAGGTTTGCTTCAGTTTATGTGTAAGTGCTTTTATTACTGCAAACACTTCCTTCTCCTCACTGAGGAAAGCAGCTTTATATTCATCTAACCCCCCACCACCCCATCACTGCACCCAACCACCTTACAGGCCGACTGGTACTTCTCATGTGTCTTTGAGATAAACTCAGTTTTGGAAACGGGCAAAGCACAGGTCATGAAGCTGAGTGAAATGGAGCCTGCATCTTGGCAATTTCTTTTCATTTCCTGGATTCTCGCCTCCTCTCCACTGGATGGGGCAACAATCATTCATTCAACAACTGTCTACAATAAGGTGACCAGGCTCTCCAGGAAGATCAGGAAATCCTGGCAGCTTCAGCATCCCCATGCACAGGTGAGTCCGCATAGTGAGAACCACTTCTGTACAGCTCAAGTTATACCAGGAATACCAAGGATGTTCTAACAGAAGTACTAGCTCAACACGCATGGTGTTGGAATTCATGTGATAAGGATCAGTGCGATCTGATTAGAATTATAAAGCACATTATCATTTTATAGGATTTATCTACACACTGAAATTATTATATTCAGAAAAACAGAAAATTCTGAATAACATTTTAGATTTCTTGGGTTCAAAGAAAAAAAAGAAATCTTCCTTAACAGATGATGGTCTGTGATCAGAGCAAAATGATATACAAGTTAAAAGGAGCTGGCGTACCTCTCACGCCTATCTCTCACACCTACCTTCCTTGGACCAGCACATTCTGCATACACAGCTACTGTGTTAGCCACAATCCCCAATGACTGTGGGCCCCACCTGCACCTCCTTCAAAAGTGTATCCTGGCAAAAGACTAAGTGCCTCAGGAGACAGAGACAGAGAAATGTCCTGAGCCTTCTGGTTCCAGTTGCTCTTGTCTTCAGCCTCTGTGCACTTCAGCTAGCCAACCAGTTCAAGAAGCTTTACTGTAAGAGACTGTCTCACTGAGGAACTGTTTTCTTAATGTCTCATTCCCAGCTGTCTGACAGAGCAAATGACAATACAGGAACCTGTGAGTCTGAGACCTGGACAGCAACAGTACAGGATGTTACAATGTCTCTGATTCAACTTGCCCCTGACACAGTTCACAGGTGACAATTGTGTGTGTGTGTGTGTGTGTGTCTGTCTGTCTGTCTGTCTGATCTATTAGAATGTAATTTTAAACTTCCTCAGCATCCTGACTTCCTTTCTAGACTTCCAGAACAATTCACAATCCAAAAGGAAAACATTTAAAGCCTTACACAAAATTTAAATATCCTGATAAAAAACATTCCTCAAAACAGCCTATCTGACTTCTTAGGAAACCTTTTCCTTTCCAATACCATTCTAATGTGTCTGGGAATGAGGATGATGATCTTCTGTGCCTGAAAACCGTGTCATCTAAAGACATCTTCATCTAAGAAGGTCTTTCATCGTGAAACAATTTCAGCCTCAGGCCCAGTGAGCTGAATTAACTGAAGACTGGAGGCAAACGGCACACTTTGCTGTGTCTCTTCACTATGCTTAAGTCCAAAGGACTTTTCTCTTTTGTGAAACAGAAACTTCTGGAAGGACCAGAAGATCTGTAAGTAATTGATTGTAGAAACTGACCCCTGAGGATTTCACAATTATATCTCAATCGGTACCATCAAGGTTATCTATAAGAAGTGTTCCTTTCTGTTTCTGTTCAGCAGCACCCTACATCTTGGCTACTCCTATTTCCAGAGAACTAGAAGGGCAGATTCATTAAAGCAGACCATGTAATTAAGTCCTAGAGAATAAGTGAGATCTTAAGACAAAAGAGAGGGATGGATGGAATGAGGGAGGGAGGGAGGGAGGGAGGGAGGGAGGGAGGGAGGGAGAGATGGATGGATAGACGGGTGGATGGATGGATGGATGAAGTAAGAGAGGGGTTGGGTAGTGGGGGGAGAAGATGCTTAGTAGTATCTAACCTTTCTAAGAAGTAACTAAAGGCAACTGTCCAAGAAGAATATGCATAGTAAGTATGGGAACATCATCGACCTTTACTGAGTTTGTGCTGTCCTTTACTCTCTAGCTAAGCACATGCTATGTATTGTTTGACTTAACATTCACCAAACTGGATGAGGTAATTACTGCTGATTATCTCCATCTTAGAGATACTAAACCTACCTTCTGGAAAGCTAAGTCACACCGACAGATCAAGTGGCAGTCTAAGCACTTACAGCATTTGGGGATAGGCCTGACCCAACCCTTCAACACTGTAGTCACTTCATAGTGAGGGAGTATTAGGAAAGCCTCTGAAGAAAGGTGTAGCAGCATCCATATCTAGACTGGACACTGCAGAAGCAGATACTTAAACCTAAAGCTACAGAAAGAATGCACTTGCTCCTTAGGATTTAGAAGACAATCTACATGTTTTGATATAGAATCGTTCTTCCACATTGTTTACCCTTGATTCAGATTCTAAAAGCCATGGCCCTAATAGCTCCATACTCTCAAAGCATCTCCAGTCACCGCAGAGCCATTGATTTTTAACACATAAATCTAGGGAATAAAGAGACTGACTGGGCAAAGGGCTCAGCAGGTAAAGGCACTTGCCACCAAGCAGGATGATGACATGAGTTCAATCCTAGACCCCACAAGGTAGAGAGAGCCTCTTTCTGCAAGCTATCTTGTCACTTCCATATCACTTCCAGTCACATAAAGCAACATAAATAAATGACTGTAAATATTTAAAAGAAAAAAACCTGTTCAGATAGTTTTATTTTTGAAAATGTATCAGGGATACTATTACAAAGGACCGGGCCAGAGATTCACATAGTGGTGTATTAATTCAGAAATTGATTTGTGTGAAATTCCAGACAACCATTGACCTCACATTTGTATCACCTGAAAACTGCAAATATTCTATATGTATTATTACCTGCCACACACACACACACACACACACACACCCCAAAATAAAGGCTCAAGCACATGTTTATTCCCTTCAGAACTGTCTAACTTAATTTTTCTAACTACTTATGTCTGCCTATAGGAGTAAAGTATGAACTGTTTTGGACAATGATTAACCTTCCTACATAATAGAAACAACAATTCCATCTAAGATAATTTCCTAAGAATTATTCAGTGAGTTAAATATTGACAAGGAACCAGAAGAAATGGAAAGCCTTTAGCAAAACACATCTCCTATTCTACTCTTCAATGAAAAAGAAGGGCTCTCCCAGTGTCTTCCACATTCTACCAAGACTAATTCTGAATATTGGCAATAATAAACAATGGACTACCATCTTACAGAAGCATTTTAAGTGAAATCAATAAAAGTGCACACATATACCCATGGCCTTGGCCCTCACCCAGGATGACCGTAGGCTCTTGGTTCATATCAGAAGACCCAGTTAGAGTTAGGAGTGCATGGGGCTGAGTGTTGCTGACATGGTTATGGTCAGTGTCTGGGCTGGATTTCTTTTAAGCTAGGAAAATAGGATGTAGACTTAAATGGAGTTTCTGAGAAGTAATAAAAGTGTTGTGCTTTATGCAGTAAGAACTAAAACACCTCGGTAAGTGCCTAATTCAAACGTCTTGTTCTACAGAACAGAAACGGAGCAAATGGTGAGTGAGGCAACCCCGTGGCCTCAGCACATCTGAGAATAGGAGACATGCCTCCAGACTCACAGTTTTATGCTCCTGGGACTCAACAATGTTCTGCAATTTTTAACTGTGCATAATGTCCTCCAAGAATAATGAAGAAAATGCAAACAAGGCTGGTGTTAGCTATAACTCCAATCTACCCAAGGACCTTACTCCCAAGGATATGGAATGAGGGCTTGTCCAAGAGAAAATTTGCATTAAAATCGGCCCAAGGCTGACTTTGTGGCGTTATGCTGCTAGGCAATAGACTCAGAGGAATAAAAGGAGGCAGAACAAGTAACTGAAGGGAAACAAAAGTAAAAAATGGCCCGATCATGATCCTTAGGAGACACGGTGCTGACATGTATACGGAAACCCTGTGTGAATGTGTGTGTTCGTGCTTTGTGTTATACGTAATGGGAAAAATACAACTGAGCTGATGAACTGAATCCGTTAGGAGTTGGGAAGTTTATTTTTTCTTTTTTCCTCTTTGCTTTTTCTTTTTTTTTTTCAGTTCTCACTCTTCTGAAGGCAACACTGGAACAAAGGTCTGTACATAGGCAGTTATCACCTATTGTATAGCTAGGAATCTGGAGCATGTCATTCATCTCAGAAATCCCTAGACCTACAAATACTTAACAATCTCATGGCCCTTAGCCCAGGGCTAAACACTTGAAATACCCAAAGAGCTTATACTAACAACAATCTTGACTCCACCTCAGATCAAAATTAAGTCAGAATTTCTGGGTGTGAGCCTTAGGCCTCGAAGTCACTTGGTTCCTTGGTATTTCAAATGCATTCAGTGAACAGAAAGTCTCTGAATATTGGATTCATGGAGAAGATGACCTGGTTCATGAAGAAGAATCTCTGGTTCCTCTCTAAGAAGGGAACTGTCTAGCACTTCAGGGCCATTTGAACTATGAATTTTATGTTTTTTATTCTGTTTCATCCAGTATTTTCTGAGTTTTCTCTTTCACCATAATTAATTTTAAAAAATAAAAGAGTATAAACACACACACACACACACACTCCGAACTCCCCAGTTGCCACTAGAAGTATTTCTCCAGACCAGCAGGATCCATTCCCTGAACTCTCCATTCCTTTGTTCAAAGGGTGTGTGTGTGTGTGTGTGTGTGTGTGTGTGTGTGAGATCCATTTAGCTCCATTACCTTCAAATTAACATTACCATTTATTTCTTTATGTTGTATACTTTATGTGTCACACAAGTTTCATCCAGGTGTAGTGGCAACACAGAAATGCTATTCAAATCCTTTCTTCCTAAGCATGCTTCACGTGCCACTAGATTACAGCCAGTTAGTTGGGAGGAGAGAGATAGTCAGGAAAGGGCTTTAAGTGTCCAACGCCATAACTGGCCGTCTCCACCCAAAGCTTCCCTTCCATGGCATAACCTCAGATTATTGCTAATCACATGATTGGTAAATGTGCCATGGTATCTGGATTGTAAACCTAGCAGAAAAATTAGTACAGTTCAAGTAATCTCATAAAGTCCTTTTTTACACAGTAAATCAAATAAAGCATGGCCCTTTTACATGCCTTTTATCAATAAAAACATTCCTGGAGAGAGCACCTTCACCCTAAGTGGGTTGGTTGGTCTCTCTCCCTGCCTCTCTCTCTATCTCTCTTTGTCTCTCTGTTTATCTATCTATCTATATGCCTATATGTTTATGTGTGTACATATACATACATATATTCATGACTTACATTACTAAATTAGAAAAACTTAATTCCTTAGTTTTGATCTATTGGCATTTATAATTTAAACAAAAACTGATATACAAAAACTGAAGTGATTTCTGAGTCACAGACAGAAAAGTCCTTTTGAATTTCCTCCGTGAACTAGAACATGCATACGGAAACCAGTGAGCCATCAGCACACAACACACAGAAGAACAGCCAAAGCACGAGTGTTGATTCAGCTGGCCTTTGCCCCCCAGCCTCAATATTGACCAAGGTTCTGTAAGTGCAGGTACACAGGTGACATTGCAGTGTCAGCTCCTGTGAGAATCTGTTAAATTCGGTCATTGAACACGTGTCCTTTTGCATCAACGAAGAACTAGCGGATGTGCTATGGGAGTGAGGCAGGCAAGGTATGAAGTTTATACGGAGAGAAAAGGAACAGAGAGGACACAGTGAGCTTCAGACAACAAATGCCTTTACTGAAAAGGAGCTGTGAGAGGTCAAATCTATGTAAAATCTTACCCTCATGCTAGAATGTGATACAAATGGTTTAAATATCTGTGTAGGCCAAATAATTCCTAAGCTACAGGTACCTTCCCCCACCCCCAATGATTTTTAAAAGGATGTTTCAGAAGAACTGAAAGTTTTAAATTATCACTCTTTTCCCTAAGCATTCTACTTAATTTGTTTGTAAGTTACAAAGTGTTGGCCGTATGCAGTAACACGCTAGTGTCTACTTTCTTTCTAGATATTCGAAGATACTCACATCTTGAGTTTGTTTATTAATCCAGACAGAACACCTGGGAGTGCTACCATTACCATGCAGAGAGAACACAAGCAAAAAAAAAAAAAAAAAATTAAGCTGCTTTCTGATGCATGGAGACTCAGGCAGGGGGAAAGGAACCGTGAATCACTTAGAATCACTTAGAAACACAAAGCTTTTTGCTCGCTCACCTCTGTTTTTGTCAACACTGAGGGAGAAGGTGAATGAAAGGTGTGGTGGATACATTCCACAGTCCAAAAAAAAAAAAAAAAAAAAAAAAAAACCCACAAGGTTGACAAGATACAAGCATTGCCTCAAACCAAATGGAATCCACTGAGCCTGATCACAAAAGAGTGAAACTAAGACCCCCCCACTGTGCTGGTCTTTAACCTGTAAACCTAAGGAAAGACCTAAGGGAGAGTTATAGGTACCAGGGTGCAGTTGGGGACAGTAGGGGAGAATGCATGTCCCTACAGTAAGCTCTGCCACATGGTCTACTTAGAGAAACAGATGCTATGTTTTCAGTAATTATTGTTTATTATTGCTAGCATGTATTCAACGTATAAAATATTGGCTGTTGAAGGAATAATTTAAATGTGCTATAGACACAATGGAGTGCTATCAGTCACAAAGAAAACACTGTGTATAAGGACATCTGTGGACCCACAGAGGAGGAACAGGCACTTACATCACATCTGTACCCTTGCCTGGGTTACCATCAGAGACTCAAATAATTGTATGTTCAAATTCACCCTCTTACAAAATGCCTTAAGTGTAACTGTAGTCACTAATCTCACCTCGTTTTTCTAACTTCTTGACTGCCTCACTTGCTCTATTTATCAACAAAACTCTGTTTTATAGTTCATTAGCAGCTATTCTGTTATTTCTGTTCAACTGTTGGAATATATAAAGTCACTAATGACTTTTAACAGGAAAAATTAAGAAAGAAACAGTTACGCACATCTCTCTATCTTTGTGATTTCCATGTAGCCCCAAAATTATTTAAAGGCAAGAAACCTTTAAAGTAAGCACATTCTCAACGAAGCTATTAAATTCTGATAGAGTTGGCTGCCTGACGGTGCTACTAACATGTTACCAAATCACTTTGACTAACTCTTCTCATTTACAATTACAGTATTCTAAACTGAGCTTATACCAACTTCAGTTTTAGGATAAAATTGCAAACCTGTTACTAAGAATGACGTAGAAAACCTCAAGAAAAAAAGATTAGGGAAGGAATAAAGTGAAGAAAATGGACGTACTAGGGTGAGAGAACATGCTAATAACACATCTGTTATAAAGCAAAAGTGGAGGAAGGTTTGGACCAGACACTTCCACCCACCCCAGGGATCCACAAAGAAACTTGCAAGTGATAGCCAGAGGCCAGCAGCAGGAGTTTGCAAGCTGACATGCTCAGCCAGTGACATTCAAAGAGTCTTCCTTTAACAGATGCTAATATCCAACACTGAGAATGAATAGACCGATGCCATATTTTAAAATAAATCATACGATGCCTCCTTTCAGGAAAGAAAATTATCATTGTAATTTAGCACATGCATTAAGGGTTAGGACCGTGCCAAGCTCCGTTATAGTGGTAGCCCAGAGCAGTCAACAGGTAACCTGCAAAGCAACTTTACTGAGAAGAGTCTAGTATTAGAGAGAATGGCCTGGAAGATGGAGCTGGTGCCGGAGAGCTCACAAAACAAACAGGAAGGAGGTGTAAAGGAGCATCTGTCAGCCAAGATTACCTATCCTACAGGTCACCCAGTAACACCTCCCCAAAGGCATGGCAATGCCTTCTCATGGCAGCAGCATACTCTGCTGCATACAAATAACTGACTGATGTGCCTAATAACTTTGATTCATTTGCCCTTAAAAGGAGCAAACGCTATTAACTTGACCTAATTAGAATGTCAATTGAAACATTGTTTATTTGTAAATATTTTTGTATGAATAAATATTTACTAAGAAAAGAATAACTTACCAGATAATATGGTTAACATATGATTCTAAATGAAAAAAATACCTACATAATATATGATTAGTCCTCTTAGATATTTAAATGCTGCCCGAATATTTATTCTTAACTTTAATATGCACTGCCTCTGAAAACTACTTGTTTATAATATGAGCAAAAATGAACTTCAGTCTTAAGAAATTATTTAAAATCTTCAAAAACTGAATCTATGGGGGCTGGAGAGATAGCTCAGCAGCTAAGAGCATTCACTGCTCTTGCCTAAGACTCACGTGTGCATGTGGATCACAATTGTCACAGCAGACAGCTCACAATGGCCTTAATCCAGCTCCAGGGATTCAGCACCACTGGCCCCCAAGGGCACTTGAACTCACTTGTAAATGCTCAGAGACACATACACGTAATTAAAGATAAAGTAGATCATATATAAAAGTTGAAGCCAAAATGAGTGATTAATTGTACAGGAAAAACAGATCGCAGGTCACTCACTATGATTTTCCAATGCAAAATCCATGTAATTTTTATCACTATCAACTTGTATGAGACAACTATTTTTAAACACTTTAGTTAAAATAAATAATTGGATCCTTTTCAGGGATCCACACACTGTCCAGAATTAAACTCAATACAGAGAAAAACCAGAAACTATGAATTCTCAGTAGCTTATTTTCAACCAGGCAGAGGGAAATACAAAAATCCCTGCAAAGTGCATCATTGGTTCAGGAAACCAGAGAACAGGAGTCAAAACTCGGCCACATCTCCATGGTGACACTAGCAAGGTGGCAGACAGTGATTCATGGGTCTTCTGCACCTGGGGAAGAATTGTGCTAGGGACCACAGGCCAGAATAAACTCACACAGGCAAAACCATTCTTTGCTAAGATAGCACTGTAGCTTTCAAGACCACTACAAGTGGGACAGAAAACACAATTATCCCACACTGAACCCATTATCAACTAAAAATAGTAAAATCTCAACCTTTAAGGTCCAATCATAAACCTAACAGCACACTGGTTACATTTGGTGCAACAATGACATTTGCATATTAGCATTCTCTATTCCACTGTTCATAAACCCAAAGACTTTATGCACTCAATGCATATACCTTGGATAGCTATGGAGAAAAGCCAACGGCAATATAGTGACTCCATTTCTATGTTCTGTTTATGAACCTGATATTGGCATGTTATATGTTTAACTGTGTCAGCTCTCAGGATTTCTTGCTACATACTAGCTGCCTAAATGCATAAACAATTTGTTCAGCTCAGAAGAAAACTAATTTACATTACAGGGCAGCAGTCATCAAAATGTTAGTCGTTCGTTTCTGTGTGACCTTTCAGCACGGCCCCTGTGTGCCTGCCTGTAAATTCTCCATCAAAGATGGAAGCCTTCTTCTGTAAAGTTTCTAAGTTGCCACCTCATCCCCTCAAATTCCCCTCTCTCATCTACTACCCCATAGAAGAGAAAAATAAGTATCTTCTCCAGATCCGTTTCCCTGCATTACATTAATTATTATGATTAATTTTCCTCTCTTTAACCTGAAGGCTGCCCACCTGGCTCTGATTCCTCAGCTCCTGCTCAACACTTCACCTCCTCGTTTATTTGTTGAGCTGTCTCTTCTTTGTAGAAATGTGTGTTCCAGATCTTAACATTCCTAGACCCACAACTCTTGCCATTCCAAAATAGTCTGGGTCACACAAGACCATTCTGGTACCTCATGAGCGCAGTTTTTATGTCTACTAAATAAGAAGTATTTCCACCTTTATCCATTCTATCTCTTGGTACCAGTGGACTGAATTCGGACAACCTGTTCTAACTTGCCACTTAGACTATAAATCACCTTGTACCCTGGAGAGGAGAAGAATCTTCTAGAAGTTAGAAACACTTAGACCCTATTCATACTACCTTTGCATTTACAAATCACCTAAATGGCTTCGTCTGTTGTACAAGGTTTGCCATAATAGGAGCTCAAGCTGCCTTTTAAACATTCATTCGGCTCTGACTTGCATTCTAGAATTCAAATAATTATTTGAATCTCTCTCTCTCTCTCTGTCTGCCTCCTATCATACATACAAATGACACGTTTCTACACATAAATGACACAAACAATTATTCGGCAGTAATCATTCAAAGCCTTCCTAAAAAAAAATAATGCATGAGTCCAGAGAAAAGAAAAACATGTTAAGGGGATGTCAACAGGGGTGTGTGTGTGTGTGTGTGTGTGTGTGTGTGTGTGTGTCCTATGTGTGTGCCTGTGTTTGTATGTCTGTGTTTAAACTGCCATAGGCTACAAATCTAAGAAAATTCACTTTTAAAGGTAATCACTAGTCCTTGGACTGTTAAGAGACAAGGGCTCGGGCAGGCCTTAAATTTTGCCTTCTGCCTCAGCCTCCCCAACAGACAGGTAGCATGCTGAGCCTGCAGGTCAGACTATAGTTTTCTCTGGAACACATACACACTTGGAAACATTCATTTTTCCCCACGGCAAGCTCCCTAACATGGAGCTGGTTGTGGGGGAGTCATTCTGAAGAACAGCGCCCACAAATGGAAAAAAATGAACATAACATGGAAAGTGGCACTGACTGCACACTCCACAGATCCGCAGGCAGAACTCTGACAAACACTGTGTGAGAGTGGCAGCTCACACAGGCCACAGTGACCATAAAGCTGCTCGGCTTTGCAGCATCTTCGCAATCCCACAAATGCACCATTCTAAGTGACTAGACCCTCGTTACCAAAAGCAACCATGGGATCCACTGACAGAGCATCCAAGCCCAACAGTGCCCATGCAACCGAAACGCCGGGGAAAGAACTAACTCCATCAAGTACCATGAAGAGGCATCTCAATCGGTTAGCCTATCACACAACACAGAGAAGCACGTGCTGACATCTTAGCTTCCTCTTGCTATGAGGTGCAAAAAATTGGCCATCACTGCAGATTGCCCAAGTCCCTAAATAAACATCTAGGGACACAAAACAAATGTCTATCAATTATTCGAGATTCATTATGCTATCAACAAAAATATATTAGAGTTTCTTTTCAGATAGAACTCCATGGTCCATCCTCTAGAAACAGCAAGCAATGCTTGTCCAACTCACACTTTCTTCAACTTAGGGAGATCTGATTTCTTCACTTATCGGTTTACTGGCCCAGTCCTGAACTCCCTTTGTGTGTCTTTAAAAGTAGAAGAGTCTGTTTTTTAATTACAGTATAACTACTATTGCTATCCCAATAAACTGTGGTTCAAAGACCTTGTCATTTTTGGGTTTTTAATCATAAAGTACTTGAAATAAACTATGGCTATATAAGATTCTATAAATGTTTCTACAGACTACATGTAAAAATCAATTCTAATAATTGTGTGGGTGGCCCTCCTCAATCATATAAAATGCCAAGTTCTGACTCTGTCCAAAACAGAAAAGATGTACAGTCCTATGGGGTTGACCACAGACCCTACTTAGGTTACATACCTTAACCTGGTTTGCTTTCTTAAAAAATTATACTGTTGATAAATTACTATTTTTGTTATACTGTACTTCATATTACATAATAAACATCAGATAAATGTAAACAATCATTTATCTTGTGAAGATGAAATGACTGAACGAGGGACAGCAGTTTGCTCAAGTCAGGTCATATATGTGATTGCCATGGTCCCACAGTAAGTTTAATCTCTCTCTCTCTCACACACACACACACACACACACACACACACACAATCTCAAATAATTCTACCCTCCAAATACCAACAGTCCCAGCCATCTTCTCAAATCTTGATTTCCCATTATAGGGCTCTGGGTGCTGTGTACACTAATGTCCGAAGGCTGGTACGTAATCAACTGTACCCAGCTTGTTATGAATACCAGAAATTCTCACACCTTGATAGAATGTTGTGTCTAGCATGAGTAAAAATCTTTCAAAGACTCTTTCATTTAACTCATAGATATTTCTCAGTGGCCATCGTACATCGGCAAGTGCAAACTATCCATTTTCATCCTTACACACATCACAAATCAGTGATGGAAGTCAAGGCTTGCAGCATCAACAAGATGCACCTTCTTTACCTACTGGTCAAAGAAATCAGTTGATTAAAAAAAGGAAGTTTTATAAATTCCTTTCTTGTCAATAAGCCTAATGACAAGAATAATATAATAAGCAAAACAGCTTTAAACAGAGACAAATTCTTCTAACCCGGGGATCACCATCATGAAGCCTCTTGATGAGTTTGTTTTGATTTTGTTTCTGACTGGTAGAGGACCACAACTCCCCTCCACCTATACCCACACCCCTGCCAGCTTCAGAAACCTGTTGTCTTTGTTGCTGCAGGAGTCAGCACCATCAGAAGTGGACAGCTTCCTACTGCCTCTTAAAAGGAAAAGACTTCTCTCATCCCATGGGCTTGGCCCACCTCATTCAGGAACAAGGGTAAAGACAGATATCAGAGGTGGGACAATTTAAACTCATACACACAAACAGTAGCCAGGATAACAAACATCTGGGATGCTCCTTCACATAACTCATCTCTTAAATTAGAAAGCCATTGTTATTATTATCTTAGTCATTCTTGATAAGCGACACATAATAAGAGCATGATAGACAATACAATCAGTAACTGCAAATGATGTAATTTTTTCATTATTATTTACAAGACTCAATTATTCCAGGTCTACCTGACACACTGTTCCCAACAACAATTTGGGTCCAGATTTTGATTTTGCCACTTCCCTGTGGTACAGGACTTACTCCCCCTTGATGATATGATACTAAAATCAGATATGCAGGTCTTTCTCCTGTCATGAGACTTCTAGTTCGGCCACAGTAATTACAGTGATTGACACATCATCCCACGTACTGAATGCCTTCTCTTTGGCTTAGCCTGTTACATAAATCTTCCCCTTTCCCATAACTGTTCACTATTGATTCCATCACCGACAATTACAAGTAATCACAGCTAAATGACAGGATGTAAAAGTAGGTCTCTTAGGCATTAAAATCCAGGTGACTTTCAGATACATAATGCTTCACCTTATAACATAAAAGGCCCATGAAACAGCATACAAGGAAACAGGCAAGCATTCCAAGTTCACCATTCTATTAGTACCAATCCCAAAGAGTATTACTGAACAGTGCCATGTTTCTCTTTAATACCAATCTTTCACTGTGCTCAGAACTGACTAAGGGTATGAAAGGCAAAGCTGGGCTCTACTCCCCCCCCCCCAACTCCCACCTCACCTTTTCGTTATGCCTCAAGCTTGTCATTCATATAGCACGTATAATAACATTATCCAATAAGACCACAAGAGTTAGTATTTGTTTGTAAAGCGGAAACAGTGTCAAGTGGAAACAAAGGCTGTGTGAATGTTTCCTAAACAAAACTAATCTTCCTGTGTAGATGGCATCGTAGCTGGTGGACTGCAGACTGTTCACAGCACAGCCTCTGCCTGGGTTTTGCATGCATCTAAGTTTTTAACTCATTTTGGTAAATTTTAAGCAAAAGAGTTTTTTTGTTTTGTTTCCTTTGTCAGTGACAAAGCTAGTTTTATCTGTTAAAGATACTCTAATTTGAAGAAGCTTACTCCTACATTTGCATTTAGTTATAGATATTTGAGTAACTTGGAATGTAAGAATCTCTAGAGGATCTTTTCTCCTCCAGGGGCTTTCTATTATCTGGGGTAAAGTGATATGTAATTTCAATTTTCACGTGCATTCAATTCCTGCTCAATCAAAGAAGAGTTTAGAAGATGACCAAGTGAGTAAAGTACTCAAGGATATGGACCTTAATTAAATACCCAGAACCCACATAAAAGCTAGGCTCAGTAGCATCCATCTGTAACCCCAGGGCTCCTATGGGGAGAGAGGAGGCTGACACAGAAGAATCCCCAGAAGCTGGCAAGTCCACTCTCCAGGCAGAAGCCATGAAGTAGCAAAGATCAAAGAGACTTAGCAGCTAACAAGTTAGAAGGCCAGGTAAGGACCTGATGCTTTTCTCTGACTGCCTTGGCATCTCTGCATCTGCACAAACACATACCACATCACAAAGGTGTCACACCACAGGAAAGGAAGAAAGGAAAGAAGGAAGGGAGGGAGGAACCGAGGGAGAGGGAGGAGAAAGAGGAGGTGAAGTGGTTGGAAATGAGGGAGAAAAGTATTATTTAATAGGGAAGACATCAAAAACCTTGGAAATTAAGACAGTTTGCCGGCAATAAATAAAAGAGCACTCAGTGGTCTCACCACGTTCTAATGAAAACTCTCAACCAAATCAAATTAACAACATTCACCAAAAACTTGCCATGGAAAAGTCACCAGGCTGGTTCTAAGCAGACGCTCTCACTTCAATTTGTCAGGGCTTTAAGAGTGTCCAAGTTCCGTCTGTATCAATCAGTGACTCAACGTTCTCCTTAAACAGAAATCCCAGTGAAAACCAAAGCAATGAATCACAGCACTGAGCCTGTGACTCTCATCTGGCAGGATGTCCTCCCAATCTTCCTAGAGTCATCTTGACTCTTGTTAAATCGTCTGTCTCCAAGCCTCAATAAACCAGTAATATATAAGCGCCTTTATTTTATATAATAGAGATCTACTTCTTAATTATAGCAGTAAACATAGAAATAAAGAGAAAGTAAAAACCTTGCTGAGAACCTCAGAACAGTTCAAAGTCTGGAGAATATACTTAATGCATTCACGTAACATTACATAATCTTTTAAAATCATATGTTTCTAATGTGATGAATTAAAATTGAAAACACTTTAATTTGTGTTTTTTAAAGATTATTTTGCAATTATCCCAATTTGCTCACTGCATACTGCATGCATGAACTGAACCGTCGTAGGATCTGTGTAAATATTTACTGCTACAAAAACTAGATTTAACAAAAATACTGTTTTCAGCTGGTCTCTGTCACATCAGTCCACTGATATTATCTCTTTATTCTACATTGTGTTCCCTCTACTCCTCAGAATGTGGGCCACCAACTCCTAAGAGAGACCTTGCACCCTACAGGGTACTCGCTCCACCACCTGCCCACCTTCTGTGGCTTAGCACATTACCTACTAAAAAATAGAGGAACAGACCGTCTGTTTCTGGACTCTCTCACATAGGAATCTACAGGCAGACCATGGGTACCATTCCAGAGGAACAGCATTCACTTGAGCTCTCAGGATCAACCATAAAAAAAAAAAAAAAATAAGAAAATAAATAAAAATATAAATCAGTAAGCAAGAAAAATAAAACTTGAAAGTTAATGGTGCCCACCCATAATTATAATGGGTGTTAGCAATGTCACAGGTTGGGTGTACATAGGCAGTACCACTTTAGGCCTGTCAGAATTTCTTTTCCAAAGCATCCTTGTTTGGATGATGAGTTAGACAGACAGCCTGGCCATAAGCACCCTATCCTTCTACCCATCATTGCCATTAACAAAGCCCTACCATCCCCTTAAAGATCACCCATGAACAACCTACTCTGTCCAAACTTTCAGAGTTTTGATGGACCATCTACATTGACCCTATATCTCAAAATTTTCATATATACTCTACTCTATGCTGGGATGTTGTGGGAACAAATGGTCCAGTGGAGAGAAGCCCCACGTGTCCGTCCTAGGCAGCTCTGGGTGGGATGGGACACTCGGGGGTTAGTGGCTGCACATCTTCCCACAAAGTCCGAAGGGCAGGTGGGGGCTGTGGGAAGCCGCCAGGACACTGCCCGTGGGTGGGAGAGGGGGCCATTCCTGGGGAACGCCCGGCAGCCATCTCTGTGGGTTCTCTAGCCTGGGGCACGGCAGACTCTGCAGACTCCACTGGGTGCTGCTGACAGGCTAGCCGGAGCGCAGCTGGGGATCCCGCCAGGACCCGGTTGGTGGCCTGGGCACCTGACTATCTGCTTTGGCTTGGGTGAACGGATACGGGCTAGAAGCGCTAAGATGCCCTTGGCGAGAGATTAGATGCAGCTCCTTAATCGAAGGCAAGACCCTTTGCTTCCCACGGAGGCGGATCAAGATGAGACAGTGGCAGTTCATAATTCTAAGGCATTTATTGACATTGTGATGAGTGGCGTGGATGAAATCATACCCAAGGCCTCTCTGGGAGAGGCGAGGCAGATGTAGTAACTGAGAAGGGGCGTGGTTAAGTCTCTAGGTGTCTCATTAATCTGGGGATGGCTTGGGGCTGCGTGGCCATGCCTCTACCTGAGGAGGCGTGTATGTAACAGACCTCACGTGACAGACCTCTCTACAGGAGGCTGTGGGGGGTTGTACTTGACAGGAGGCAAAAGGCCTCCTGGAAGCAAACCGATTTCGATTTCTGGGTTGCCCCACTGGGTCCCCTGGAGTTAAGCCTGTGCTCCACTGGGTGCCAGACTGCCTGTCACAGACCACTGCCCCACAATATGTTTCCACAAATAGTCAATTTATGAAAACTAAGGTTTCCCAATGAAGTCTATTTTCCCATCTAAAATATGTTCTAAAAATATAGCATCACATAAAATATGCAATCAACAGATCTTACTTCTTCCAAGTCTCAGAAGTACAGACTTGAGAGCAGAGCATTCCTGGAAGGGAATCAGAAACCAACCACCTTCTCTCTCAAGCAAGTTTAGTATTTTAACCTCAAAACACCAACGCGGTAGAATCCAAGATGAATAGAGAAGACGCAAAACTCAAGTAAGAAGGTTAAAATCGAAGAGAACATACACAACGTTTGACAAAGAGAAAAACTCATAATTAAATTCCATTTTGCCAAAAAAGGGGGAGGAGGTGGCAGAGGTGGGGGGGGGGGTTTGGCAAATCAGGAAGAAGTTCCAAGAGGAAAATGAGCTTCAGATAGCTTAGCTAAGGATCTGGGATGTGGCTTTAGAAAGCAGAAGTGGCCACCATGGAAATGAGGCAGCCAGCGAGGGAAAGAAAGGCAGGAAGCTGATGTGCCCAGCTAAGGGCACCTTCACTGCCAATTTGCATTTCCATGAGTGAGGAGAAGCAAGGGCTGCTAAATAGTTAATGTTGTCAAGTGCACGTTATTTGGGGTCAGCAGGAGCCTGGCCAGGCAAAAGATAACTTGCAGAGTCATTCACCAGCTTCCACTGAGCAAGCTGATTGAAACCAGCTGAGCTGGTGACATCACCACAAGCAGTTTACTATAAAAAGGGCTAGCTCCGTGAGGTCAGGAAGCAGAAAGAAGCTTGGTGAACAGAAGCCAAGCTGAAGAGGGAAAAGCCAAGGGAAGCTCAGAGGAGAAGAAGCTACTCCAAGAAGAAGCTGCGATGAGCAATTCCCTCAGAGGCAGCTGTGGAAGTAAAAGGCACTGGGGGGGGGGGGGGGGGGTGGCGGGTTCCTTTAAAGAGCTAGGACTGTCTTCCCTACCCCTAAGCCACGAAGAGAAAGGGAAGCCTAGGGGAGAAAATGAGCAGAGACTTTTCCAGCTCTCAGTCTCTGCAAGTGAACTGAAGTGTGAAACCGTCACACAACTCATACTCAGGAAGTCTTTCTCTTGGAGTTTATTAAAGGAGCCTTGCTAAAGATAAAGGCACAACAGTTGTGGAACAACAGTACTGACAAGAATGGGCAGAAGGCACTGTCTCCTTAGAGCATGTGTTTTTGAGTGTATGATGGGCAAAAGTAACTGTTATCACCCAGATTTATCAAAAACTTTTAGCATTATCAATTTATTCAAAAGGAAAGGTTTAGAAGATTCCAACTTCAAAATAAAAGTTGTGGTTTTTTTTCAAGTTTTTGTTCACTCCACATAAACTATTATTTGCAATAGAAAAAAATTAAGTTGAGCATAATATGAGGACATGAAAAGAGCATTTTCAAATCTAGAAAAATCAATGGCTTCAGGGAGAAAATAGGCGCATTAAATAATACACCAGGTAAGCATTAACAGTGTTGCCTGGTTCCCACTTTCTTCTTCCATGGAAAACGCCATCCACACTCCAGTATGGATACAGAAACTCTGAACCCAATCAGGAGTTGATGCAGGGAAGTGTAGACACTAGACCTGGTCAAAGACAGGGTATTTCCCTCTGCAAGCTGATCTGGCAGAGAGGCTAGCTGCTACTAACATTTCAGTCAACTTAGTGAGTCCAAAGAGCCCATCACTGAAGACCATGAATCAGGCTCAGAGCCCCATAGCTCTAGCCTAGCTCCTCCGTATCCCACCCAAGACTGACAGCTTAGTTATTCCTATGATTCCTTAAACTAAAAACTTTACGTTTAAACTGATTGAAACCAAGTGACATTCAAAACTCAGTTTCTTTCTTGGGTGAAGCAAATTTCAAGTGTTCACAGTTGCTGAGGACTCCTGGCTACCACGCAGGACAGCCCAGATACTGACATGAGTCTGTCCTCTCAGAATAAGTATGTAGTATCTACTTTTCTTCTGTGGTCTTAACTCAAGAGACATGAAGGTAACTTTCTGGAAATCTTGTATGGTATTGCTGGGCACACCCATAGGTTTAAGTTGTGGTGCTAGGTACTTTAAAATTTCAAACTACATTCACATCACTTCTGGACTCTTCCTGGGTTCCAAAATCAAGGTTTAAAAAAGACTAAAAGATCCTATGAAATATCTAAATTCAACCTCCAAAGTTTTTAGAGAACATGAAGATATTAAGAACTGGAAGCTTGTAGGCAGATCTTGTTTCTCAGTAGCAATTTAATTTGACTTAATAGGTTATTTAATACAAGATAAATAAGATACCAACTAAAATACAATATACACACTCACTGCAAATCTCAGTTACAGGAGAAACAATGCATTCCTATAGACTGCTAACTCCCTCTCCACCACCTTTCTTTTCCCATTGATTTTCTAAGGTGCATTTGCTGTGGTTACCATTGTTTCCAGTGTCATGACTCCCATATCTAAAGGGCACAGAAACACTCTGCACTTTTCAATTAAGGAGCTGGCAAATACATTTTTATTGTCTTTTCTCCCCCTAGAACTTTTCTTTTCAAACCTTCTACATGATTAGTCATGAGCACAGATTGGGATTTGGAGAGCCAGGATTGGTTGGTTGGTTTCTCGAATTAAGTAGGGTATGAATGTATGGGGTGGTGGTGGTATTGTTTTTCCAGTGGCTTTTAAACAAATAATAACCAATGATCATTTAAAATGTTTGGAGTGAAAGGTCATACCTAATCATCAATAGATTCCAGAGTGCTAAAATGTGTTATTTCGGCAGCTTCATAAAGCAACAAGTTATTCTTAATCACTAGAAATCAAGATAATACAGAAAAGGAGCCGTGTACACAACCTCCAACACTACAAGCAGACGAGCATCCTGACACTGCCTACCGTCACTCCATGTCTCAAACACACTCTGTGATCATGCACCAGACACAAACAGCATCCACAAGTCTCTTTCTGTCTAAACACAGAATTCACGATCCATACAATGTTCATCTGACAATAAAGGATTCTTTTGAAGACAGTCTCATATTTTACTCTCTTATAGAGTCAAATGTGTCAAGACTGAGGAGTTGATTTCCTCAAAGCCCCTTCCACTAAAGTCAATCATTCATCTACCCCTGACTCTTACAGATTTGCTTCTAAAACGACTAGTTGATGGACAGAACACAACAGTTCTAAGCACACATGCTGCCTCTTTGTGTGTAGTTATTCTTCATACTTCTAAACAAGCAAAGGTTTCCCCATTCCACCATGCTGTTCAAACCAGTTTTCCAAAGCTGCATAAAAAAAGCTACACACTTCAAGGAATTAGCCAAAACGACTTCCTTTTCCTTCTCTCTCAAAGACCGAAAGTATCACTAACAGCATTTCACAGAGCACTGTAGCAGAACCCAGGTGCCAGCCTTTCCTGCTGGTCTTGGGGAAATACCTCTCCAAGATGGTCAGACCTGACCACAGACTCAGCATGGGGAGGTGCTGAACTCACCAGGCTAGCTTCTGCAGCTCTGACTCATAAGATCAGTCGGTGAGGGCTGAGTCACCACAGGCAGGCCCAAGGAGCACAGACCAAGAACCTCCAGACATTCCACAAAGGTTCTGGCCACAACAAAAGCAAAACAGAAAAACGGCATCATTTCTAATATCTATACGACATCTCGGGAACATTTGTTCTTTAGAAGAAACAGGTTAGAAGCAATAAATACATCTCAAGGCCAACAGACACAGATGCCAGCCGGTCTTGGAAGAGGTTTTACTTAGACACCCAACTCCTTTTAAATACTTGCATACACCAGGGACAGAATCGCAAATTATTTAGGTCATAGAATTTTACACCTGGATATATTTACTCTACTGAAAATTTACCAAGAAGGTAGGGAGACCATGCCATCCAGTGAATGGAAGTTAGGGATTACATCATACAATGAAATGCAGAACAGAGCACAAAACAAAAACTTGCCACTGAAGGGACTCTGGCATCAAATTCTGAGCATGTGCAAGGGACTGTCAACAAATTCTGAGCATGTGCTATCCATGTCTTCCTTTTATCTTGGAACATAAATACCACTACTGGCTACTGTATGAGTTCAAATTTTGCCAGGAATTATCTTAATCATTACCCCCAAAATGTATTAGTTAAACCAAAGCCATAAAAAAGTAAGTTTTGGCAGCTAGGGGGTGCAGGGTGGCCTGGTCCTTTAACAAGGTCTAGGAAAGTGGGTCAGCTGTCACCTGTGACAGGATTCAGCCTTTCACAGTGCATGAGCAGCAGTGTGGCATCAGCTTTCAACAGCTGGGACTTGAAACTTCAGACTTCCAGATGACAACTTTTCGCCTAGCAGAAAACACATGCAGAACAGAAGGTTTGCGTGTGGCTCTCTGTGCTACACCTTCCTATGTCATTTTTCTGAAGAGGAAAAAAACCTGTATTTTCATGAAAATGCGTACAAAACACTTGATGTTTAAATATTAAATTAAAAGGCTATCCTCAAATCTATTTTATGTCTCAAACAAGCCAAATAACATGAGAAACATAACTGAAAAGTCACACTCAATTTTTCTATGTACTTAAAATCAGTACCCATAGCACTGTATGACAAGGGGAAAGAAGAGCTAAGAGGGGTCTTAAGAAAGAAGTGACATTGAGGTCTTAATAAAGCTCTTGCTTTGAAAACATTCAGCATTGGGGCAAAGCCTTCCCTTTACCTTTCTTAAAAACAACCCAAGTCCGTGAACCACTAAGCCAGACTTAGTCTTAAGGAACCAGGTTCTGCCCTTGCCCAGTGGACCAACGTATCTTCATTAAAGATCAGCCATCATTCCACATCCAGGGCAAGAACGATGCTCACCATTACAATTCAGGACATGTAGAGAATTATTTTTCTGCATTCCAAAATATGTGGGTCATGTGGCACAGGAAAAGAAACCTAATAGGACCGAGTTTTCCACTAGTTAACCTTTTTAAAATTAATGTCTTCAGTACGCTGGTCCAAAGGCAAACGGGAAAGCTTCATTGCTAGTTAAAGGTTGCTAAGTTCATTTCCACGCAATTTCAAAAGTTTCAAATGAGAAGGGAATCTTAACCACTTCCTGCTACAAAAGGCTCTTCCCTCTGTAATCTTAAGGTGGAAGGCAGGCGGGTGGAAGAGACCTCTCAAGACCTTCAGGAAGCCCTTTGTCCTGCCAGCTTAAAATTACCCAAGCAAATCTAAGTGAACCTGCTTTAAAAAGGGGAGCCCAAGGTACCCAAGGAAGCAAAGCATATGGTCCAGCCACAGTGAAGCCCGCCCTCACTCGAAATGACTGAAGTACAAAGATGTAGACCACAGGGCCTACTGCATTATTCTCCTCTGACAGATCAAATTAGTTAATCCCTAAAACAACCCATTGTTTCACAGAAGTACCAAAGTGAGCACGCTATCAGGCACCTCGGTGTCCCAGGGGAAGGCATACATCACTTTGTTATACGGTTTAGCTTATACAAGAGAGCCGTTCATATCACTGAGACAAAATAAATACTGGATACAATGATGTCACTACAAATATAATGGGAATTAATGAAATCATCATTTTCAAGTGTTCTAGATTCAAACAAATTCATAAATAATGATTGGAAGCAGGGCGGGGGGCTGGAAATCAAAATAGTGCTACCAAGAGCAGAAATAAGCATGCTACCAGGACAGCATGGCCATATTGCTGCAGTACTAAAAAATACTGTGTATTTTTTAAAAACTTAAGGAAGCAGCTGTCTAAATATTTTAGCTGCTCCCCCCAAAAATGTTTATACATTGTTCTGAGGATAGAAATAACCCAAGATCAGGCAGTGTTTAAATCCAGAACACACACACACACACACACACACACAGAGAGAGAGAGAGAGAGAGAGAGAGAGAGAGAGAGAGAGAGCAGTGCCTCCTGAGTCTCCATCCCTCCCCTTTGCATATGGGGCATTTCCTCCATGTGGAAGCAAGATGGGAGTCCTGAGGTGAAGGTCCCCAGCAACACCTGTCACTTCAGGACTTGCCTGCCAGAGTCAACTGAAAACAAGCTTTAACACTGACCTGGTTTAGGTATCTGTGTAAATCCACTGTGCATACAATGCCACCGTTACTAAAAGCCATAGTTTCAGCGAAATAAAATTGACAACCAAATAGTTTCAAATCTAAAATGTACGCCAAGTTCTCACAGTGCCCTCCCCCTTCCGCTAAAACACAAAGGGCCGCACAGCTGCAGACACAATTTGCTGAAGCCGTGTCTCTCATCTGACATTTGTCATCAACGTCACTATGTGGACCCTGTTACTCAATTATTTCCATCACTGAATTCCCTAAGATTCCCAAATTTTAAGAGCTATTTATTAACCCATTTACTAGGCTGCCTTCTTAAAAGGCGTTAGATGTACTCACTCCTGCTGGAGGCACAAACCCAAGATTTTCAGTATACCATTCTTAGATATTCAGAATATTTCCTTCTTTGTTTTTTTCCTTTTGTACCTTAAATGAGCAATCATTCATTTCCTGTCATATAGTTCCTTTTTCTCAAATGAACAGTTTCTTCATGATTAATTCTCAGGTGGGTCAGCAAACCAAAAGTTGCAAACATTTTTAGAAACTATAGAAAAGCTGAAGCATGCTCTCCCCTGTCACTATTGAATTTCCCCCCTTAATTAAAAAAAAAAGTTACACCCACTTTTGTCACGGTCTAAGTTCTTTTCCAATCACATTTTTGGAGAAGGAGGAAGATGTCATGGTGCCCTGTGGAAGTGAAAAGACAATGTGTAGGAGGTGGTTCTCTCGCTCCACCACACAAGTTCAGGAATCACACTGAGGTGATGGGGTAGGCAGCAAATACCTTTACCTGCTTAGACATCTCCCTGGCCCAAGAGTCCAATTTCTCACTTTTTAAAAAACATTTTAGAATCAAAATAAATAAATAAAAGTACCCTGAGATAACTTTCAAATATTTTTCTTTCAGAATAATTTCTTTCAGAGTTTTTTCAGAGGAAAAGTTTTTCTGGCTGCTCAGGCCCTGTCTTTGTGGCCGCTTTCCCTTTGTACACATCTGTACTGTCATGAGCATGGGTCTGTGGATATATATGCATCGTCAACACTTCTCATGATAAAAAACTTAACCTTTCCCTGTCGTCAGCTATGCACTCATGGTGTCTGAAGGTCTCATGTGATCTCCACATGAATTACATTTAGCCATGTCACCGGGGATCACTGTAACTCTCAACTAGCCACCAATCACATGTAACCAGAAACAAGGGGTAAGCACAACTGTGTGTGTACAGATTGGAAATACCTCTCTACTTATGTTAAAGACTAACAGTGAAATGGGCTCACATAACCTAAGACTATGTTGCTGAGCTGGTATAAGAAAGCCATGGAATGTAGTGCCAGGAAAATGCCAGCCATTCATCAATACACCAGACTGTATTATGCCAACACTGTGGCATGTAGATGACCTGAAGGTTTAAAAAAAAAAAATCGGTAGCAGAAGTCAACAGAAATCTAAAAAAACAAAGGAAAGGAGATAGCAAAAAACCTTGGAAATCATGATTTCTCTAATATATACCCTGTTTCTAGTTTGGTAAGTCCTAAGACACCTTGGTAGGAAGATCATATTTGTTAACTCTTGACTTATTTGGGTACCCACCCTTGGTCTAGTCCCAGGCACTTACTTTGGAGACCCACATCTCTGCTGGTGGCAACCATGAATATGAGATGGAATTGCCACCCTTCCCAAGTTTCTGTCCCCATGGAGATGTCTTAGTTTTACTGCTTGTTAAAGGACCATTTTCTTGTTTATGTATTGAATATGTATGCTCCTGCATGAGTGTAAGCAGGGGACAGAAAAGAACAGTATCTTTATTCTTTCTTCATGTCAATAAGTATTTCTTGAATACCTACATTTATTAAAGATGGGGAAGTAACAGAAACAGACAAGTGTGCTCACCCATGAGTCTTCCTGCCAACAACATGGCATGGTAGAAGGTTTTAAGTTTCACTAAGAAATCAGGACGACATTAACGGAAGTGCCAGCATGAGGTTAGAAATGTATAAGGACCACTTGTATCCATCCTTTCACAGTACTCAGAAGAGGCAGCAGAGGCTTATGGGATGAGGACAGACTAGCAGAACCCATAGCCCTAATACAGCCTTCCAGATGCAGTAAAGGCAGGCAAGCTCTATCACAGAGAGTTGTGAACGGGAAGGCTTGTGACTCCCACAGCCACTCTGCTATGAGAACAAAGCTATGGGGTGAAGGAAGGTGGAGCTCAAGACAGCAGAATGACCAGTACTGCCTGAACCACTGGACTGACTCCAACCACGCCCAACATCTGTGCATGTTGAGCTGCCTGGTGGCTGATGAGCATCTAAATCAACTAAGTCGGCCCCACACAAGTTAAGGAGACGTTCTGTTTTATTCCACTAACGAGTTCTCCTGGGAGCTATTTCTTCAGAACAGTGAGGTATCATTTTATAGAGTATCAGTTACTCCACTCTATCCCACAAACTGATGGGTCTGCATCGCCACACATTCTCATCAGTTGTATACATTTAGTTCTGATAATCTTCTTAACATGCCAAACTCACAAGAGGTATCCCATTGGGCGAGCCCTAGACTATTTTCCCCATTATCTAATATAGGTTTTATTAATAGAGGACCTTACATTCTGTTGTCAAACCCCATGCATATCTCTGTCTGGTTTACACAGCATTCACCTATGAATCCATACAGTCATTAGCACAGCCAATGCTCAGCAGGCATTAGGAATAATAGAAATAAGATAGTAATTCTTAAGGACACTTCAAGAGGCAAGGGAAATGCTAGTACAGGATAAGAGTTACTGACCAGGGTGATGGGTAGACTGTGGTGACATGATAAGGATCATTACATCAGGTCTTGGGAGTTGTCTGTGAGTCTACTTATCCCCTCCCAGCCTCACATTTGGCATCAGCTTATTGTCCTGTGACATAAACAGCCCCCAGAGTATACACTTTTCCTCTTCATAAAAAGGCTCTATGATCTTTGTGAAGGCAAAAATGTACTCAGTCCTTCTTTAATGGCTTCAAAGAGTTCTAGCCTACATCTCCTATAAGGGTTCATTACATTCTGTTAGGGGTGTTTTGTAGTGAAACTCTGGGAACAGATTGTAAATGCCATTTATTTGTGGCTCTTAAGATTCACTGTGTCCTGGCAAACTCTATTTTTCTTATCGGTTCTGATAACTTAAAAGTTCAGCCAAGTGCAAATCCAGACATCCTTCAGTACCTGTGTCTCTCTAACAGCATCAAGATACATGGCCTCTAAGCCAGCTCTCCTTTCTGGGTCCCTTCTTTGCTTTCACTAATGAGAATGCTCATTGAATTGCATATTTGAGAGTGATATATAGGCACCACTATACTGAAGAAATGGTTTAAAAATAGAATTCCTATTGCCACAATATGCCACAATCCGACTGTTTTCAATTTATTTGTTTAAATTTTAAAAGACATATGAAGCGAATAGAGCCAAGTACAGCTTTGAATTTTAGGATAGATGAAACAGGGTATGAACATCAAAGCTAACAAACAGAAACAACACATGAGGTGGGAGAAGGGGCCTATGTTCTTAAAGGCAATTTTAGCATTGAGAGTGTAAAGGGTAGAAAAAATGGTTTTCTCCCATGATAAACGACTTTAATTTGTACTGGAGTTTTCTCTCTTTTTCCAAAAGATAATCTCATACACAGTATTATATGCTATAAATTTGTAAAACCTTTTATTAAATATGTATTTATAGGCTTTCAATTATGTTTGAAAAAAAATCAGCCCACAGGCCATCCTGTCCAAATCCCATCCATTGTTTCAAAATGTTAGGTTAAAATTTTGGTCCTATGCTATTTTGAAAATGCATGATTGGTGATGTGGGCACTGTGGCTGGCCTAGAAACAGCCCACACTTACCAGGTGGCCTCTGGAAAAGTACATCCTGATACTCACAGGAGAGGGTGAGCAGCACAGCCTTCCATTCCCTGGACTGTAATCCACTACCCAACAAGGCAAGTGCGACCCAATGAACCTTCCTGTGCCTCCCTTTCCAGTAACAGCAGCTACTGACCCCCTGGAACCCAGCAGAGGGGCAGAGGCAAGCGCAGGAGCTTCATCCTGCAAGCTCTCAAGGAATACCAAGCCCAGTCATGGTCTGTCCTAAGGCATGTACATGGTCACTTACTCTAGGTGTTTTCCTACTCGAGCACATTGCAGCATATCTCCAGCACCAGGAAGATACTGCTGTTCCCACCTGTGAATATATGCTCCTTGAGCAGGATGGAAGACTCCATCTACAGGTCGACAATCCCCATCTCTACCACCTTGCAGCAGCTCACTCTTCTCCACTGAACCAAGAAGTTCAGTCATTCAGCCACTTTTGTTTCAGGTCTTCCTACAGTTTTGCTATCATTGCTGATTTATCTTCAGTCCCTCCTGTTTTTTGAAGTCAAGGACACTGTCTGTATTCCCCAACAGAAGCACTAGACCTGGCAAGCACCTAAGGCAAGCACCTAAGGCTGTCTGTAAGTGTAAGGGAAATGAAAGAACATTTTACAAGCTTGCCAACCAAAGCAACAGAGCTAAAACAACGATCTGTTCTCCTAGGTCACCAGTCACAATTATCACGACCTGAGGGGCACCAACATCTTGAAGCTTCTGTATACAATGAGGTGGCAAAGGACAGTGGTTCTGGAGGAGGTAGTGAAGGGTCTAGAGAGGTAGACATACTTAAGACAGATCACCACATAGGATGAGTGAGTTTACACAATAGAATCCCTGGAATCTTTCTCCTCCAATGTTAGTATGGGCTGCCATCAACACAGCACGCAATAATGAATGGCTATAAATCACTTGAGCTCTAAAGTCCCATTTAGCTCTCACGATAAACAGTATATTTCACCAAACTTCTTATGTTTCTCCAAGACTACTTCAATATTAGACCTTTATCTCTAAATGCTAAATAGATGCCATGATTTATGTCTTATTCATAGCTAATTTGATCATTTATTTCATTGACAGTTATACACAAAACCCTCTCATACTATATAGTCTCAAAGTAAGCACTGTGAATTTTTGGTGGAAAATAAATGAAACATGGCAAAGGGGTAAGGGGAGCCCCTTCACCTGGCAGGGGGCTTCTTGGTCCCCACACTGTTGCATGGGTCTGATGAATGCCTTACTGTATCGCTTTCCTGTGTGCTGTAAGACACTTAGCAGTGTATCTGGTCTTTACTCATTCAGCTCCAGTAGCAACTGAAAATGCTGACAACCGCTGCCCAAGGAATGAACTCCTGCCCTGGAAACCACTCTTAAAAACTTGTCACAGTGTCTCATAGTACAAAATAAAACTGAGGGGAATCATTATACACACATGGACAATGGTCCCAACAGACAGATACTTTAGAAAGGAGCTACCTGTCTGAAGGAATATCCACTCCTGTTAGTAGCTGCATGAGTAATCAAGCTAATGGGCTTTCTCAAATACAGTATCTGCTTGTTAAGTTTTGCAACATAAGGCTTATTGTTGAGGTCAGGTCTTGCCCTATCCTAAGTTATCCCATGCTGTGGAAAACAATGGCTTTTCAAACTGTGCCTCACCTTGAGAGGCATAATTTTCAAGCAGGCTTTCCCTGCATTTAGGAGAGTGCAAGATGTCTGTGCATCTGGACGGATTCATGAACAACACCATCTGCCCAGCTCCACCCACACAGCGAAGACTGGCAAGCTACTTATTCCTGGGAGTGGGGAGGGGACGCTCTATTATTTCAATGTTGTGAACTGAGACCAGAGAGGCGCATGGGTGGATTAAAATCAGAGAGTCATGAGAACTTTTTCCACACAACAGATCAAGAAAATGATATAATCATCTCATCTGGACCACTAAAGTGAACACTTAGTACTGCAATGGTGATGGTCTCCAGCATCATGCCATCTGATCCAGTATATGCATCAAGGACCAATAGGCAAAGAACTCAATGACTGTCTGGGGGCTTCAGCTTGTCTTTGCCCCACTGCTGAAATGCCTACTCAAATTGCTGTCATCTGCCCATCATCCTGTTCCCCATATGCAGTGTTGTTCAACAATTCATTCGTCTAGACACAGTCCTGACTTGCTACCTCAAGCTCAGACTTAACTCTGCAGCTCTGCTCCTGTCTACGACTCTACAGCAGCAGCAACCACAGCAGTGTCCCTCCAAAGACCGCCAATTGGTTGGGTATCTATCTTGGCACTACACACTCTTCACATTTCTACTAGTTTTCTTGTTCTCAGCCTTTTGTAATCATTCTGTAACCTACATATATTCATAGACACTAGGTAGGTATATAGGCAAATAGAGACATATTTACTATGTTACATGTAATATGAGATCCTGGAGTTGGTAATAATTAATAATAAATCTTAGCATAGTAATAATAAATTAAAATAATTCTAATGATAACAACAACAACAAGAAGAAGAAAAACTGGTGTTTGTCTCAACTAGAGCTATCATGGAAAGTAATCCTATTTGGCAAACCAATGTCATCAAAACAAACATAATTACAATATTATTGTTACTCAGTAAATTCTTAAACTTTGAAAAGACACTAATGTATTCCTTGTGTTTCTGATAGCTCTTAATACTTACCAAAGAGGAGCCCCTCCAAGGTAGGGGTATGCATGCCTTGAGACATGAGGAATTTTAAATAATATTCTTTTGGAAAATCAGAGACCTTCATTCAGAATCTGGTGACAGAGCTCACAACTCAGACCACATCTAGACAGATGGAGACAATTCCTTTGCTGGGATTACCTCCCTGCAAACTTTTGTCCTTGGGATCTGAGTTACAGCATGTGGCTGTCAACACTAATACATCTATCTAGACAATTGGCAAATTGACAAATAACTTTTTCAATGCAAGCACTTATTACTGTAACAATTTAAAAGATGTTTTCACTCCGTTCTGTGAGCTCTCCTCCATACTGGTTTAAATCCCAGAAGAACTGTGAAAGAAGATTCGTGTCCCCAGCAGGGCTGACGGTAAAGACACCTCTAAGTTTCAGCAGGTCTGACAGTCGAAAGACACCTTCAGTTTCAATAGATGAGACCCAACACATTTTTGCAACTGTAAGACTTCAGAATGCATCCTTCTCCCTAAGTCTTCTTTTCTAAATGACTTGGTAACAGGCAAGAGTTTTGTTTTATTTACATTTCTAAATGGAAACTTGCCTTTGAAGATGAAGGAAACACATGGTGTAACCTTTAGCAACATGTATGTACAGTTAAATATGGTGGAATAAAAGATATATCCTAAGCTTTATAAGAATTAGCAACTTCTAAAAGTATTCTTTTCAAATAAATTTCATTTGCAGAAATCTTTAAATCACTTTAAATTTTTCTTTATCTCTCATTCACAATGGAATATGGAAGTTTGTCACTTCCTACTGGATATGCTTTTTTTAAATAAATACAAGCATTCTACATTTGCAAATTGTTTAGGTTCATGACTCACCTAATGCCTAACATCATTCAACATCTCTCTAAACGTTTACCTTTGGTTTTTGTTGTTTTGTTTTTTACAGCTGACAATTATATGAGAGAAGTAAAGACAAATCAAAATATTATCTCTACCATGTCACATGATCTCATAAACCAATTTATTATTTTTGCTTTGTGATAACAGCTTCAAAACACATCAGAGGGTAAACTGAATAACGAGTAAGTACATATTCTCTTTAAAGATAAAAATCTTAGATGTTCTGTAAACATTGCTAGCATGTACTTTGATTTAAAAGTTTGGGCACAAGCTTATTTTCCTGGAGACTTCAACCTGATTACTCTTTCCATTTCTCAATCTTGTATTCAAAATCAGGCAAGGATTTTGAAGGTTCATTACTATAGTTTTACAAAAGGTTACATTTGTACCAATGACAAGAGTTTAAAGTCACACATAGAGGAGACAGGAGACTTAATTATAGTGAAGGTTGGTCAAGGGCTCTTAGTAAACACTTCAAAGCATATATCTGCAGAAAAGGTAAATGACAAAGTTGTTCTGAATTTAAATAAGAATGTGCTTATGTAAATTTAAGCAGAACTTCTAAAAAGTGTTAATATATGTTCAATTGGATGCAATATCATTGTAGGAACTTACATTTTTTTAAATCAGTGTATAATTGGATCAAAGACAGTAGTAAATGAAATCTTTTTCCTTAGTTCTTGTTCTTTGAAAGAAAATTAACATTTATTTTTATGTGTATAAGAGCTCTCTTTGAAATAAGTCTCTACACCATGTTTGTACCTGGTGCTCGTGAAAGTCAGAAGACAAAGTCAGAGCCCCTAAACCTGGAGTTATAGGTGGTTGTGAGCCACCACATGGGTGCTGGGAAGCAAACATGCATCTTCTACAAAGGCAGTAAGTGTTCCTAATCAATAAGCCACCTCTCCAGGCCCCTGGCTGTCCTTTAAATGAAGTTTAATTGCCACTGTCAATGAGACTGACAAGTAACAAGTTTGTCTGTGTCTCAACTTCTTAAACTATGGGATTCAATCCCATTTGGAGGTCATATAAATGAATCTTGGGGTTATGAAAATTAGGGTAACAGGAAAACATTTCTCAATGTGCAATGTGTGAACGCCCAATTTAAAATCTAGGTGTAATTAATCTGAGGTGTTGCAGCAGCATCTACCCATGATATGTATCCTAAGAATTCCGTGCAGCCTTGGGTCACACGCTGCCAGACCACAGGACAGGGAATAACCCTCAAACCCTGCAGTTTCAATTCAAGACTATCACATGCCATGAACTCCAGTGTTTTCATGGAACACACAAAGTGTTTAGCTCTTACAGAAACATATTGGTTTAACTATGCAAAACAAGGACTTCAAATACTTTACTACTAATATTTTACAGCATGTAAGTAGCAAATGAGTGTGACTTGGGTTGTTCTATATTAGATTGCTTGATTTTAAAACCGCTGTTTAAGGTCGGTTTATAGGCTTTACTTTCACACACAAAATATTCATTAAATAAATTTTGGTTAGGCATAAGTACAACATTCAAAAATTCTGCCACATTCTACTATGCTTTTAGACAAAGTGGCTTGTCTTAAAAATGGAAATATCAGTCAACCCCCCCAAAATTATTCTGCAGTATCAAATATTACAAATTTAATTTTTACATAAAGAGAAAAAGTACATCCATCACTAGCATGCAAATTTATGTTTGTCCTTAATAAATGGTAAGATAACATATATACTCAATATTATTTTAAAATTAATGTCCTTATAACTTATTATCAGCAAATGTTTGATCTGTATTCCTATTATTTTATATAATTCTGTACTAAAAGTCACATAAAAATCATGAAGAGGGATCATGAGAGGAAAACGTTTAAGCCATGTTCTAAGCTCCACTATCATCTCTATTTACAGTTACCATACAACTCACCATTCATTATAAAGATTTCCTCTCTTACTTCTGTACTTAACACAAGGTAAAGACAAAAATCATCTCGTGTTTCCAATGATGGATCCAAGATGGGGCAACGTTAACCATTATAAAGACTTACCTGACCCTAAAAGATTGCTCTGTGGGCATCAAGATCTGGAAGTCCCAGTTGAAGTCAGTCAACAGCAGCCAGACAAGAGAAGATCCATGGTCAGTGACAGAACCCAGCCCACTATTTTTCCAAAACTTATCCTTACTATTCAAGCATGAACTGGCCCACACTTCTAGGGACCCAATGGGAGGCCAGTCTAGGGAAAGAGCCTAATAAGCAAGCCCTATACAAAAAATCCAGATGGTGGTAGAGAATTGTGAAATGCCCTACTGTGCCAGGAATGTTTATTGCCCTTTCCTCTCACTCTGCATGAGGAATATGAATCTGGACACTGAAGATGCTCTCATGTTAGAGACTGAAAGTTGAAGGCCTAGCATACAAAGTGCGTTTCAAACCAGAAAGGTTGTTTTGTTTGTCAGGCCTTATTATAATCATTACTTTACTGTTATGTTGGCTTGACTGGTTGACCTGTTTGTACTCTTCTCTCTGTTAGTGGTGAGAGCATACTGCAGAGACAAAGCTGGGAAAGCAGGATTTAGGAGCCAGCTTTGAAGCCCAACAGCTCTGTTCCCACTGAATTGTGTAGCCTGTGGCAAATGCCTCCCCTATTTTCTCTGCTGAGATACAAGCATGTCCAACCTGAAAACAGGGCTGAATACACATAACTATAGAAATAAATACAGTACAATATAAAACCATAACCTTAGTTAAAACATGGTATTTGCGGGGTTTCTTGTAAAGTTCATAATATCGTTACGTAACATGAACATAAACTCCTTGGATGTCTATCTTGTATTGCACTGTCAAAAGGCCAGACACACCTGGCAGTGTTGCCTGTCGGTTCTAAAGGTGTAGATTCTAACATTTCCCCTACAGATCCTAGGGTGAACACAAGCCAGCATGTCTAATTGCTCTCAGCATTACAGAAAAGTGTATCCCTGACAGGTGTTAACGAGCAGTCAATGTTATTAAAAACTGAACACTTGGGCTTCTCTTACAGTACAGTAAAGCAAGTCAACCATTATTTTTAGTCACCCATAAATAATTGTAATAGCATACATAGCACAAATGCAGATGGTTGGATGGATGGATTCGTGTATGGGATAAACAGATAATAGAACAATCGTATATTTATAATTAAATTATACAAGTCAGAATTTTTTACTTGTAACCATTGCTTTGAAAAAAATGAAATGATGCTTGTGTTTTATAACACTGCACAGTAATGCTGCCACATAAATTAATTATAAATTAATTTAACCTTGATCACAAGAAGTCTCTTTTATTTCTCTCTCTCTCTCTCTCTCTCTCTCTCTCTCTCTCTCTCTCTCTTCTCCATTGTGATCAGCCACATTGGCACCAGCTTCACCATATCATCAAGAACTGGAGAATGTAGCTTAATGGTAGAGCATTTGCTTAGCATGCATGAGACCCTAGATCCAGTCCCCAGAACAATAAAGCAAAAATGAATAAACTAACACACTGGTGTCTACCCAGTGCTACAGTCGATGATTTAGAATCTTTGCAACTCCTCTCATTTGAAGACTTACTTTTGCCCAGTTTATAACTGGCACTGAACCTGCATATCTGATAAAGATAATGGCCGCTGCCTTATAAAAACAGGAGCAAAAAAAGTAAAGTAACTAAGACACTGAATATATTCTATAAGCAGAAGTCGTTTAGGTCAAAAGATCAAAGAAGCTAAACTATCACCCAGTGTATTTAACAATACTAACTAGCAAAGATCAATACACATACAGATTCAAGTTATCAACCTGTCAAGTCAAACTATACGTCTATAGTTTGTATTCTCTATATCCAGAAAGTGTGAACCACAGTAGCATTGTAAAACATAAGAAAGGTTATAAAAGATTAGTCAAAAAACATGTTTGGATCAGAGACTGGCAAAGCCATACCTCTTTTCCTGACAAAGGGCAAGATCAGCTCAAAATGTAAACTGTGGTGATGGTCACGGCTACTAGTGAGAAAGAAATTTTCATGGAGAAGGAGCAGTTGGTCTTTTCTCACCTAATTTTGAAAATCTTTTTAAGCCTCGTCTTATAATTTCACATGGTGTGCTTAAATGTTACACTGTATTACTTTTGGCTTCCCCAAAAGGAATGGATCTCTGGATGACTGAGTCATCCCCTGCCCAAGATTACCACTGTTCCCATCACTAATTATTGACGAAAAGAAAAAAGTATTAAGTGTTTTTAGTGTTTTGTTTTGTAAGGTGGACCAGGGATCAGAAGAAGGGTTCTGAGAAGATCAGACAGGAGAGTTTTGGAGAAAAAAAAAAAAAATCACAAAGAAGGAATTTTTCCAATTGAAAAATAAATAAAAAGATAAATCATTTTAATAAACAATTTAAGACATTAAGATTTTACTTTTAAAACATTTCAGACATTGTTATGTTAGCACCATTCAAAACAATGTACTCTCAGATACCAACAAGCTCAACATTTTCCAAACCTTTAGATACCTATATTTAAATAGTGTTATATAAGGTGAGTCTTACACACATATGCATGACCTCTAATGTCACATGAAGCAACAACAGAGTTTACAAATGTCCAAAACTGACTGATGTAACAACCATGGTATCCAATATTGACGATATTCACTGCTTCTTATCCGGCCATCCATAACATACATTTCCAACTAAGCTGTGAGACAAGCGATCAAGTAAAGTCCATTTGAGATGCAAGTAACACAGCTAAAGGGAAAGCAACAGTGTTGAGGTCCATCTAGAAGGGCTTCCACACTTTAAAGAGTGTTATTGTACACACCTCACATAATGCTCTCTCCTTATGGCAAGTTGGATTTTTAAAAGCAGTATTAACGTTTTAAAATCATATGTGAAGCCAATGGTGATTATCAATTATCAAATTAAAACAAAAAATGCAAATTACTAACTGTTTGCTGAACACAAGGTCTATTTAATTTAGTTTGGGCAACATCTTCAATTTCAGTTCAAAAGAAGAAAACTTGCAAGGCTCTTTTCTTTGAAAGAGCAATCTCACTGGTCAATGCTACCCAGATCGGGGAATAGCTGTTGCCTGCCGGAGAGAAAGGAGATATTAAGTAAAGTCTATAAACGCTTGAGTCTAGACCAAGGACACTGATTTACTCATTTGTTTGTGTCAGAAATATTTCCTGACATCTTGCTGAGATAAAGTAGCCTCTCAGTCATTAGCTAACTGTGCAGCCACTGACAGGTCAGTCACTTGGTGTGATCATCTTTAAATGTAGAGGTATCCTCATCTTGAAGGTACTGACTGGCATCAATACTATAAGAAAATCACAGATAAATCAAAAGAAATGGGGGACAACTTTTCTAATTAGCGTAAATCAGCATAATGAAGCTCTTGCTATACAGCAATTGCTACAGCATTCAGAGCTATCATCCACACAGGCGAGAGAACACCCAATGTTTGATTTTGTGGATCTTGGTTACCTTACTCAAGAGTAATTATTTTATGCTCCATCCATTCACATTTTAAAAATATTTTTTAGAAAGTTATTCACGCTGTGTGTGTGTGTGTGTGTGTGTGCGCGCGCGTGCATGCACGCAGGCGCGGCAACATGTGCTGGTACACAAACACAAGCACGCAAACATGTGCCATAGCATGCACTCATGTTAAAGAAAGAGGCCAATTTTCTAGAGGTGGTCCTTTCCTTCAACCATGTGGGTCTCAGGGATCAAAGGGTTGCCAAGCTTTGGAGGCAAATGTCTTTATCTAATGAGCCATTTCATCAACCCTGTTTACTGACTTGCTGCACTCTTTGTCAGTGTCCTTTACCTACCTACTGCCTGTGCCTATGCTGTCTTCGGTAAGTAAAAGTATCTTCTTGTAACTAAATCTGTGCAGCTCACTTTAAGGGTTTGCAGACACCTTCATCAAAATATTTAAATAATCCTTTCCTAGATTTTTCTCCTTGACAATGGCTGCCCTGTTGTGACAGTGTTTGGTCACTTCAGGAGACTTGCCAAAGTACTGAGACTTGCTTCCTCAACTCTGCCTCTTTCTGTACAGACACTGGTCTTGGTTTGCACATTTTAACTCCTAGTACAAGGTCAACATTCCACCTGAATTTCAGTTTCAGTTTCATTTCCACTAATGAATATTTTTTCTTATTTATGGCTTTTAAAATTAATGCAATAAAAATCTGAAAGTAAAACATTGCCTTAAATACAAGTTTGCTCATCTAAATTCTTCATGCTATGACTTGAAACAGAATTACATTTAGAAGTAAAATGTGTCTAATATCTAGCAGGCTTTAACTAAAAACTTACAACTACATAGTTATTCGACAACCTGCATTCAATTACTTAATTTTACTAGCACAAGAAAGAATATAAAAGCAAAGTTTCTATCACAACCTTACATTTTGTAACTAGGGAAACAAATTTTAAAACGCCTAATAAATGTTCCTTATTTTTATATGCCACAACTTACATAAGGCTGCCTAACTCTTAAACAAGCCAGTTAGTCTGGCCCAATTTAATGAAAAACATTGAGGCCATCAACAGTTAACTGAAATGTCAAGCCACTTAAGAAGAGAGCCATCAGTAAAACAAGGGAGAACGTATTAGCACTTGTAAAAAGCACAATAAATACACAATGGGACCCATTCAGAGATCTGAACAGAGCAGAAACCAGTTCCCACATGGGCAACAGTCTGTTTATTTTATTTGCTTATCTGATATCAGAGCAAATGATCCCCTAGGCTTGAACTGGCTTAAAACCATCTCTGGGTATCCAGGGAGTTCCTCTGTAGCTTTCCAATAGAGGAACTGCTGCTCAAAGATCAGGAGAGAAAGCTGAAGAATCTGAGACCATGGACGACAACCTTCATTCCTACTTGCATCTCTAACACTTTGAGGGGTGGTTTTAAGAACAGAGCAGGAAGCAATGTGCCTTTCCAACAGAACTCTGAAAGCACTAGACAGAAGGTAGTGGGGGGGGGGGGGAGGACTTTCTCATCTCAGGGAAAGGCATGACAGAAAACTGAGCACTTTCAGTCATAACTGACAAGTTCTAGAAAACCAACAAGCAATCAAGGCATGAACTATAAATAGCTCTTTTAATGACATCATCCTAGGGTTAGACTAATTTATGAAAAAGCCTGTTTCTTTTCATAAACATGCAGAGGAATTATAAATCCTCTTCTTCATACAGAAAGTAAACGTACTGATACTGTCTGAGATAGATCAAAGATTCGAAATAGCAGAACGCCCTAGTCAAAGGCTGTGAGGAATGAAAACATTGTCTACAATCTTCTCACTTTAAAAGTGAGGAGCAGTGGGTTATCAGAGATTGGGAGGAAGAGCTAATCTATCAATAATAAAGGGTTTAACTCACAAGCGTGGTTTCTAGCATCTTACAGTGAATGTGTTGTAATGGTGTACAGACAGCACAATATCAAAATTCATTCACCCTTGGGGTTGTCTAGGTGCTATTCATGGTTCTCAAGCACGATCCCTTCTTCAAAAGATGGCAGCTTATTGTCCTTCAGCACTTTGAGGTTTCATTACTGATTAAGTCAAATCATTTCAAACTTTACAGGATGCCCTGAGGAGGAGATATGCTGGAATGGAACATTTAATTCATGGAGGTTTGTGTAACCATACATCCACTAGAGCAGTGCTTTTCAACCTTCCTAACGCTGTGACCCTTTAATACAGTTCCTCAGGTTGTGGGGACCCCCAACCATAAAATGATTTTTCTGCTACTTTGTGCCTGTAATTTTACTACTTTTATAAATAGTCATGTAAAATATCTGATATGTGACTCCCCACCCCCAAAGAAGTCACAGCCCACAGGTTGAGATGGCTGGACTAGAGGAAAAGGTTTTAACTTTGCCTGCCAAAAGGACCTAAAGCAGTCCACCGCAGGTTCAACGTCAAAGCTACAGATGATGGAGTCCAAGAAATTAGCCCTTTGTCCTGTCTGTGGGACATCCTATCATTATGTTTTGTTAGGATGGATGGGGTTTCTGGAGTTGTTGGCTGTCATTAATTTAATTGCATACTTGGGCAACTAATTAGGGAAGGCCCTTTTCAATGTAAGAAATTCTGCCTCAGGTGAGGCTTGAGACAGTAGCCAACTTTCACCCCACACCCCTGCTCCCTTCTGAATCGGAGCTCTGTTCTGAACACCTTCTGCTCCACAGCAGGAATGTGCCTGCCTCCTCCACAGACCACTGAGGACCCTCAGGAATGCTACAGATCACATTGCTCAGCTGCAAGGTGGCAGGGCCCATGAGAATGAAAGAGATTTTCAATCTATGAAATGAACAGTAACAAGCATGCATGAGCTACAGAAAAAGTATCTACATGAAGTCCACTCACCACCACTCTAACGTTCAGGAGGAATTTAAAAGTAAGAAAGTACAATCTGAAAGAAAAGTAGTCAGCAGAAACAAATCAAAGGAACAAATCATCTGAGCTACAGTCCCCTCCCTTGGCTGCACTTCCGGAGTTGACTAGCCCTGCATTACAGAATGGGCACTGGGTTCTCCCTTATTGTTCACTTTGTTTAGCTATCTGCATTTCCTTGAGTGAGAATTATAGTAAGATACTCAGGATAAAAATGGAGTACACATCTCCAAGCTACTGCAGAGGGAAAAGCATAAACTGCCCCATCCTCAACTAAAGAAATAGTAGGTATCAATGACAGCTCCCACTCTGGGTATGGAGTGGACAGGCAGGACTGGAGACATCTTAAGAGCTCTTGAGAACACCCAACGTCACCTAACCAAGTACACTAGTGGAGCATCAAGCACAGGGATTGCAAAAACAAAGTACCAGTTGTCCTCCTTTCTTTATAAATGGAAACGCCAACTGCACCTTAATGACACACTCAACCCATCTTTAGAGCAAGACAAAACTTTCTGACAGCCATTCTCCACCATGTTGACCACTTGCCTTGTGCCAAGGGTTGACACTGTGAATTCACTTTCCCTGGTCCACAGAAACTTAAACATGAAGAACATTGCAATGAAGATGATTCATTGACATATGCCAGGGGTCAGGGGCTTTTTAACTCACAGTGCAGTGTAGCAGCACAAACCCAGAAGGCTAGACAGGTCATCAGCTGAAGATGAATCTTTGAGGCCACAGATCAAAAAACCAAGGCCCAAACACTAAGTAACTCTCTACCCATATCACTTGCTTTGACTATATAAGAAAAGGTTTTGATCTTAATTTCCAAAAGGCTCTAAAACGGCCACCTGTCCAGGATCTGAAATGGTAATACAAGGTCAACTACAGAACATGTCCCTGGTGGCCATTTTCTTTTCTTACATTTCTAGCCCAACAGATGTGTTTGGAAGCTGGCCTCCTGCTTCAAGAAACCCTCTCCTGAGCAAACACTGTAAGCTTTTTCTTACAGACCAGAAAAAGCAGGAAGGCTGACACCAAAGTCTCCACCTTTTTAAAAACAAACTTCTCATTTGTAAAAATTCTGTTTGCTCTCTAACTCTATGGGTAGAGTTGCTGCAAACTGCCATTTCATAAGAATCCTTCCTCACTGTGCATCTGTTGACTCTGTTATCTAAAAATAATTAACGATAAAGAAAGCACAATAGTTACTGAGTAATCAAGGGAGAATTTCCGAATTGCATCTTAAGAGTTCTGAGCCTTTTCATCTGCTGGGTGTGTCCCAAAAGACTTTAACAATACACCTCGAATGACTCATGTCTGTGTTCCAGGGACTCTGATGTGTGCTATTATAAAGATCCATATACCAAAAGCCTGGCCTGCAATGTGACATTAAAAGTAATTTATCAAACTCGTCTATATTTTTCACATTACAATGTCTCCATCCTATGTGAATGGAATTTTTAAAAATTATTTTCTTCCAAGATAAATATACTTGTGCCAAAAGAGTCCCAGAATTTAAGAACAGGAAAAACAACAATAACAACAAACTGTTTAGCAACCGGAGAATATTTGTGTTATACGCCAGCAGTGCCTATCGCATGCTTGGCTCTAGACTCATTCCAATACTACGTTAGATAATGTTTACAAATCCCTTTTTATGTGCTATTTCAAAATTATTTTATTTATAAAGTTAGCTAAAGTTAATCTGCAGTTATAAAAAGCTTCACTATTCTAGGAAAGTAAGCCTTCTGAAAGGTTAACTTACATACAGATACGCTTGAGATTAAAATTTTCACCTTGGTGAAATTAACCAGAAGTGGGAAACCAGAGTCTTCAGGAAGGAGTTCACCCAATGCCAGCTGATTGGCTCTCACTGATCTTTCAGATTCAAGAATAAGGCCTTCCCTAGCCATGATTTATTCAAGCAGAAGGAGCAGAAACAAAGTTGCTCAGTGGAACCCTGGGCCTCCCTGTGGCTGTAGCTGAAAGGGGGCTTTATTCCTGGGGCTGTTATGAAATGACAATTCTTCCAACTTAACAATCACCCATAAATAATAGAACAGAAGGAACACAAGCTTTCCACAATGGAGGCCAGCCGGCTTCTGACACAGTTGTGCTGTGATGTATATTTCATACAAACACCTGAACCACAAAAAGCCAAGTAGGGGAGGCACCTCACAGTCCTACAGAACCAGGTTGTTTTAGAATTTGTGGAAAATATTTCAAAATATGGTCAACTCAATCAGTAATTACAAAATAACAACAACAACAACGGCCCTGCCTGGCACAGCAGCAGCTGAGGCATGCATGCCAGGACGTGATTCTTGTTGTACATCTTTCCTAAAGATGCCCAGGCCCCCTCTCCTTAACAATGGGAATATGGATTTCTGACATGCTTATTCTCTTCTCTTTGTCGTTTACCTGAGGTGGTTTACTGGCCATGACAACTAAGAGATCATGTCCTCTAATGTGTAACTGAATCCTGAGAGTACACACACACATACATACATACATACATACATACATACATAGAAATAGAGAGAGAGAGAGAGAGATACAGAGAGAGACAGAGACAGAGAGACAGAGACAAAGACAGAGAGACAGACATACTGACATAGAAATAATATATGTGAAGTCTATTTTTTTAAAAAAAGTTCACGTTACCCATTTAAGGCTAATGATTTAATACTCCATACAAAAGGATCGGTATAATTATAAAAAATGTTTGAAGAATTAACTAAGGTATTTTAAAATAGTATGTATCCTTCAAGAGTGCTTTGCTTGGTGCGTTTAGGTTTCTATAAACAAATCATACCACACCTACTAATAATCATAAAATAATTATAAACTATTAACTCTCCACTTTTATACTTTATTTTTTCTTTACACTTTTTAATGTGGCTGCAAATTTAGCTTGCTAAAGACTTGTATATTTGAGAAACAGTGTAACAATTCTTTATTTTACAGTAACAGTTTTAATAAAGCTTCTAAATTTATCCAATAAAAAAAAAAAAAAAAGGATCGGTATATAAAGATTCGGTTGACTGCGAACAGTTAGGAAAACTCACTTGGCATGTTACCTAACACCTACTTCAGATGAAGGGAGACATAGGACGTAGTGTTAATCCTTACTGTTGTGTTTACAGTAGTAAGAAGAACAGTGTCCCATGATTAACTTCCTGTTTTTCTACATAGAAGCCTACTACCCACTGCCAAAATTTTTATTCTTTAATTATTAACACAATGCATCAAAAATATAAACAAATCTCAGCTTTAAAAATGATTTCTCAGTACTCAGTAAAGATTAATACACCATATTTTAATATTAATTTGATTCACACAAATTTTAATAGTCATTACGGAAAAATACTTTTCTGCAAAGAACAAAATAAGTTAAGTAAATTTCCCTTAAGAACAATAATTTGTTTGATCTGAGAATTAACTTAGATACTACAAAAAATATACCACAAAAAATCTGCATGGAATAGTTAATGAAAAAATTTGGTAGAGTGAAAGTAGACTTTTTTTTTCTCATAATCTTGTAGGAAAAGTCAGATATTCTTGACAAGATAAAATTTAAATGAAGTGTATTTTTAAAAAAGCAAATTATTTGAAATTCAACATCATAGATTTTAGTAAATGGAATAGTGAAAATTATTATCTTAATTAGCAATAAATACTTTATCATTTCATGATTTCGCACTTTTCTTGTAGTCCACATACAGGTAAAATTCCAACAGAACACTTTATGGGTTTTGTAACTTCTCAAACCACAGTGTCACATACTCTAGCATGTTCCCAACACAGACACGTGCTTTCTCTTCTGCCGTCCTGAGGAGGAGAATCCAGTTTTGTTGAGTGCCCCCTATGTGAAAGGACACTAAGTAGACTGTTATGATCTCCCTTGGTCTTTATAAGGAGGCCTAACTACTTCAGAGCTTAGCCTCTCCCATTTAAAGAAGTATTTTATGATTCTAGGAAGGGAAGCCACCTGTAGTCATGACGCCATTTATTAGGTGTCTGGTCCCCAGTTCATGCTACATTTCTCCATGGCAAGGGAACAGCAACAGTGAAATGCCCATACTTGAGGACAGTGTTTTTGTGCTGATGGTGGAGCTTAGGTTCTGAGCACACTCAAACCTTATCACCTCATCAGAGCCGGCTAGGCCATGTGGACTTCCAGGGTTCCCTTTCCACTCCAGGTGGGCTTGCTGACACATAGAAAGTCCTCTTAGTGCTAGACACATACAGTTCTTAACTAATTATTTTCTATCACAATGTATCATCAAACATTGAAATAGTAATGATGACATCCATGAATGCCTACCCTTTGCTTAGTATTTTTCTCCTTAGATTCTATTTCATTATAGGCAGTTTGGAAGGACATTAGGGAATTCAGTGGTGTCAAATAATACATATACTCCTTAGGGTTAATTACTTACATACTCAATTACTTTGACACAGAGTCTCATTCCCCTGCCCAGGCTGGTCTGAATGTACTGTGTACCTCACGTTGGACTGAAAGTCCTAGTGGTCCTCCTGTCTCAACCTTCTGAGTACTGGAATTATAGGTATGAGCCACCATACCTGACCAAGATAAAACTTCCTTTTGATTTGAAGTAAACAAATAACAAAGGAAATACACATTTCTGAAATGGATCTTTACAATGAGCTCAATTTCATTTTAATTGTAACTAATTTATTTGGAACTTGAATCACATAGTGTAAGCCATACACAGAAAGCTAGAGCTTCTCAACTTGGGTCTGTGATTAAACAGTTAATAAAAAGCAATTTATCTGGGAGAAGAGATTTTCCTAAGAGTAAAACAGCAACTCATGAACTCATAAAATATTTAGTAACCTATTTTACATGGTAGGTGAACTAACCTTAATTAATTATTTTTGTTGTTTTATTAATATAGTGGCCATTCATGTTTTATTGTACAGAGTTGAACATGATGGAATGAATCTAAACACCCCTTTGAATAAAAATGCCATTCGAAAAATTAACACGTGTTCCACTATGTGCATAGCAGCTTTATTTATAATAGCAAGAAGCTAGAAACAACCCAGATGTCCCTCAACCAAAGAATGGATACAGAAAACATGGTACATTTACACAATGGAATACTACTCAGCTATTAAAAACAAGAACATCATGAATTTTGCACACAAAAGGATGGAGCTAGAAAATATCCTGAGTGAGGTAGCCCAGAGACGAAAGGACACACATGATACTTACTAATAAGTGGATATTAGCCAAAAAGTTCAAAATACCCAATGATATAACCCACAGACCACATGAAGCTTAACAAAAAGGAATGCACAAGTGTCGATGCTCAATCCCACTTAGAAGGGAGAACAAGATAATCATAGGAGGTAGAGGGATGGAGCGACCTAGGTGGGAGAAGGGAAAGAGGGGGGGAAAGAAGGCAGGATCAGGTATGGGAGGGGGTACAGGAAAGAAGCCCAGAGGGCTAGGAGAATAAACAGAAACATGCAGCAGTGTGGGAGCAGGGAACTACTAGAAAGTTCCACACACCAGGTACGTGGGAGGCGCCCCGGACCCAGTGGTGATGACATTAGCAGAAATGCCCAACCTGAAGAGACTGCCTCAAGTAGATAGACATGGCCTCCAGTTGAGGGATGGAGCCACCCACCCATCTCAAAACTTTTGACTCAGAATTGTTCCTGTCCAAAGGAAATGCGGGGACAAAAAAAAATGGAGCAGAGACTGAAGGAGAGGTCATCCAGAGACCACCCCAACTTGGGATCCATCCCATGCGCAGGCACCAAACCCCAACACTATTGCTGATGCCATGATGTGCTTGCAGACAGGAGCCTGGCATGGCTGTCCCCTGAGAGAGTCTATCGGTACCTGACTGAGATACATGCAGATACTTACAGCCAACCATTGGACTGAGCCTGAGGACCCCTATAGAAGAGTTAGGGAGAGGACTGAAGTAGCTGAAGGAGATTGCAACCCCATAGGAAGACTAACAGTATCAACAGTCATAGCTCCCATAGACTAAGCCAGCAACCAAAGAGTATATATGGGTTATCCATGGCCCCTGCTCCCTATGTGGCAGAGGACTGCCTTGTCCAGCCTCAGTGGGAGGGGATGTGCTTGGGTGGTCCTGTGGAGGCTTGATGCCCCAGAGAAGGATGCTAGAAGGGTGAGGTGGAAGTGGGAACACTCTCTAAGAGGTGAAGGAATGGGGAGATGGAGTGGGGTGCTCATGGAGGTGGGAACAGGAAGGGGGACAACATTTGAAACGTAAATAATTAATAAAGATTAAGCTCATCATGTTTTTTAAAAATCTGAATGAGACTCAACTACTAATTTTAAAAAGAAACTGCCTGGCTTCAGGGCTATAGGAGACAAATGGTTATCACAGGATGGGACAGACAAGAGTCATGGCGGGAAATGAGAGAGCCTGAGCGCTTTCAGCCCAGTCCTGCAGATGCACCAAAGACGCCAGAAACTGTATACAGGAGATGCAGCATCTTTGACATGGGAACCATGTGACTATAAGAGATCCAAGGAATACACATGGATGATTACCCATCTCCTTACATCTTCCCATGCCTGGCTCTATCCCAGAATTCATTCCGCCTCCTCCATGTTTCACCCTCTATCTCCTGCTCCATGCTGGTGGCCACTGGGACCTAGCTCTCTCAGTCTCAGGTGAGGGACTACACAGCTTCCTCCTCAGAAGCCACTAAGTAAACATCACTAGAAGAACAACGTACTGTAAGCAAAATGCTAATCTGTTAGGAGCAAAATCAGAAGTCCTCCATGTTGTTTAGGTGCTTTAAGACATTAGCAAACATCCTGTGAGAGGCTGTAATGAGAAAAGAGGGTCAGAGAACTAGCTGACAACTCCAGCAGACAAATGAGTGTGTGAGAACGAGGGCAGAGCCTGGACCCAACCACTGTCTTCTATGAACACTGCAATGGGTGGGACACTAGGGTAAGAGCCATCAGGGTGCCACAGAAACACTAGTTAGAGACCGTGATTAACTGGGTGAGAAAGCAGAAGATATCTGTACTTTAGATGTATTTAATGCCCAAGGATGCATCCTCAATTCTATATGCAAAACTGTGACACAATCCAGAAACTAAAGGTAACCAGAAATATGCCAGTGTCTGTGATCTTCAACACTAATTTTGGCAAAGGTGAGCACTGACATTTCAACACATGTTGATTTTCAAGAATAAGATCTTGAAGGGGATTTCTTATTTATAACATTTTAATTAAGTACATATTACCAGGCGAGTTAGCAAACAATGTAATTTTCACAATAACTCATGTCATTGGCTCTCCTACGGTATAAACTGCAGTGGTGTTGCAACACCTCTCCCCATGCATTACTGGAAATGACTTAATAACATACACCTAACTCAATAGATGTTGAGAGAGCAGAAGGACATGGGAGAGAATGCTTAGTTAGTACTGGGTTGGCCTTGAAAGCAGAAGGACATGAGTTCAGTCCATAGAACCCAAACAAAAAGAGGGGCATGATAGCATGTGCCTATAGTCACAGCCCTGGGAGAAGGAGGATGGCAGAGATAGGTGGGCCCAGGGGTTTGCTGGCCAACCTGGTCTGCTTCATGGTTTCAGGCCAGTAAGAGCCCCTCTCTTAAAAAGAAAAAGAAGAGCCTGAAGCATGACATCTTAGGTTACCCTCTGATCTCCACAGGTAGCCACACACTCCAGGGAATAAAAGCAATCTCTGCCAGACACTGTCTCGATATTTTCACTTGAGCCACACAGAAAAAACCTGGAAAACCTAACACTAAGTTCCATTCCATTCCGATTACTGAAGTAATCCCTACGCCTTGAACCCACACCTTTAGCAACATTGATTATTCACTTCTTCCATAAAAACTGCTGTACGTGGCACAATGTACTATATTTGTACGTTTCCAAATCATGGCTAAAACGCTTACTACTTGACTCTTGTTCTCAAGTATAACAGTGCCATTTACAAAGGAAATACCTGAATCTATTAAATAGCTATTGTCTCTATGTAAGATTCTGAAACTAGCCTTAAAGTGTAAATATGCAGTGCTAAGAACCCAATATCAAGGCCCATGAATGCCTTCAAGTACCTTCCTGTATCCCCTTGCTTTCTGCCGTGACTATTCTGGAAGTGATCTCTTTGGTTTGCCTACAGATTCAACACATCCGTGTGCCTAGCATGTTTTGTCTCCTGGAAACTTTGTTTCTTCTATGCAAGGGCATCATTTGTCAGGAATTCAGAAGTTTCAAAGAAAAACAAAACAAAGAAAATAAGTACCTAAGTTAGTTCACTGGGCATGCCTTTCACTCCAGTACTCAGGAGGAATAAACAGAGACTAAAGAGTTCAGTGACAGCCTTGGCTACGTAAGAGGCATGCCTAAACAAACACACGAATCAAGAAATAACAGTAAATAAATAAGCAATTAAATAAATGGATAAATAAACAGGTAGGTAACAAATGTAAATTTGAGCTCTATAATTGTGCCAAACCTTACAAATCTTTGTAGCTGTGCCTTGGCACTCAACGTGGACTGGTTCCCAGATCTTTAAGACACCAAGCTCTGCAGGTGTTCACCTTCTTTATAAAAAATGGGCTGGTTTTTCTATGTAACATGTGCACATCCTTCCATGCACTCTGAGTCATCTGTAGATTACTTGTGAGTACTACAATGAAAAACACTGAATCATTCAAGTGTATTGTTTGAAGAACAATTACAAAATGAAAGAAAAGCAAAAGCCTATACCTATGGAATTCTCATTGCATGTTTGTGTCCCCAAATTTACATTGAAACCTAAGTGTCAAAATGATAATAAAAAGAAGTGTGACCCTAGGAAGATGATCGGGTCATGAGGGCAGAATAGAAATGACTAGGATCAGTTTTCTTATATTCAGGGCCCACTGAGCTGCCAAATCCACCCAACAGTCTGTTACAGTAAGACATCCCCATGTAAAAGGGCCCTTCCTCGTACCTCAACCTGGCACCATGATCATGGACTTCCTGCCTTCATCCCAGCAAGCAAACCATTTCTGTTGTGTCCAGACCACAGTCTAAGATGCCTGATTAGAGCAGATTAAAGCTCACTGTAACTGGCTTTGCAGAACAGGAAACTGTGACTAAAGAAGGTTAAATAATTTCCTGAGAACGTTCAGTAAGTAGGAGACAAAGTCAGGCCCATGCCCTTTCTCCTCTGGGTATCTTGCCAGGTCTCTTTATCCACTGACATTTCCATGAGACAATCAGTGTCACTCATTAGGTGTAGCACTGGGCTTGGGGGAGTGAATTACACAACCAAGACAGTGTTCCCTGGCCTTTTTGTCCAGGAAGGGAACTATATCTCTTAGAATAACAAGATTTTTTAATTAAGACAAAAGTTTATCTTATACACAGAATAGGCTAAAGTAAGTTAGTAGCCTTGCCATGGCAAGACCTCAAAATCATTACGACATTCCTTTTACCTAATCACCTTATTACTTTGTAACCTCTAGTATGCAACTTTTATTCCTGTGGTCCAAATGATTGCCAGAGTCTCAGCCATCACATCAATGTTCCAGGAGGCCAGATTAAAGCAATCAGGAAAAGAAATACAGTACCTCTTCCTTTTATGGATAGGTCCCATATGTAATAGTCAACACTCTCATCTCCTTACACTAGATAGAATTTACCTCCAGATCTCAGCTGACTACACAGCAGACTGGAAATATGTGGTGCCTTTTGGCTAGGGGACCAGGCAAGATCAAACTCAATTTTAGTATTACTATTTCAGAACAAAAGAATGGCTATTTAAAGGTAATGCCGTGGATCTGCATAGGAATTTGCATGTATATCCTAATTTATTCATAATATTTTCAATCTTTCAGACAAAGTTGAGATAAATGGGATGGACAGATTCAGAGCAGTTTCTTAGGAAGGATGTATTACTACATTTTTCTCATTATAAGAAAAATCAAAACAGTTGATGTGGTTTTACATTTGGGAGGGTTGTTTCCAATTTGTATTATGAAGAACCAATGTTATTAAACAAAATTAGCAACCTTATTTCAGAGTCAGATTTCAGGGGCTCCATTACATGATTACTAAGGTTAGTTTCTACCAATGGCAGTGTCCCTGAATTAAAGGGATATTTGTTAGCTAAGCTTTGGGAAGATCAAGAATAAATGTCAAAATAGAGAAAACACACACACACACACACACACAAAAGGTGTCAAGAAATTAGTCATGAAAGCTGCTTCAACTACTAAAGCAATGTGGGCCCTTGTACATATGGATTCCCCCAGATGCTCGCAAGCATGCCCCAGTTAAGTCATCATCAGAAGACAGTAACATATTTGTGTATCTATACCATGAGCATGGGCAAGCATTCTTGAACCCTGCTGCAGCCTACAAGTCTGGCTTCCTCCCTGGCAGTCAGTTTTCAATGATAATGCAGAAGAAAAAAGTAAGAGCAACAAAGTAGCCACCCAAACATGCAGGTTTCTTAAAAGTTTTGGAATAAGTTGTGTGTATGCAGGGGCAGAGTTTAGTGGGAGCCATTGAATGCCTCCCATGCAGAAAGGTGCATCAGGAATTTTCAACAGAAGGCAAAGGGAGCAAAACAACCCTGTTCTCTCTGCCCTAGTTGGAGATGTACTCTCAGTCATCCATGGATCCCTGCATCACTGTTGACCATGAAGACACACACAGAAAGGGGGGGCCTAATTTTGACACCGCTTCATGCTCTGGGGACTCTGACCCTAGGGAACTAGGAACATGAACTAAAAAACATGTTTTCTTGCTCAGCACCTTGGTGGTGGTGGTGGTGGCAGAGCAATGGAGAGATGAGGTGAGAGAAGATGCTAAAACGCACTTTGTTCAAAGGTGTCCTGGTAATATCTCTAACCTTTATGCTAATTTAGAAAAGGGACATTATGAAGATAAAAGGAGCCTGCAGTTTATCTTAGTTTGGGCTGTCTGCCCTGACACAATGAAAAGCCACAGATTAGTAGTGGAAATGACCCATTTAGAGTTGCCTCCCACTAGCATGTGCTAGTATTCTTTAATTCCAACTAAGTTTCTAGAACCCCGCGTCCTATAAGCAAGTCTTTTACAAGAGTATCCAAATCATTCACACCACCGTCAGTCTACTTAACACAAGAAACCAAAACATACTCCTTTGCAACCCAATATGTTTGATGTCCAGTGTCCTTCAGAGGACATGGTCCCCAACCAATGAAGCTTAGTTGGGAAGTTGGACAACTTTAATGGTATAGAGCTTAGATCATGAAAGGTCACTCTTAGGGATCTCTGAAGGTTATACCCATCAAGGATCCAGTCTAGCACTCTCTCCTGGCTCAGCTGAAATGTATACAGCTCCACCATATGTTCCCGCCACTGCAGGTGGCTCCTGCTGCCTTGCCTTCACCAGCAGCATGGACTAAACTGCAAGTCAAAATAAGCCTTTCCTTATTTAAGATGGTTCTCGTAGTTAGCCACCGTGATAAGCAAAGTACCTAATACATACTCAAAACATCAACGCTAAATGGGTAGCAGGTTAGAGGATGGTAGGAAATTGTCAAGTAGTTCCTAATGGCAGCCCATCTCTTTAAGCAAGGAGCACGTTAAAGGAGAAGAAAAAATAAATCTCCAATGACTTCTGAAGCTTGAGTTCGGAATCATTTCGGGTTATTTATAGGAAGATTTATAGAAAGTGAGACAGCATCAATTGTTGAAAATTACTTAAGCATTAAAGGGTTAAGTTTTCATAAATGAATCTATTTTCAATACACACAAATAGCCTACCATGGGTCATAAAATAAACCCAGGAGGTAGCATTCCCTGTAAGTCACCCAAAACTATACCAACTGAAACACAATCATTTGCTTACTTAATTCAATGCAGTCAAAAATAACATGTGACTAAGGAAGAATGTGATTTAAAGCAGATTACGTAGCCTTGAATGAAATATTCAGATGGACCACCCTAGCTTATACATGAAGTTTGAGTCTCTGGTGGGTCTCTGTATTCTAACATGGAAAGACCCTGGCTGACTGTAACCTCAATAAGGGTAGAGCACCACACAAGTAAGAGGAAGAACACTGGTATTCGTGCCTATTTATCTTCACTCACATGACAAGGAAGATTGGTATTATTTTCAGTCAAATGACTCATCACAGTACAACAGACATGATGTGTGCTTTCACATGCACCAACCATGTGACCCAGAACGATGTGTCTTATCCATAATTTATAGATGATACAAATGAAGTCCAGCATAGCAGATTGTCCTAGAGATTTGAACATCAATGCTTATTTTTATCTAATATCTATTTTTTTATCTCGCATCTCTAATTCTGGAATAAAAGTTGGGGACAGTACAAGTAAGTAGAGGAGTTATGCTGTTATTATTGGTAATAGTAATGGTATTCTTTTTAAAGACATGGTTCAGAAACCACATACATTTATCTGAAGAAACAAACATGAGGCCAGTTCAGTGCTGGGTGTTACCTTAGAGTGCATTGTTGTATCAATAAACAAGCAAAGCACTTCTTGCCCTGAGGCTTCATAATAGTTCATGGACTAAAACACCCATGAGATGAGAACAAGCTCTCACTTCTACAAGGCAATGTACGTTTAGTTTATAACTTTCATATTAGGTCCCAAAAGCCGGATTTATTTGCTGTGTTCTGGCACAAAAGGAGGGATCCATACTAAGCATACTAAGAAGCAGTGGAGTGGCCTCTAACCTGGGAGTATCAAAAGAAAAACAACTCTGTACCAAGAAAGCTCCAAACACAAGAAGGAGAAGGACCGATTTACACAGGAATGAGAAAAAACTGCAGAGACAAATGGCAGAGCAAGGGCCTAAAGAAAGGTGTTTCAACAGCAATGCTGTAAAGAAAGAGGAAAAATGAGCCAGCCAGAAGGTGGCAGCTCCAACAGAGGATGTCTCAACTGCAAGGACCATGTAGACTTCTACCCCCTGCAGAAGGTTGGCGCTTTCTCTCAACCCCTATTAAGACTGAAAACTTCAGTCTTCGTTCATTTGCCCTTCCATACTTCAGGCCTTGTCAAATGAGCTCCTTTGAACATACTTAGGCTTTCTGGTTAAATGTTAGATAAATAGTCGTCACTTTCTTCACAGAGTACATTTTTCTGAGCCAGCAAAAACATGCCTAATCATGCCCATAAGAAATAGATATCGTACTTGAGGCCAAACTGCATGCAAATTGCTATTGCTATGATCTGAACTGGGTCTCCTTGAAACTCGCAGGTGGGAATCTTCATCTTCCGGGTGATGGGATAATGTGTGGGACCAACCCCAGACAGCCTCCTCCCTCCTGGACCACAGGAGAAGTCAGAGAAAAACAATTCCTTGGCAGACCCAATCTACAGCCACTTTAACTAACCTGCCTCAAAAGGCTTCGAAGGAGAGACTGTCTCCAAAGACCCTCATTCAAAAGAGACAGCGCGGAAAAGATGTCACAGTTCAAGACAGTGTGCAATAATTCATTTTTATGTAAAATAGAAAAAACTTTAGAAGCAATTTAGGCCCCTGAAGAAATGATTTTAGAATATAGGTCTATTGTAAATTAATGAACCAATACACATTAAGAATGAGTGATTGTTCCTAGCCCAGAGTCAGTAATCTCTATTCATTATTTCATCTGAATTTTACTAATCAATTAGCAAATAATGAGTTACTTACCAGGACTTGCAACAGATATAAAACCACTTTTCTAGGGAAAAAAAAATGTCTTCTGTCCATTTCCTATGCGTGTCAGGTCACACTCTCCAGCTTTGCAGTAGAGGGGAGCATGAGTCCCATAGCCAAACCCATTTGATAATATGATGTGCAGGGTCTGCTCTAGAATTCTTCTTTAAAGAAATAAAAGCAATATAGAAAAATCATAATTACTCTGCCTCGCAAGCCCACGAGGCCACCTCGATATTCTTCAAAGCAGGGTTCAGTTCTGGCTTTGAATCCCAGCTTTATTGCTCTTTGGCCTTGTAGCCATGAACAAACCCTAACTTAACTGATTCAAACTTCAGAAGGGATTTGCTGCTCACCCACTTCATAAAACTACCTCAGGAACTGACTCTTGGGAAAACATCTGACACCAAATCAGTCAAGTCATCATCTAAACTTTAATCCAATGAGTCTAATTCACAGCGAGGAAAGCAAAGGGGGGGAATGGAAAGAGACATGGGTGTCTCCTGAGATTGAGCATAGTCAGCACCACAATCCTACCTCATCCATTTTCTCTAAGCTTCAAAACTAGACTATTGGAAATAGCAACAAGGAGCACTCAGGAAATCCCAGAGTGCTATGCTCTGGGTTACACATATAAAAAGGCTGTGGTCTTCTAACAGCATGAAGGACTGGGTGGATACCATAACACAGCCCCAGCAATACTGTGTCTACAAGGTACACCTTCTCTTCCCACTCCCCCTTTCACTGGACAAAATCCCTGAGTAGCTGAGGACAGCTAGATATAGACCAAATAATCTTCTGGAACTCTCTTCATAGAACAGATGGTACATCATCATCTGCAGCATAATTACATAATCAGGTAAAATATACATTAGCGTTGATAATCCCACCACTGTGGAAATAAATCCCATCATTCACCAAACCTCACAGTGGGAAACACTGAAAAGGACAAAAGTTTACCCTGTGCTACAATGCACAGCATAGAAGTAAAACAGAAAAGGTCAGTAAAAACAATGCTCAGGCATAGTCCACATCAGCAACCCAATATTGAAATGAGCTGAAGTGGGGGGATTGTGAAGGCAGGGCCCCAGTGAGCAAAGTATCTCCAATTGCTGCCTGCCTAACAGGCATGTGGTCCTGGGTTCAATCACAAGCACAGTTCTCTCTCCTTCCCCCTCCCTTCCCTCCCTAGGTTCTTCTCTCTTTCTCTCCCCCTCTCGCACCCCCTTCCCTTCCCTCCCTTCCTCTCTCTCCCTCCTCCCCATCAATGCTGGTTTCATCTCTCTGTGACATACATAAAGAGTGGTATAAGAAGTGGTACTTCTGCTCAGTCCAAGGGACTGGACTCTAACCCAATATGGTAACTGAGTGTGACACCGGCACGTCGTCTTTCTCCAGTAAGAAAAACTTCTTGTGTAGGACAAAGATACTACCCTATCAAGTTGGGTCAGAATAAAGCAAAATCAGTGAGAGGTGTTCACACACAGCGTTTACCAGAACATTCTGAAGAGGGGTGTTCTTTATGTTAATCTCCCACTTAACTTGACAAGTGCTCTACCACTGAGCCTTGTCCCAAAACCCTCACCCCTTTTTTGACACAAGGCCTCACTATGTATACAGCTTTGGCAGTCCTGAAATTCGTTGTATAGATCAGATTAGGATTGAATTTACAGAGACTCACCTGCCTCTAATCTCCTACTTTAATATATATTCTTAAACTAGGAATCAAATTCACATTTTTTGGAAAAGGCACCCAAATGTCTCTCATATATTTTCTCACCTTGTTCTAAATAGATCCACTGAAGTGTGTAATCACTGATTGTTTGAGACATTCCTAGTTGTCTCACACTTACCTGATATTCATGATATGGCAGAAATATCCATGTAACGATGAGAAACACTGGATAATTGGTACCCTTACATGGAAAGGCTTATTTCAAGAAAGACCTGATGTTAGTACTGAAATACCCTCAGCAGGAGAAGTGTAATGTATATTTTGTTTTTTCAAGCCATGAAGATCTTGTGTTTCAGTAAATCTTAGTTAACAAAACCAGAATTATCAATAAAACACTCCAGTTGTACTCCTACTTAAGAACTCAAGATAGCCAAAGGTTGTGTTCTATATGTTAACAAATACTTTTATAAACAACCAAAACATAAGTCATAATGAAGTCCAAGATCACCAAACAAATGCCACAAGGGGCAAAATGAGGAAAAGAAAACATGACCCCACACAGATGCCAGCAGGGAACACGTCATGAAGCCAGGAAGGGAGTAAGAGACCCAGTAAGAAACTGAGCGATCTGAATGTAGAGAGCTGAGGACTGACGGGCAGAGTGTGAACATCTTCTCTTATGCCTGTGACTTTCAACCACTTCAACCATGGGATTTCCCAACAGCACTCAAACCAGCTTCAGCTAGATCAACTTTATCAGTCTGGGGCTCAAGAATCAAATTTCTCCAACTGCCTGCTTTGGATGAAGCATCAGAATGCAGGGCCTCGCCCTCCCCCTTGCCTTCAAGAAGGGTTAAATATGCAGTTTAAAAGTGCAAGTGGGCTGGTACTCAGCAGGTCACAGAATCCGGAAAGTAGTAAATGATCTCAAAACAGTTCACATTTGCATCTAAAAATGCTACAATGAAACCACATGACTCCCTCCTCAAAATGTTTCATGTGACGTCTCCTTGAAGTGGCTTTCACTTTGGCTATGTGTGGCTTCCTTCCTTTGCTTTAGTGACAGAAATATAGAAACAAATCTAAGAGAGTAAAGCCCCTGCAGTGAGTGCCAGCAGTATGCAGTAACCAGAACTAGATTCATTGTTCAGTTCTCAGCAACAGGAAAAACTCAAGATCCAATAAAAATGTCTCCTCGGAGTATCTCATAGAAAGCACCTCCTCAAGGTTTCAAATCAGTAAATCTTCCTTTATACTTCAGTGTTATTGTTCATGAGCTTCAGGTATTTCTAAAATGGAGAAAAATACCCACAGCCCCTTCCCACTAAAATAAATATATATATATAATTTCAGCAGCAACAGAACTTTATATTAAAACAAGTCCTTGCAGGGGTCGGGGGGAGTAGCTCAGTAAAGAGTGTTTGCTTAGCAAGCAGAAAGCCCTGGTGATGTGTTTATAAAAAGATAAAGAGAGAAGGGATATCTTCTATAGGGATGTAGTTAGGTATGGGGGAGGGGCCTCTCAGCAGGTCCATGCTAAGGCATCCCTTCCCCCTGAGGGACCAGACACATGATGGTATTGAACAGAGTTTATTCAGGGCATGGGGAGGGGAGTTAAGAGGGTAGTAAGAGGCAGAGAGAGAGAGTAGAGACATAGAGAGAATTAGAATTGAGGCTGGCCATGAGCACATGGAAAGGGGGGGAGGGGTGGGAAGGGGAGAGCAAGAGCAAGAGAGAAGCAAAAGGCAAGAGAGAGAGAGGAGGGGGCAAGCAGCCCCTTTTCCAGTGGGCCAGGCCTACTGTGGGGAGGAGCATACCTGGCTGTTGCCAGGAAACTGTGGGATGGAGTTTAGACAGAAGGCTAACACCTAGGATTCACCCCAGAGCTGGATAAACCAGGTGTGCTGACTTGTGCCCCAATCCCAGCACCAAGGAAATAAAGACAGGAGGGTCGGAAGTTCTAGGTCATTGACGGCTACACAGACTAATAGAGGCTTGCTTAGGCTCAGAGAAACCTTGTGTCTGGGCTGAAGAATTAAGTGAGAGCCCTACTTTTGCTCCTAACACCCAAAATCGGAGGCTCACAACTGTTTGGAAATCTAGATCTAAGGGATCCAACCCCTGAGCAGGCTTTCAGAGGCACCAGCATTCAAGTGTGCATGTCTACAAATACATAAACGTTATTGCTTCAAAGGAGACCCTGTCTCAAAATAAATTCTTTTATAAGCTTTCTTTTCACACATAAAGAAATTGTGTGTTTTCTCTTCAAATTAGTGTCACTGTGGTGAAATCTCAGGGTTTGAGGTCAAGATTGCTGGAGTCATAAATGAATAAATTCTCACTCAAGGACCCACTCACTTTAGTGGGTAGCCAGGGTGCTTAGGAATGAACCCATCCTCCTGAAAGGCAGAGTTCACATGGCATTAATGATTTGAAGATAAAAGCTCAGAAAGTATAAAGTCACTTCATGGGCCACTGATTTACTTTGAGCGAGAGCCTGTGAAGAGACAAAGGAATAAAGTCTTCTCTCCCAAGGTAAAGAGTAAATAATACAGGGCCAATGAGAAACATTCTCCAGCCATTGGTCCTGGAAAGCCCATTTCCCTGATCTCTGGAATCAATAATGTGCAGAATGAAGTCACTGGACTTGATGTGTAAGGAAGAGGTATGTGTGCAAGCCTTGTGAGCAGATGAGCATGCACGGGTATGGAGCACGCCTGGACACATGCATGTGGAAATCAGAGAATGATGTTTAGTCGTCTTCCTCACTCGCTCTACACTTTATACTTTGAGACAAGATCTCTCACCAAACCTGGAGCTACCCTATTCAGTTAAAATGTCTCTGGTGTCCCGTCCAATGTGGGGGTTACATACATGCTGTTTGCTATATCTAGCTTTTACCTGGGTGTTCAAGATGAGAGCTCAGGTCCTCATGTTTGTACAGCAGGTGCTTTACCAACTGAGCCATGTCCCTAGATAAGAGTTAAAGTATCTTTTCCAGGCTCTGATAAAGAAAACAGTGCCAGGAAGGTCACTACCAGAGGGATGTCTACCCAAGCACCTCCAGGCTGTTCCCTTTGCTTCTTTTTAATTGTCAGTTCTCTCTCTCTCTCTCTCTCTCTCTCTCTCTCTCTCTCTCTCTCTCTCTCTCTC
>JADRCH010000011.1:1382462-1412453 GCA_019843965.1 Rhynchomys soricoides | reverse complement strand
CTCTCTCTCTCTCTCTCTCTCTCTCTCTCTCTCTCTCTCTCTCTCTCCAAAGAGAACCTACAAGTTTCTTCTCAACCCAACTCCATCTTTTCCAATATTCTAAGCACAGAACCTACAATAGGAATCTGACAATGCGTTTTCTGTGGAAATTAATTTGGTAGCCAGGTTTAAGTAAACGCTCAGATAAATCTACTCAGACACGAATTATAACAAAAATATTAAATGAATAACTAAGGGGATCTGGGTTAGTTTAGCATGATCAAATCCAACCGGGTCGTTAAATGCTGTGCTTAGAATTATATAGAAATTACAACAGCAAAGAAGGCCTAGCTGGCTTATAAATTTACCACATGAAAATTTCTTTTAGACAGGATAAGAAGGTAAATCAAAGTTATTACATAATATAATTCAACTTGGACTACATTAATTAAAAAGTATGATACTGAAAAAAAATTGCCAGTATTGCCATTTCTGTGATATTGATGCATATTCACATACATGAATACCTCCTTCAATTTGATTTAAGGGGTTACAAAAAGAGCAGAATTATATTCTAGGCATGTCTCGAACCAGTTAGGAGGTGGAACGTGTAAGATAAACCCCAAAATGTTGCACTGAAGGAGGGGAAAACATGTTGCAAAGATTGGTGATACCTCGTGCATATGAAAGGCAGACAGCACACAGTAGCTGTGGCTACTGGATGCCGAGGTTCAAGGAGAAAAGCTAAGGAGCTCCAGGTATCCATGAAGTCTAGTTTGGATTTAAGTTTATTTCAACCTCAGCACTGGTGGCTCAGGGTTGTAACGGTAGGTGAATGTGGGGATGGCATTTTCAAAGCCACTGTGAGTAACCCAGTGAAACAAAATGGGCAGTGACAGAAGCCAAGTCCCAGAGCCAGATTTATTTTTAAAAAAAAAATTAAAGGTAGATTGCTATGTTTCAAACAACTTTCTTCATCTAGAACTCAGGCATTCTAAACACAGCCCTGAATAAAAATGCTCTCTCTGCAGCCAGGAACTGAAACTCCAATGAAGTAGTGACAAGATTTCAGTATAAAATAGCATGTGCTTTACAAAAAATAGTTTCAGACTTCATGTATTCATAAGGGTCAAATATAAGTAAAACTAAGATCGATAATTAATGCATAGAGTAGTGATTTAGCTCAGTTGGTATCATGCTTGTCTGGCACTCAGGAAGCCCTGGGTTCGGTCCCCAACATCACATAACCTGAGCATGGCAGAGCAAGCCCATAACCCCAACACTAGGGAGGTGGAGGGAGGAGAACAAAAGTTCAAGGCCATCCTCAGTAACATGTCCAGTTCAAGGCTACCCTGAGCCATGTGAGCTTGTATAATCTGTTCAGTTTTGAGAAAGGAAATCACTCTAGACATCATATGAGAAAACGAATGTACGGAAGTCAGACTGAAAGCAGAGACTGTTGTCAGAGGATTGCTGTAACAGGGTAGAAGCATTTAAACGGTCTGAACTGAGTGACATGCTTGATTGTCCAGATGGATGGTGGCAACGTTGCCAGGCCAGGAAACATCGAACAGATCCCCCACTTTATTTGCACCACACCCATACATAGCAACTGTCGTAAGGCTTGAGAAATCATTCCAGAGGGGAAAAGAACAGGTTGTAAATATAGATGTGCTAGTCATCAGTCTACAAGCAGTCATCAGCTATGACTTGAAGGAAGCAAGACAGCCTGGAGGGCTGAGCAAAGAGATGCAAGAACACTAACATGCAGGACTTGGTCAAGAGGAGCTGCAAACAATGCGGAGGAGTAAAACCATGGAGCAAACAGCCCATCTGTTCAAAGGGAACAGAATCTGGACACTGGAAAGCCTTTGCAGACCAATATGAACTCCATGTAAGGGCAGGGGCCCCCAAATCACCAGGAGAGTGGTGGGCAGGATATGAGGAAACACATACCTAATGCAAAGAAAGCACTTCCAGAAGTAGAAAGCTTGGCTTTCAAAGGAGCTAAGGCAACAGCGCCTGCCCCGTTCCCAAGGCTCTTTCTGAACAGGCACCAGACTTGGCACTGCTACTTGTAATTTCTCTCCTTGTCTCAAACTTGCACACTTAGCACCATCACTTCTTTCAAGAAGAAAAATGAATTCAACATGGACATGTGGCTTTCTGCCATGGACTTGCAGCGACATATAGAGAATGCAGGGCTGAATTCCAGATTTATCCAGAAGTGAACTAAGGCCTCTCCCAAGGATGGTAAGGTAGGTGGCCACTTAGTCATCTTACAGGAATCACTTTTTTTTTTTTTTTTTTTTTGTCTGTTGGTTTGTTTAGAAATGGGTCTCACTGTCTGGTTCTGGCTGTCCTGGAACTCTCTGCACAGACCAGGCTAGACTCAAACTCACAGGGATCTGCCTCCCAAACACTGGGATTAAAGGGTTGCACTATTACCCCTGATGAAAAAGCTGTCTTTTTTTGAACTGCTTGATTTTAAAGTCAGCCTTGTCTTCAATAGCCCACAATTATGGTTTATCATATACTAATCCCAACTTAGTTAGAATGACTGCAGAATTCCAGTTCTAAATCTGCAATCACCCCATTTCCAATCCCCGAAACAGCATCTTTACAATAACAGGGCCACAGAGATGGTTAAGAGGACTCGGATTCAGGTCCCAGCACCCACAGATCCTTCTCCAGGAGATTCTAAGTCTCTGGCCTCCTTGGGCACCAACACACACACACACACACACACACACACACACACACCACTCCATTCTGAGGTCCACATAAGTTAAAATAAACTAAGCTCACTCAGTGTCACTTGAAACAGCCAAGAAAATTAAGATTGGTTACTTTTCTTTTAGCTAAAAATAGAAGCACAGCCTTTGGAGAGAGCCAATCTCTCTCTCTCTCTCTCTCTCTCTCTCTCACACACACACACACACACACACACACACACAGCAGGGCACCTTCCTAGGAGAGTAATTACAACTACTTTGTCATGTAAAATTGACTTTGGACTCTCTCACAAACTGCCTAGTTTAAGGCAGGGCCCAGAACTAGTGTAAAGCCACTTTTGGTAGGCATTAAATGTCTGATGCCTCCAAAGACAAAATGGATAGATTAAAAGACATTCTGATAAGTGATCCGTAGTCATTTTATATAGTCAGCAGGTTCATCCTGGTTCTCTGCCACAGGGGATATATCTTCATGGGAATGGGAAAAGGCAGTCTAGAAAGCTGAGCGAAATTAATAAAAAAAGCTGAGCTCATGAGTCATGGGATACTTTCTGGGCATCAGTAACTACCAAAGTGCAGAAAATTTAGTCAGTTCGCTAAATTATGTTTTAATATCATGTCTGAAAGTTTTTATTTCAAAATATTGTTGTCTTAAACTGTCTGATCACAGAAGTCCATACAGGGGCTGGAGAGATGACTCAGCAATTAAGAGCACTGGCTGTTCTTCCAGAGGACCCAGGTTCTATTCCCAGCACAGGCATGGCAGCTCACAACTGTCTGTAACTCTAGTTCCAGGGGATCTGACACCTTCACATAGACACACATGCAGGCAAAACACCAATGCACATGAAATAAAAATAAACAATTTTTAAGGAAGAAGAAGAAGTCTATACAAAGTAGCTGCTGGGTGATGTTGGAAAAAGAAGAACTTTGAAATTTCCACAGAGGTTCCCACTGCATATCCCAAGCTCTATTCAGTGTACAGACCTGCCTCTCAAATGTATATGCTCAAATGTAGGCCCAAGCTATTGCTGCCTTTCTGATGCATCAGACTTGACAGTCACTTGTCCAGAGCAATAGCATGATGAAATACAGAGTCTAATGAGTTGTTCTCATCCAACACGTCCAGGGAAATCCAAGCATAGTTTCCAGGAACACTACTAGAATGCATCCCAGTTTAAAACCAGATCAAGCAGGCTGTAGGCCACGTTTCTTGCCCACCACCATTTATACTCTGCAGTTCCGGCTTCATCTCTTCCCATCAGGACAGGGGCGAGAGCACCCTCTCATGGGGGAACTTGAATCCACTTGTGAAACACTCACAAATGTTTGTACATTGTTATCAGTAATTAATACTCTGGAGCAGAGTTAACGTAGCAATATGCTCTGATGCCACAGCTGCAAGCCCACAGCCAGCTTCAAATCTCAGCAAAACGTTTTATCAAATCACATTTAATCCTGTGAGGTAATGAAATTGAATGGACTTTAAAGCTGTTTATCCACGGCCCTTGAGTTGGGCACAATGGCTCTGATCGAGTGGGAAGCTAATCTGCCACTATGGTGTGCTGGGAAATTGGCCAAGAGAACCACTTTTCAGCCATCCTACTCGGTACCTCCAAGGTGTTCTGCTAGCCGGCCACCTTTATCACTTGCTCACATTATGAATGAAAGGCTACAGAAAGTCACTGGTGAGATACAAATACTTTCTAGGTTCTGGGATGTTCCTACTTACAGGGATTAAGTATCAGATGCCCTAAGGCTGCAAGGGACTGGGAGAAGATAAAGGGAATTTCAAAGCTTAGAGTGTCATGACAGTGGCAATCCTTCTCTAGTCAAAGGACATGGTATGGTGGACAGAGCCTATCTGTGAGAAGTTTCTGGGCCTCAAGCAGCTTAAAGGTCAGCATGCAGGAGCAGGAAAACCACAAGACAACTAGAGGAACCCAACTCAAAGGGCTGATGGACCATGAAAGCAGGCTAACCATGATCAACATCTGTTCAAAGGACTCCAGTAAACCTGACTAGGATTTAAAGGCCTGCTGATAACATACAGAATGACCTAGAAACCACCCCGTGTGCCTAACAAGCTAGAAGACTTAGAAACAAGGGTACTGTATTTACTATGGAATGTGTGCTCTCAGAGCGAACAGATAAAGCACAGTCTTTGGAACACAATGAATTCATTTTCAGAGAAATCAGACTGCACACAGGAGAAAGCATTTCTTGTACGAAGAGTTGCCCAGGGTGGTGGGATGAGTAAGAGGCCTGAGGAAGCAGGGACATCCCTCTCACTTGATCAGAGCCTGAGGTGGCAGTGTTCCCATCCTTCAGGAAGGTCTGACAGGGGCTCCACATTAGCAGTTGCTTTAGCTAAAATTCAGCTGCACATTCTAACCACAAGGCTCTAATTTGCCAGACATAGACCCAGACCTGAATAAGACTAAAAGATAAAACATAATAAAATATGAGTAGGTTTCTGTAACAGATGGTGAACTGGATTCCCATACTCCAGCATTAAAAAAAATCTCATAATTCAAACCCAATTCTTTAGTATACATGTTCACATTTATATTCAAAACAGGTCCTAACTGTTTAATCTAAGACAATAAAATAATCTATTCTAGTGTTAAATGTCCCTAGTCTTTTTTTTCTTTTTTTCTCAATTTTCGACCTAAATTTCTGATGCTTCCAAACACTGGCTCATCTGAGTGTGAGCTCACACACAAAGAGGTAAGTAACCTAAGACTGCAGACTTTGGTTAAAAGCACAGCCCAGCTTTTTCTCAATCAGAATTCAAAATCTCTCAGATCCTGTCACAATTAAAAATCCTTTGGTCTCGTGGTATTCCCAACACACTCCTGAGTTACACGCATCCGTGTCTGTAAGGGCATTGTGGAAAGAAGCCAAACAAAATGATTCTGGCCAGAAGTGGATACAATACAAAGATTCCTTTCCTGTTGGTGAATACAGAAACTTGTAACTTAATAACAATATTTTACCCAGGCTACAGTAGTTCCCTTCATCTTAAATGCCTTGAAATGAAAGGATGTCTATGGATGGGAGACAGAGTTGACACTGGAGTATCTGAGCACCTGACTTAGCACAAAAAGAAAGGGGAGCATGGACAGCCCAGGTAGACCTGCTTGAAGGAGACATACCATGCAGAGTATAGATGGGCAGATGCCTCATTTCCTAAGCCTCCCAGGTGGTGTGAATTCAAGGGCTCAGCTCTTCTAGCACTAAGGAGGTACAGTATGGGAGGATTGTGTATAGCCTCGATTATTCAGAAACTGGTCCCAAAAGTCTATTATTGCTGTATTTGCACTCGGCTACTTCCTATACAAATGTGTGACGTCTTACAATGTCTTGATCCCGTAAATTCAGTTACAAATCTGCATTTGCTCACTGATGCCTGATCAAGGCCTCACAACTGCTTGTCACATGGTCTTCCTGCAACTTACTCTCATCACTAATTGGAAAAGAAATCGCCACCTCCCTCCAACCACTGAGGAAAATTAATCTGCACACTTTCCCCAAACCCCGGAGCCAGGCATGCAACCTAGTGCCTCTTACACGCTAGGCAAGCGCTCCATCACTGAACAATGCACACAGCCTTCTGTGCCTCTTTTACCTGACAGAGATCCACATAAAAACAACACCCAGAGTTCAGTTGGTAATATTTCTGCATATTGGTCACTGGGCAAGTAACCATAGATGCTCAGGGAACAAGACCACTGCATAATCCCCAGTAAAACAGACTTCCACGGGACTGTGGCTCGAACATCAAGAAATCATCAGATCTCTGTAAACTAATCTCTATGTAAGTTGCACAGAGCTTCAAAATAGAACTCCTTAAGAACGTGCAATGTCTCTCAGTTTTTCTATTAATGCATACACATAACAATGACAGATCACTGTCCTCCTATGTAGCTGGCTGTCTGCTAGAGCTGAATATATAAAGACAAAGGGAACAGAGTCTTCCTCTCTCTAACTCAGGGCTTCCCAGCCTTCTCAATGTTGTGATCCTTTAATACAGGTCTTCATGGTGTGGTGACCTCTAACCAGAAAATTATTTCATCGCTACTTCCTCCCTGTAATTATGCTATTGTTATGAATAGTGTAAGTATCTCTGTTTTTCCAATGTTCTCAGACAACCCCTGGGTTCATCCACACCCTCAAAGGAGTCATGACACACAGGTGGAGAACCACTGATCTAAGGCTTTTTACTTCCAGAGGAGAGGCAGGCAGACAAGAAAACAAACCATTGATACAACCTGCTCCCAACAAGGCAGTCAGTGCAGGAGTCTCTTGAATTCAGCTGAAGGTGTCAGGGGAGGTGCAAGGGAACAGGAGGGTGAACTGAAGACCCAAGGGCAGGAACCAAAAAGAATTGTTCCTATCCTGAGAATCAGGCCCACCCAGGAAAGGTAACATTAGCTATGTGCAACAACCTAAAGAGCCTAGACCTCATCCCTTAAAGAAAAAAAAAAAAAGTCTAAACTTTTAGACTTTTTGCTCTGTCAAAAGCAAACTAAGAGCAGCACAATGCTGACTCGTGTTCTGTCATTTTAAAAGACTCTATATTCAGTTAATCTGATAGGATGGCATTGCTTACAAGATATTTAAAAACAAATGTCAACAGATGGCTCGAAGTCCACTCAGCAGAAACGAGGGCTCAGCAGAGTGGGTGCCATGGTTTTTATGTTCTCATGCCCTGTCCATCTTCCATCTGGACACTGTCCAGTGACGTTTCAGGGCCAGAAGATGACAAGAGGCTACAACTGCAAAAATGGTACTTCTAAGTTAAAACACACACACATGCACATGCACACACACTACAGAAAATAAGTCAAGATGCACACAAAGAAAGGAGGGCTTGAGTTTTGCATTTTGGTTTTGTGTTCTTTCAAAATAGATCATTTTCTTGTAAAATCGAAGTCTGGGCAATAACTAACATAAAAACCATCCAATAATCCTAGGATTAGATGAATAATGTATCTTCCCAAACATGTTAAAACTGATTGCTAAAATCTGTATTTTATTACAAAATAAAGTGGTCAAGCTCAAGCTAATAATCTCAAATTTTTTCAAAAAAAATTGACTTTTAAATTCCTCAGACATGGCCAATTAAAATGACCAAACAAGAATGTCTCCCTCAGCACAGCTATGTCACCTTCTTCCTGCCTTCTCATCCTCTAGTTCCTGAGAGGGCTGAAGAAGAAATTTTCCAGTTACCAAATACAAGCATCCACAAGGAATCAAAACTTGAAAGGAAAAGAAAATTCAAAACGAAGAGAATTTGTCTCTGTTTATAGCTTAAGACAACACATGAAAACTCCGGTGTCAAATCATTCAAAGGGTATTCACTGGGTACATAACAGGCAGGGCGGGCATCCTGGTAAACGCCACAGGTCGGACTGACCAAACTTTCAAAACAAAACTCTCAATAGGAATATTGACAAATGTTATGCACTCCTAAGAACACACAGCAACCTAAGATACAGGTTAGGATCCAATCAATTTCCAGGACATTCTGTTATTCCACAGAAATAAATGCACCTTTTGAATCAGAACTAGTAATTCCTCCCAAGAAGGAAACACTGAGGAAACACATTTGCTGTGGAAAGAGACTCTGTGTGTCTTAAGAGTAGATGGCTCCGAGCAGTCATTTTTCTTACTATAAACGCAACACACACACACACACACACACACACACACACAACTTTTTCTCTCCAAATATCAACAATAATTGTTCCGGTTTCATAACTGTGGGCCAGTGTCTAAAACTGATGAACACTGAGAGGTGGTGTGTCACAATCAAGAGGCAGCAACTAGATATTTCTGATAGTTGCTTATGTGTCTTGCTCCTCTGCAGCCAAATTCAGCACTTTCAGTTACAAGACACTGAAGTTCACGGAAAACCAGAATCAAAGTCTAAAAATCAAGCTGCAGTGTATTTTACTATGAAACCACAGCATGGATTTGGAAAAACACTAAGTTCTGTCATGTTGTGTCCTACAAGCCGACCACCGGTCCCTTGCATTCCTGGGTAGCTATTAGCAAACATGGCCCATCGTCACATCTAAGGGTGACGATAAAATTGTGCACCCCTATTCCTTCCTATGAAGGTCTCAGAAATATCTACTTTAACTTTAAAAAAGGAGCATTTTTATCATGTATTTACTTGCTTAGACAGGACTCATTTCTGCCACATGTACACACTGAAAATGGATTTCAGACCTGAGCACGACAAATGAGTCCCCAAGCTGGTAGTACATCAGCTTTCAATACTTTCAGAGTCTGTAAACAGAGAGGGAGGTACGTTCTACTCTATGAACACGTGCTTTATGGACGTGAAACTCAACTGCTAATTCCATATATGAGGTAGAAGTACTGCAGAATGAAATTAAACAGCTGGGGTAGTAAAAGGCAAGCACTGAAGACTTAGCTTACAAGCCAGAGTTCCTTTTCACAGCCCATGGCCCTCTCCCTAGATAGCTACAGCCTTCTAAAAAAAGTGATAGCTTTGGTGATACTTTCCCTGAAATTCTTCTAGAAATTAACATGGAGAACAGCACTGTTGGCCAATGCCATTATCACTAACTCAGACAGAGGCTTACAGCAGGAACTTCCAGGTGAAAGTGTTTTTCAGTAGAGTATACTATTTCTATCTCAGGTTACAAACCTTAAAGGAAACACACGTTGACCAGGGTTTCTTCAGGAAGAAGATCATGTCAAGATCAAATAAGATTATAACGTTTTCCCAAACATAGCAGCAGAATGGTCCATTTCTGCTAACACAGAAATAGAGCAAATGAGTTTTTACATAGCCAGTGATTTAGGAAAGCAAACTGGCAAGAAAATGTGGTAAGATCCTACATTGAACAGAAAGTGTTTACTCTCAAGCAAGAAGAGCCTGCTTACTCACAGAGCCCATTCCCTTACCTGCATGCCCCCTCACCTGTACATTTTCGCCTATTCTGCCTCCAGTTCTTTAATTATAAAGACTTGCCACTGCAAGCTACTGCATTCTGGCTTTGAATCTTACCAGTTCTGAGCATTCTAGAGTGACCAAAAACACATAACATGTGGTCATTTGTAATTCTCCGGCAACAGTGAGGGAACTGCCATTGTTAAGGAAACACCCAGCTTCTTTATCCCACATGATAGAAGAAAGTGGCCTGTTAGGTTAAAACACATAACCTACAATTACAGAAGAATTCAAGATCTCAGCATAACCCTCTTAAATATCAAGCGATTGCTGCTCCGGTAAGTTACTGAAAATTGAACACAATTATTTTTTAATGATCATAAAATTTGCTGCTGAGTCATTCTTTGCCTACCTTCATAATTCCGAAAGTTCCAGCATTTTCTTACACAGCCTTCACAGTGGCTATCTAGACTCACTAAAGGCTGTAACTGGAACAATGCTCTTTCCCAAGGACACCACTCCAAATGGGCTCTTTATTTGACCTTATCTTTGCTTTCAACTTTACACAGTGGCACAGAAAAACAAGGGAAACCTTAAGATGACAGCTGTCAAAGCTGACTGCAGAGCGGGAAGTCACACTTTCATGTACCTATAATTATCATTTTAAACAGGTCATGAAGAATAAACTGACTCAAAATGGCACATTTTTACCGAACATCAATATCAGCATAAATCACATTAGCTAGATTCTAAGGCAGCTAGATTGCTGCCTTTTACTGGCTATCTTTAAATATAGTGTCTATTTAAAGCAAAGGTTCATTTCCGGATTTTAAAACAACATTGTATTTAGTTCTTCTAGAAGTTAAACCAGCAACAACATTGTATTTAGTTCTTCTAGAAGCTGATAACATTTAGAACCACTGGAATTTTCTTACAAACTGTTTTGAAAACATTGAACTTGTGTTACCCTTACTTGTAAGAAATCCTGAAAGTAAATGTTACTGAATACATTAACCCAATTTATAATTAGCAGCATGAATTTGTATGCTAGTCACTCAAGTATATCTTCCCATGTCAGAACTATGTCATTTGTGGTATTAGCTATACTAGCAAATGCTTTTCTTAACAGTCAGTGCTAATGTAAATTCTACCCACCAAATAGGAATGTTTAACAATAGTGAACTTAAATAAATTATACTGTATTTCAAAGAAAGGTCAGACAAATGAAACAAATCAACTGATAGCAAATTTATTAATTAGTTAATTAATTCATTAAAATGTGCATAAAATAAATTTGCAAAGGGCTCTTCTTGATAACCCCACCACTTTGTTTCCTTTTATTGTATCAACAGTCATTAGTGATGTGCCAAATTCTTGTCTTCTTTTTGAATAGTCACACCAGTGTGACCCGGCTATAAATACTGATGGCTTATACCATCAATTACTTAGTAACTGTCTGTTGACTCCTGCATTTTTGCTTGTATGATTGTAGACATCTTCCCAGAATCGCTCTACCTGTGCCTGATTACATGAAGAGAACAAAGGTGACAGCATGTACAACTGCAGCTGTCGTCCCCAAACCCAAAGCAAACATCTACAGAGAAGAACAGAGCACAGTCTACAGGACTCTTCCCAGGAATCTACCCTCTGACAGCCTGCCAGACTCTGAAAAGTCTATTAGTATAATCAGTTTGGGATAAGGTAAAGGGCCCATTATAAAATATTTGAAGATGAAAAAAGAATTATCCAGAGCCAGAACACTGCCACAAACTCAACATCACAGTCTAATCTACTTCAAATACTTCTGTCAAAGGGCAAAACTTTACAGCCAAAATGGAAGCTTACAGGGAAGACAGAGAAAAGTGACCAGGAACAAAAGTGTCAACAGACTTCTTGGGTATACTGCAGAGGGAAGCAGTCCATAGGGTATGTTGGGAGTGAGGAAGAGAGCTAGTTACCCTGTTAACCCCTGTCGTCTATGGATTACAGTGTTCTCCATGTAGCTTTAAAACATAATATGAGTCAGACATGGTGCAGCACTCCTGAAATCCACCTCTGGAGACCGAGACAGGAGGATCTTGAGTTTAGAGTAAGACCTCAACAAATACACAGTATTTCTCAAAACAAACAAATACAGTTTGCTTGCTCCAATAAAGGATAAATAAATAAATGGATCCAATTATACTGGTTCCCAACAAACAGTATGCCAAAACGCTTTTGGTTTTGGTTTTTGTTTTTTTTCTGAATTCTAACAACTTTTCAATTTGTTTTAAAATTTAAGAACGGTCAAATAAACCAACAAATGATTGGCTAGTTGAGGTTATTTTTTCTGGAAGTAATTTTAAGCCTGTCTCTTCTGCCACCATTCCTCTTTCCTTCTTGATGTTTAAAGACTCTGTCTGTACATGATGTAGCAGACTCAACAAGCCTCTACACTGCTACAGTTGAAGCTAAAACGCAACCTACCTTTCTAAGATTGCATTCTGGAAACACAAATCAAGAGAGCTGTAGAAAGCTGTCTTCGTATTACTATAAACAAAACCACCAGCACAGAGTCATTTGTAAACAGCAATTTGTCATCCGGCAACAGCCAGATCACAGCAATAAAGATAACTGGAGGAAAAAGCCACAGCGTGCCAAAGGACTGATCTGACTGTTCCTATATGTATCAAATACAGCTATACATTTTATAAGAGGAGACAAGACCTCAAGAGCAGAGATAGCTCCTCAGTGATAAGCCCTTCCCTGGGTTAAGGAATGATGTCAAGAATAACAATTGACATGAAGGTTTCAGAAATATGGACTAAAATAATGTTTTCGAGTATTGCATACTATGTGCATCTTAAAATAAAAAATAATTCTGTGATTTTTTTTTTCCACTCAGCATACTGTTGCTTTCCACTTGTTAAATGTGGATATAATATTCAATGGGATCAAACTAGATTATCATCTCAAAACACTAATCTGGAAAATCTTATGCGTGACAAAATGTTGTCTGGAAGTTTGTGTCAGGACTTTTGAAACCCATGACATAAAATGTGCAAGAAAGCATAAGAGAAACAAAGCCATGGCAGTGTGCCCATCTGAAACTCAGGAGTCATCAATATTTTTTTTTCTATAAACAAAATCTTTCGGTAGAATCCCTATCAAAACAAGTGGGAGATGAGAGTAATGTTTCCTATTTTGAATCTACAGTCCACACTTCTATACCACACTTTTGAAAAAAACCACATAAATCAAGATTTTGGAGTTATGGGTGTGCCTATGTACTACTGGAAGAAGTCATTTATTAAAAAAAACAAAACAAAACAAAACAAAAAACCCACATTGAAACATGAGGCAAAAGGGCCACAGAACGGAGGGATGCTGGCTCTGCCTATTAACTGGTAAACACACCAAGCAATTAGTTTTACAAGGTTTACTTGATGACAATAACAATCTAAGTCCAATCCACACTTTAAAAATCCACATTTGACATCTAAAACGGGGAATGTGACAGGGCTCTTTTTTTCCCCCTACCAACACATAGTATCGTCTTTGTAAACTATTACTTTATTTAGAAAACAAAGTATCTTTGCATTGGAACTATGCCTAAATTTCACTCGTTAAGGAGATATCTGCTGATCATTGCACAAGACTTGCGCCTCTGAGGCTCTATCACCATTTTTGTTTTAAGGGAGCTATCCCTAGCCTCTCTTTATTTTGCTGGTTCTATGAATTCCTTTTAAGAAGGAAGGATTCCAATATAACCAAAAGAAGAGAAGATATTTTATTCTCTCACAAAACAGAACATCACACACACACACCACACACACACACACACACACACACACACACACACACACACACACGGCACGACACAACTCAAAACTTTAAAAACTGAGCGAATGTAGAAGAAGCAAGTACCCTTTCTAAAGCGCCAGAGAGTATGTATCAGGGTCTTAGGGAGGGCGCTGTGTTACTTTCACCTAAGTGTTCCTAGAGCAAATGACTCGATTGCTTTGCACTCTAGCTAAATGCTCTGCTGCATAAGATACTGTCTCTGAACACACACACACACACACACACACACACACCGCCCCCATCACTCCTTCCCGTTTTAGAGGCCCGCTCTGCACAGGCTGGTGCCCATCTCAGCTTTGCTCAGAACCCTGACCCCAAGAATAAGTGTCACTACTTAATCCTTTCGAATCTGCAGTTCCTCCCCCATTCCACGTTGGAATACAGTGAGGATGGTGGGATCCCTCCAAAGGATAGAAAGGGCAACCACGTTGTCCCCTTCCTCACCCCACGCATCCCCCGGGCTTCTCCTAGCCAGCAACCCAGAGACATCCCTGCCAGTTGTACACATACATGTCATCCCTGGCAATAAAGACAACCAAATAGCCCGTTACCAAGGAGGTGTTAGGAGCATGGGGGAAGGGAGCATGGTGAGCTTCCCACCCTAGAGGTGTGCACCAGCAGGGAACCCTTTAAGAGCAATGACAGGTCGGCGGCAGTCAGCCATGGGTGGCAAGGGAGGTCGACAGAGGATCGCCACCGCTCGCTTAGCTCCCGGACTGCGGGGAAATCCCGAGGCAGCAGCGGGGGCTCCGGTCGTCCCCCGCCTGGCGCTGCCCCCACGCGGCCCCGGCCCCCCCCCCGCCCCCGCGGCGCGCGGCAGCAGGAGCTGGGCTCCCCCCACGCTCTCCCGCTCTCTCGCGAGTCCTGTGCAGGCCCTTCCCGCGGAGGGGGAGGGGGCGCCCAGGGAACTGCTGCAATGGAGCGCCTGGAGCAATGTGCCGGGGCGAGCCAGTCCGCGGCAAGCCACGGCCACATAAAAATGCCCTATTAATTTTTTAAAAGCCATAAATCCCCTCCCCTCCCTCTACAAAGAGCAAACCATAAACCCGATCCCATGCAAGCCCGCGAGCAGCCACCCACTTCCTATTTCTGTCACAGCAGCTACACCCTGCCAGCAGTCAACCACCCCCCCGGGCGCCCCCTCCCGCCACCGCCACCCCCGCCACCGCCTCCTAGCCACTTAGCCATTTGCCAACTGCTGCCCCCCGTCCACAAAAATAAATAAGTAATAAGTAAATAAATAAATAAATGTCCCGATTAGGGCCGGGTGGGCGGTGTGGGGGCAGGGCGCGGCGGAGGAGGGGATCGCCTCTTGCAGGAGATCCTAGAAGGTCCCCGGCGCTAGCCGGAGAGGGACAACCGGGGCGGGGGAGGGGCGGACGGTCGCCTGCGGCACTCGGTGCACCCCGGGCCGCCGCGGCGCTGCGCTTACCTTTCACCACCCTGTCGGTCGTCGACAACTTGGGATCAATCGCCTTGGACTCGGACATCTCCAGCCACCGGGAGGGGGGGACAGCGACGCGCTGCTCGTCCCGTCCGACTGCACACCCCGACCGCACCGGCGGGCCAGACACTCAGCGCCGCCGCCGCCGCGCTGCAAACCGCTCGGCTGGAGCTCCGGGCTCTGGGCTGGCTCGAAAGTTACTGCCGGCTCCGCGCGTCCCTCCTCCGCCGCCGCCGCCTTCACTCCTCCTCCGCCGCCGCCAGCCCCGCCGCCTCGCTCCGGGCTGCGCGTGTGTGCTGGTTATTTATTTATTTTCTGAGCACGCCTCCCGGTTCTTCTTTTATTCTTGGGGACGGGGCGGGGGATGGGGAGGAGAAGCGCACGCGAGCACCCACCCCAGCACCGACACCGGGCGCCGCGCACTGGAGCCCCCACGCGCGCACACAGTCGGGATTAAGACCGATCACATGGGGAGGGCCGGGGGCGAGGGAGGAGAGGCAGGGCCGCGGATGTCAGCGCCGCCAGCCGCGCCTCGGCTTCCCGGTGGTGGAGAGGCGGCTGCCGCTGCGGCCGCCGCTGCTTCCCCACGCTGATTGTCGCCGGGCGCCGCCGGGGCCGCGGCAGCCGTAGACGTCCCGCCGCCGCGCTCGTCTGAGATCCTCCTCTGCCTCGCGGCGCCGCTGCTTCTCCACGCACAGGCAACAGCCGCTGAGCTCGGTGGACACAGTCCGGAGCACAACCTCGCCTCCGCCGCCGCGCCGGCCGCCGCCACCACCGCGCCCGCCTCCGCCTCCTCCCCTTCCTCCTCACCGCCCCCGCCTCCAGCGCCCGGGCCACCTCCTCCTTGGGGTCCGCCTCAGGGCCCGCCCCACGTTGCACCTCGCAAGCTCATTGGCTGGGGCGCGCGTCCCTCTTCGCTAAGGCGGTGGTCTGTGTGACCGCCCCGCCCCCTGCTCTGTTTTCTTCGGGGTGCCAGTCAGTCCCGCGGGCCTGCAGCCTCCACCGCCCTGTGACCGCTCAAGTGTCACTGGAGTGGGCAGGGAGGAGGGAGGCTGGGCCGGGAGTAGGGCTCCGGAGGAGCTGGGCTGCGGCGTACCACCAAGCCTGCCGGCTCTCGAGGTCCCGCACACACTCCCGGGTGGGTCGCGGCCGCTGCGAGTGTGTGCGTGGCCCGCAGTAGTGAGTTCGGAGACCCAGGAGGGAGGAAGGAGGAGCGCCCGACTCTCCGGGCCGCGGCGCAGCTGCTATCGCTGCCGCAGCTGTCCAGGGAGGATCGCCAAAGAAGGCGACAAGTAAACAGCTTACCTTGGGGAGGCAGCTCTGCCTGGGCTAGGTGGACGCAGATTACTGCTGGTGGGGTGGTTAGCACGCGTGCACAACTTCACGGGAAGAAGTGTGTTTGGGGCGCTGCCGGACGCAGTGGCTGGCTGTCCAAGGAGGTTGGAGGAGCCTATGGCACCCTGGCTATGCTCAGTGACCCTGGACGCCCTAGGAGATAAGAGGAGTCAGAAAGACTCAGGAGAGGTCGCCTTTTTCCTGTTCACAGAAGTTAGCAGTCACTGGTGGGGATAGGTGACCCTAAAGGTCTTGCCGTTTCTTCCAGTCACTTGGTGCTCAAGACGCGTAAGGCCTTGGCTAGTTTCGGTTCTCACAAGTCCCTCATAAGAAAGAAAATAAGGGTATGAAATTCTGATGGCCCAGTTAGATCCTTTCAAAGCGCTCTGGTTTGAGGAAGGGTCTATCTCTTTAGAATATCTTCTGGGCACAGTCCACTCCCTGGCCTACCACAACCCTAAGGGCCAGCAAGGAAATTATGAAGAGAGCTGAATTAATTTCTCACCCTTGTCCTTCCTGCTTTACTTTCAAATTCCTTCAGTATCAGGGGTTTCCTATGACCTGAAATGGACTGTGGGTTCAATAAAAGGCCTACTAAAAAGTGGAGGAAGCTGCTGGTGACACACTCCTTTAGTCCTAGCAGCTGGGAGGCAGAGGCAGGAGGATCACTGTGAGTTCCAGGTCAGTCTGGTGTACAGACTGAGTTCCAGGACAGCCAGGACTGTTACACAAAGAAACCCTGTCTTGGAGGGGGGAAAAGTTTAGGAAGCTGGGAGGTGGAGCCATGAGAACTGTTCTGGCCACAAGGATTATATGAAACTCAAATCTGAAAAAAATAAAATGTAATAGGAGACTGGTGGCCCTGGCGTACGATAACTGGGTAGCCCCAAGGAAATAGAACTGAGGATGCTAGAAGGAAGGCTTGCCAGTCACCGAAAGAGATGGAGTGGGTGGGCACAGCCCATCAGCAAAGGGAGGCTGCCCCTGATGGCCAGGTTTCTGCTGCTAAATTTGCAACCTCTAGGGTCCTTGCTTTCAATAAGATCTATAGAGCCCAGTGGAATTTTCAGGGAACATAAAATTATCTCCAATAGGACCCTGTAATCTCCTCAGTTAGGGGTTGTTGCGAACAGCCTCCTGGGCTAGAGCAGAGCTAGTTGCCAAGGTTTGGGAAGCTGGTCCCTGGCCAGATGGCTGGAAGAGAGAGAAGGATGCCAAGACCTGTGGGTGAGAAGGGCCTGCTTCAGGACAGACCAGGAAACCTTATCTGGGGATACACACTTTTAAGGCCAAGACTCCTTCACCCACACACTGCTCACAGATGCAACTGTTATTTAGAGTAACTCTTCCCTGGGCGTAGGAGAGGCACCCTTGCGCTAGGATCAGAGGCTGAAAGTATCAAACACACTGAAAAGTTTTATAATAGAGATAGGAACTAAAGGTATGCCTTTCAGACACACCCTTCAGTCTACCACAAGTCCAGAACATCGCCTAGCTAGGTGTGCGGGGGAAACAAAACAAATGGTAATCACTTTGCATAGCACATCTTTCTATCATCAGATACTTTTAGTGTGCGTGTGTGTGTGTGTGTGTGTGTGTGTGCGTGTGTTTTCCTAAGCACTGTAATGAAGACACATATTAAGTAAAGTTGGATTCTTAAATACTGTACAGGACCATGCCAACCAAGAAATAGCTAGGTGCAGACACCCGGCCTACTCAAGCAGATAGCCAAGGCATCCATTCTTGTTAGCCAGTCATCCCTTGAGATGGTCAGCTCTCTGCTACAGCTATCCTTTCTCCTTTCTCCTTAAATCCTGTTAGAGTCCCCAAACAGTTCTTGACTATATTCAACCTGACGATGATTAACTTACATTTCCAATTCACGTTTCAAAATGACAGCTTCCATTTTCAGGAGCTGACGTTCAAAAGGTCCTTTGCATATGAAGAGAAAGTAAAAATAAAAAAAAAATGTTAAAAGACAACATTTCATCCACCATGAAAAAAAAATAATATGCTTTTCCTTCCTTTGTTTAATTATCTCTAGGAAGCAGCTTTCCTGTTGGGAATTCCATTTCACATCCTGACCAGGATGAGTCCATGTGATTAGTTCTTGGTATTGATAATATGGGCAAAGTTGTCTGTAACATGCCAGCAGAGTGATGGAGCACTTGGAGCACCTGATACGCATCGTTCCATCTATAAGCTCCTTCAGCTGAATAAAGAGCTCTCTAAGACCCTGCTATGAACAGAGTATCAAATAGAGACAAGTCTTATTATTACAACATCAAGAAATGCTGATCATCTCCTTAGAAAGACTGCATGAGGCTTTAAATGAACAAGAACTAATCATTTTTGTATTTGTCGCTAGGATTTATAAATGTATTCATTAGGAAATTAATATACAGCCATTACTTATTTCATTCCAAAGTAAAGTGTGTACTAAAACACAGAAGAGCTACCTCAGTGTTATATAAGAGAGCAATCAATGACTAAAAACATTCCCACCTATCCTGATGTGTGAACATATAATCTTCATTTCTGTAAACGAACAATTCATGTACCAGTTATGTTTTGAGCAACTGTGTAAAGTACTGGCTCATTCACCAACAAACGTGAAGAATAAAGGATTCAGTCAGATAGCTCTCTTTCGTCTTGATGTATAGGTCTTACAGATGTTATCCTTGCAAGCATCAGTGTGCAAGGTGCTGCTCCCACACAGAGTAATATATTAGAAGCTTAATGGAATTTCTTAGTTAGGGTTTTACTGCTGTGCGCAGACTCCATGACCAAGGCAACTCTCATAAGGACAACATTTAATTGGGGCTGCCTTACAGGTTCAGAGGTTTAGTCTATTATCATCAAGGCTAAAACATGGCGTCACCCAGACAGGCATGGTAGAGCTGGAGCTGAGAGTTCTACATGGTCATCTGAAGGTTGCTAGCAGAATACTGGCTTCCAGACAGCTAGGATGAGGGTTTTAAAGCCCACCCACAGTGACACACCTACTCCAACAAGGCCACACCCACACTGGGCGGAGCATATGCAAACCATCACATGGAGGGAATGTTGTAGGGCAGATTTGGGGGTTTGTAATCCGCAGCATTGAAGTGATCTGCACAATTTTCTCCCACAGTAAAAATCATAGACAGTGAAAAACAACTTGTACTTTTTATGTGCACATTATGTGCTGGCACGTAATTTTATGTTTTCTGTCAACTTAACACAAACTAGAGGGATATGGAAAGAAGGAAGCTTAATTGAGAAAATCTCTCTCTAGGACTGGCCCATAGACATATGTGTAGGGCATTTTATTGACTAATGATTGATGGAGAAGGGACCCAGTCCACTGTGGGTAGTAACACCACTTGCAGGTGATCCTAGAATGTTTAAGAAAGCAGACTTAGCAAGCCATGGGAAACAAACCAGTCAAAAGCATTTCTTCATGGCTTTTCCCTCAGTCCCTGCCACCAGGTTCCTGCTCTGTTTGAGTTCCTGCCCCGACTTTCCTCAGTGATTGAAGTAGTACCAGGAAGTAAAAGAAGAAATAAATCCTTTCCTTTGAAAGTTGGTTTCAGTCTTGTTGCTTTATCATGGGAATAGAAAGCCTAAAACATGTGCTTTGTTAGTTGCAGAGGAAATAAGTAAGTAAATGAGTGAATAAATAAATAAGTAGTGGATCAATAAATAAGAAAGGGAAGAGGGGAAAGAGAAATCAAAGAAGGAATTAAATACTGTGTTCTGTATTCTATTTTTAAAATAACATATTTTTCAGAATCTGGACATTTCCTTGGTTCACTGGAATAAAACCAACTTACATCTCTATAATGTGTTTTTAAATTCAGTCACTCAGCATTTTCTTGAGAAGTTTTGTTTCTATATTCAAAATCAAAATGGGAGTATAGTTTCCTCTCATTGTGTGCCGTTGTTTAGTTTGGGTAACAGAATAATGCTGGCTTCACAGAATGAGTTGGGTAGTGTTCTTTTCCTTTCTATTTGATGGAACAGTTTGAGGAATATAGTTGTTACTTTTTCCTTGAGTAGTTGTAGAATTTTGGTAGTGAATCTATCTGATCCAGAGCTTTTCTTTGTTAGGGTACTTAAAATTAAAAATGAAATAAAGCAAATGAATGCAAACTCCCTATATCTCAGGAATCCCAGGCTGCCCTGACACTTACTACATAGCAAGAGGACAACCTTGAACTTCTGATCCTCCTGTCTCAGTCATAAAAGGTTGGATTACAGGCATTTGTAACCATTCACAAATACACTCAGTTGTACACAAGGCTGGGAGTCAAACTCTAGGCTTCAGACATACTAGGCAAGCATTCTACCAACTGAGCTGAATCTCCATTCCTATTTTCAATGTCATTGCTTATTATGAGTTTAAGTTGTTTATTATTAACTTAAGTTGTTATTATCTTGATCGAATTTTGTAAATTATACATGCTTTAGAATGTATCTACTTCTGCTAGCTTTTTCAGTTATTTGAAACATAAATTATCAAAATATTTCTTAATGATTAGAACCTATTTTAATATTCTAAGTTTTTTTTTTTAAATTTAGGTTTTATATCTTTCATTTGGTTAGTTTTGTCAGGAGCTATCAATATTGTTTATTTTTTCCAAAAAAAAAAAAAATCAACTCTTTTAGTGATTCTCTATATTATTTTTTCAGTTTTTATTTTATTAATTTCAATCCTGATCTTTATTATCTCTTGCCACTCATTTTTTGGGGGTGGTTGGATTATTTTTATTTTTCTAAGATCTAGAAGTGCATCATTAGGTTATTTATTTAAAATGACTCTCGTGTTTTAATTCATAGTTCTAAAGTTTCCTTTCAGAATTTCCTGGATTTGTATCCCAAAGGGTCAAGTAAGTTCTTATCTTTTCATTTGATTCTAGAAGCTTTTCAGTTTCTTCCCTGATTTCTTCAGATCATTCTATAATGCATTATCCAGTCTCTAAGTATTTGTGCAATCTCTGTGTTTTCTCTTGCTATTGATTTCCAATTGTGTTGCTTTATGAAGAGATCAAGATATTATTTTGACTCTTTGAATTTGTTAAGACTTGATACATGGCCCATAATGTGGTCTATGATAGAGAAGGTTTCTTGAACTGCTGAGATATACCTCATCTGCTGTTTGGAAGAGTCTGTGTTTATTTCTTATGTCCATCTAATCTAAAGTATAATTAAACTCTGAATTCTTTTTGTTTGTTTGTTTTATTAAGTGTGTGTGACCTAAAAATATGAGAGTGAGATAATGATGTCACTCACAAAAATCACAATTTTAGATGCATTATTTTCTTTATTAATATGTAGTGTTCTTCTTTACCTCTTCTTATTAATTTTAGCTTGAGATCTACTTCATCAGATATCAAAAGAGCTGTACCTGATTGTTTTTAACTTTCATTCAGTTGAGAGATTAACTTCTATCTTTTGACTCTCTGCTTGTTGTTATCATTGTTAGTAAGGTGTGTTTCTTGGAAACAACAGATAATTATGTCTTTGAATAAAATCCAGCCCTCCCTCCTCCAAGGATACAGAAGGACTGCCAACTCACAGGGAGATTGGCAGCATGCACAAAGCCTGCACAGGCTCAAACCAGATGCTCAGAAGAAGAAATGAAAGTTAGTTCCCTTCCTTAGCCAAGAAAATATCTACCATTGACAAACACTTAGTTTGAAAAATTCATTTTCTCCAATGGAGTCTCATAGGGCACATAGGCATGATTAAGGGCAAACCCTATTCTCAGCAGTAGATGACCAACACGAATGAATTCCATGGTATTTTTGTAGCTGTGTCTTGTCTCATATTGTTTGTTTAGGCATTTTTTATCTTACTGGTCTTCTAGTTGTATATATGGTTTCCAACTTTGTATTTTAATGGGTTTTGTTTTGGAGTATTTGTTTTAGTGTCTTGTTTTAAATTCAGATTTGTTTGTTTTTTATATATGTCTTTTTGTTTTCTAGAGAGGGGGGAGAAGAGAGTCTCAAGTTAAATGTATGAGGATATGGGGAAGATCTGAGAGAGGAGAAACCATAATCAGAATACATGGTAAATTTTTAATAAAATAAGCAAATAAATAAATATACATAAAATTTAGTCACACTTTTTTTTCTAGAACTTGAATTTCCTTGCTGAATTTTTTTCTTATTTCCAAGTTACTGATATTTTATCTGCTTCTTTTTTATCTTTATCTTGTCATTGATCCTTTTTACTAGTAACTTAATTGAAATCTACATCTGGAATTTTACCTCAGTATCATTGAATTTGGTAGTTGAAAAATCATATTTCCTTGCTGCTCTTTTACTGCTTTTTAAAATTCAAATGTAGGTATTTGTTAGTTTGAGCTCCCCTCTGATTTTATTTAGTGGTCCTTGTTGGAGTGGCCTGCTCTTGAAGGATCAATCTATAGTACCACTCAGAAAAGAGTAAACAGACTACTTTCAGTCCTCATTCCCACTCTGGAGCGGTGCTCAGCTTGGTTTTTACTTTTTACCTTACACTATGTCCTATGACTTTGTTAATTTACAGCCTCTTCCCCTTCTCATAGAATTGAGTTTAATGTTTGTGTCCCTACTCATTTTCACTGGCACACATGAAGTCAGTTTCTATATGGCTCTCTTACCCATAAGTCCCATTTTTTATTTTACTAATATTCATGGACAGTGAACAGCACATATTTAGTATGAGTTTATTGACTGCATATAGTTATCAGTCTTTGGAATATAGCATACAAAATCTCTAATCTTATGACACATATTCAAGTGATCAGAAATAGAAGGCATAAAAAGAAAAAATAAAAACAATTACACATATAAGTACATACCAGGATGAAGATGTCTGTGCAGCCACACAGACAAAAGTCCTAGGTAAAAGGAATTGCGTATGAAAAGGTTCTAAGGAATGAAATTCTTGTTTGTTCTTTTTTTTTTCTGGTTTTTTTTTGTTTTGTTGTTGTTGTTGTTGTTAAGCAGTTGTGAAAAGATAACAGGATAGCTTGAACAGAATGAATCAGAAATCCCATTGGGAATATATAAGATCAGAATACATAGAGCATTATAGATCACTGAGATGAGCAACATGTATTCTAGATTAGCATGATGGGTTTAATAGGAGAATGGTCTGACATACCTGAAAACATGAATGTAAACGTGGTGATAGGAAGAAGAGAGAAAGTGGAAAGGCCACTAGAGAGTTGTGCTTAATCCAAGCTACAGTGGAGGCTCTCTGGATTGTAAGGTTGGGAGGAAATAGAAACATCTAACTCCATGTGCATTTCCCACATGAGGATACTCCTAAAATGACTATGGATCCTGCTCTGTGTCATGGATTGAGTTTCTGTCACCCTACTAAGTATGTTAGCCACTGGGGCTGGTTTTGGTATTTGCTCATTTTCCCTGGAAACCTTATGGTCCTATACCAGATTACTTTCATGAATATCATTTGTTATAATCTTTCCAGACTTCTACCAAGCTGGGGTGTCAGCTTCAGCAGTCCAGGGACACTGTAGGTAGGAAGTAATAGAGCAGTTGACAATAATTAACAATGTACAACAGGGTTGGATAAAAAACAAACAAAACAAGTTCTCTTCCTTCAAATTATTTTTATAAATTACATTTTTAAAAATTGGATGACAAGAGTCCCTCACAAAAAGCTAGGCTTGCAAAAATTCCCTATGCCAGGTGTGGACTACCTCCACATGAAACACATAACACACTGTCATTGCAAGATACAAAGAAATCAAGCCAGAACTGAGCTACAAGTTTGCTCCCTGCTGGCTAGCTTTCATAGTGTCAAATGTTACTTTGAGACCTGATGGGACTGAAAAAAAATCAATGGTTTTACCCAACTGTGAACTGACAAACTACAACCAACAAGCTACAACTGACAAACCAACCGACAAACTACAGTATCAGTATGTAAAAAAAAATAAAAAAGACTTTGCCCAATTGAGCAATAGTGGCATGACTGTTATGGAGTTAAGCAACCCTTTTCTGAATGGTTTACATCTCATTCACAGGGAAGCATCTATCCTTGAGACTGTATGCATCTGGTCAAAAACTCAGGTCTGTGAAGGTCAACTAGCTACTGATCCTTAACTAAATTGACATTGCCTGAAACTATCTTCTAATATTTATATTTATATCCATAGGCAAATGCTATTCTCAGTCATAATGAGAAATCTTTCATGGACCTAGTGAACTATGGTGAATGCAGAGACTCGTGGCTGCTCCAAGTGCTAAGAATAAGTGGTAGCCCAGACAAGACATTTGGACACACACATACATACCCAGCCCAGAGCCTTGGGAATGTTTTGGAAAAAAGCCAGAAAGAATATAAGAGTTGCAAAACAGAAGGGCAAAGCAATGCCATCTGCAGAGCATGCCACTGCTACTATAAACCATAAATTCACAGCAGATACTGTTGCTTGTACTGGGCTTGCACAAAAATGGGTCTATCAGTAGTCAACCATGGATGTAGGAGTGGCTTATGAGGCCCCACCCCTTTTTGCTGATATTCAGGCTACTTATGGCTTCTGGGAGACAGAGATAGGGGAGTCATTGTCTTCAACTCTGGGCTCATTGGTGAGCTCCTCAGGTTCTACTAGATAGTTCCAAACCCATGGTCACACAGATTGCCAAGTCCCAGTTAAATGACTTGAGTCATAATTTAGAACAAAAATATATAAATGTATGAAAGAGACTGGAAAGGAGGGGAAGGGTCGGGTGGGAGGGTGAGGGAGATCAGAGAGGTTACAAGGGTAAAAGTGGTGTGCATTATATACTTGTATGAAATTGTCAACAAATTAATTACTACGTAAATAACTTGTCCTGAAGTTCTTTTAATGTATCATAGCTACATGTAAAGACAGTTCTTTTCTTACTTTAAGAGTTTTAAACATATTTTCTACAAATATGAATATATATATGTATGTGTGTATCATATATATATATGTGTGTGTGTGTGTGTGTGTGTGTGTGTGTGTGTGACTAACATACTTTTGTGAGTCATAGCCTTTTCTAAAATGTTAATATTGTCAATTTAATAATATATGAGGGGTTTTTTTCATTATGTTGGATTATTGCCAAGCAGTTTTTGTGGTTATCGGTTATCCTGTTTGGGAACTGTTTTTGTTAGCAAAACATATTTTTCCCCTTTAATTTTGTTGCTCCTATATTTGGTTAGTCTTCTATGTCCTGGAAAGTGTGGGATACCTAGGCATTTAGTTAATTATTAATCAAAATGTTGCTATGAAGGTAATTATAAATACACTAACTCACTTGTCATCAATTGGCTTTAAGTAGATTACTGTAGATAACACTGATGAGCCTGATCCCACCATTTGAAAATCTGATGAATAAAATCTGTGCGGCATAAAGCAAGGACACATAAACATAGGAACTTTGGCTCAGTCCCATAAGAGATCCTGAGTGTTTATAAGTCACTTTACACCTGGACGCACCTGGTCAAGAGAGCCTGGTAAACATATCCAGCAATCTTTGGGAAGATAGCCATAGGGGGCCTTAAGTTCCTGCACACTCTCCAGCTCTCTCCACAAACAGACAGAAGGCTGGGACAACTGTAGACATGGGTAAAGGCACCCGAGGGGCTGTCACAGAAATGAAGATGAGCACAGTGAGGATCTTTTTATCAGAATTGAAAAAGACTTGTAAAGGGGGCTAGACAAGGGGAATAACCAAACCTCACTGAAAAAAAAAAAAAATACATCTCATACAAGACCGAATTGTGTGATTTCATATGGGTTGGTTTCACCATCCCCGCCCCTCCTGCTTTCAATTCTCACAAAAATGACTCTTTTATTTCCTGAGATTCTTGAGTCAAACAACACACCCTTTAATTCCTTTATGGTTAGACTAAAGAAAAAAATGCATTAGTAAAACAGGAAAGACTTTGACCAAAATTAGAACTACTCTGTTCCAGGTGTTTGGAGCTAGATCCTCTCCCCAGCCTGGGAAGGCATTAGGTGTGTGCTGAGTGGTTTATTTGTTCAGACTTATTTCAAAGGTGACTCATCCACATGATTCTACAGGACAGCATGTCAAGTTCTGTAGCTCGGGACTGAGCCCACAAGTCTGCCCCCAACATGCTTTCTTCTTTGAAAGTTGAAGAAGCTTAGTCTTTCTCTGGAAGGTTGGTGTTGTGCTTCAGTGTTCACCCACCATATTATTCTACTTCTGGACAGGAAAAGTGGAGAAAGGGTTCTCCAGAGAGAACGAAACGTGATTCACACTGTCTGAAAAGAATGGAGAGAAAAGGATGACTACTGGTAACCCACTTCCTGAATTCACTACATTCCTGAGGTCCAACTCTGTGCCCCTAAGGTTCATATGACTCCACTGTACTTTAATCATTCTTTTCTGTTCTGTGCCAAAGTTATGTCACATTTCAGTTATGAAAAATCAGTGTGTTAGCTTTTTAATACTGTAACAAGATATCCTAGATTAACTTATAATAGAGAAACATTTATTTGAATTCACGGTGTACATCTATGTCTGATTGGTCCCATTGCTTGGTGCTGTAGTGGCACATTGTGGCATGAGCATGTGGCACAAAACAAACAAACAAACAAACAAACAAAAACCAAATCAATTCCCACGTGGCTGCAGAGAGTGGAAAGAGAAAAGGTAAGATGTATGGTCTTATAGAAATCTTTGCCACTAATGGCTGGAAGACTTCCTACTAGGTTCCACTTTTAAAGTCCTTACCAATACCAAACCAGGAACCAAGCCTTATTACACGAGTCCTTGGAGGACATTTCAGAGACAATCTATACCGCAAGAATAATGAATAATGAGGGAATTTTATTTGTAATTTCCAAGACTTGGAAGCAATCAAGATGTCCTTCAGTAGGTCATACAACCAGTCAGGAGCATATTTGGTTAGCCCCAGAAGAAGTGAAGGACAGGAAAATTAAATGCATATTGCACATTGAGACTAACTTAGCTCAGAGTTTTAGAGGTCGAAAATGATGGCTTTGGAAACATGAGAATGGCAGGTCACACACAGAAGAGGCCACCTGATGAGAGCAGAGCCCCAGGGATTCTGAGGTTAGGCTTACTGTTTATAACCCATTCTCTGGAACTAACTAGGGTTCCCTGACAGCTATATCGATCTCTTTTAAAGGAGATGCCTGCTCCTGACCTGGCTCTAGGCTTCTTCTCTTAGAGGTTCTAGAGCCTCCTAATACCACCATTCTTCCAGCTTCCAACACATGAGACCCTTGAAGGAAGGGATCTCTCTCCAAACCACCGTCCTATGTTAACTGTAGAATACATAGGAGCTTCCAGGAGGTAACAGGGAGAGTTTCCTCCTAGATGAATGGGATGGGACAAGCTCTTAGGTTAGTGGAAAATCTGTGTGGAACAATTCTGAGTGCATGGAATCACACGTCTGCCCAAACCCACAGACTATACAACAGAAGTGAATGGTAGTATACAGACAGCACTGGGAGTGATGTTGACCGAAAACTGCCATTAAAACATAAAGTCACACTAAATAATAATTACAATAGAAAACTAAAGTATCAATGTTTTCTTCTGTGAAGTCTGGGAGGAATTTTGGGTAGAGGCAGCAGACATCTTTGTATCAAACTGAATGGCAGCAACCCAGAGGCTGAGAGGTAACAGGAACATACACACAGATACCAGAAGGCATCTCAGAAGTTGCTTAGGAAGGAATGCTTTTCCAGAGAAGCCGTAAAATTCACACTTATGCCTTCGTGGAGTCAGTCAGAGCCCGTGATCTGCCCCTTTGCCTCCCCTCTCCCTTTCAAGGAATACTTGGCCTTCCTTTGTTCCAAAAGGAGCATTGTGTTTTAAGCAAAAATGTGAAAACCTCTGTGCCCAAACAACATAACGTGAGAATTGATTCTGAGAGAGTCTCACCAGAAGAGAAAGCAGGAAGCTGGAGGGGAGGGCACTGGGGAGGAAAGCAGGGGCCTTTTCTTGTGAAGGTAACTGGCTCCTGTGAGTTAACCCATCTCCCCCAAGCCACTTGAAACCTACCTGTGTCAGAGGTACAGTAAAAATCAGGACCCCTGCTTGCATTGTCTTATGAAGCTGGAAAACAAAGTACGGGTGTTGTTCTTCTCAGAAAAGGTCTACGTTAGATGACAGGTGTCACAAAGGAGGACTGTTTTTGCCAAGTAAGTTCTCCAGCAGCCCTTTGGTTCTGAGTAAGTTGAATTGCCACTGTAGTGTCTTGATTATAAATATATAAAATAACAACTACATTTATGAAAGTGTTACTTTAAATCTTTAAAATCTGAACAATGTAATTCAACAAATTATTTTGAAGATATAGATGAAAATGTCAAGTTAATCATTAAAATACAGTTGCCCAGAGCCCACAGTTGCCTGCTCCCATCTTCTGTGTTGCAGTGCCTTGGATGCACTGTCACATAAGAATATAGAAAAACAGCCTTATGACCCAGACATAAAAGTATTCAAAATTTCTGATGTGTAAGACAGAACAACACAAATGTTTTATGCGCTTATACTATAGTAACTTATGATAGTCTAGGGGAAAATAAAAATGCTGAACCTTATTTGTTTTACAATTTTGCATGATATCAATATAATCCTCTATAATTAATAGAATGTTTCATGGATATTTGCCTTATTTGATTCTTAATGTTTGAGTGACTGTTTCTGTCTTAGGAACATCTTTTGATAGGGCTTCTTTTCAAATGATGCCTGGAAAAGCAAGGAAAATGGGGACAAATGAGAAAAAGAAGCTAAGCAAGAAGGTGGTCTCAGGTGATTCCTGGCTTCCCTCTTATCCCACAGGAGCATAAAGTGCAATGCCGCATGCCCTTGTCACATTGATCTGCCTCTACAGCTTCTATGGGCCGTTGGTCAAGATCTCTGGATGCATGTGGTGATTCTGTTTGCAGCATACTGGATACAGTTTCGTGAGGAAGAGGAACACTGTCACGTTCCCTTACAACCCTCGAGGGATGGGTGTTCTGGATGACGAGAAGGACATTGGGGAACACTGACAACATCTGCAGTTTTCTGTTACAAATAAACCAAGGCTCCGAAGGCTTCTTTCTTGCCCTATGGTTCTATGGGTAGGTAATAAATATGGGATTATAGCATAAATTGAGCCCTTTTATGAATAATGTCCTTGGTTTTCTGATGTCAGTGTTTTATACCCAGGACATAATACCTAGTGATAGAGTTAAATAAATTGATATAAAATCAGCCTCTTATATTAACTATGTCTTTTAGGAACTATTGTTCATATATATGACTTCTGACAGGCTAATTAATTTTTAGTAGTCTTTGTTTCTTAATCTGAGGAATGTGACCAATGATAACTTCCCATAATATTGTCCTGAACATTAAAAAATACATGTAGTGTACTTACAGCTGCACCTTAGTGCAATATGCACAAATTATTCCCTTAACCCCCTTACCTTGTTACCAGCACCAATTGAAGGAATCTAAGGAATACGCTGGCTAACAGCATGTCAACATAGATACTTAGCTAACATGTCAGTGTAGATACTTAGCTAACATGTCAACGTAGATACTTAGCTAACATGTAAACGTATATACTTAGCTAACATGTCAACGTAGATACTTAGCTAGCATGTCAACGTAGATACTTAGCTAACATGTCAACGTAGATACTTAGCTAACATGTCAATGTAGATACTTAGCTAACATGTCAGTGTAGATACTTAGCTAACATGT
>JADRCH010000011.1:1345697-1382452 GCA_019843965.1 Rhynchomys soricoides | reverse complement strand
TAGATACTTAGCTAACATGTCAGTGTAGATACTTAGCTAACATGTCAATGTAGATACTTATGACCTGCACCTAATAAGAGCAAGCAGGTTGAGCTCCTTAAGACAACAAAATCAATTCCATAAAACCTGTAAAACTGACCAGTGCTATTCCTTGTTCACTTTCTTCCCACTCAGTGATGCTCAAAAGAAGACGAAGAAGAAGTCGATGAGGAAATTTGCTCCAGAAGGATCTCCTTAAAAGATGTCTTGGGATCCTTTCTGCTGCCCTCTCTCCTTTTCACCTGTCATGAGGTTAAGAACCAACATTACATATGCTTCCACAATTACAAATTTTGCCTAAGCTCGGAGCCAGGCATCAGTGAACAGAACCCTCAGAAACCTTGAGCCAAAACAATATATTTCAGGTTGTTTACTCAGGCATTCTGGGAAAACCACAAGAAGAAACCAGTGGGGTGGTTGCCGCGACTAAGCCTGACCATGTGGTTAATAAGCCTTTGAAACTTATTTTCATGGAAAATTGTTTTTAAAAGATTTATTTTTATATTTTATTTGTGTTTGTATACCTGTGTGTATATACTGTGTGTGTGTGTGTATGTGTGTGTGTGTGTGTCTGCGGTGGCAATAAGAGACCATCTGCTCCTCCGGAGCTGGAGTTACAGGTAGTTGTGGGTCTACAGATATGGATTCCAAGGACTGAACTTGGGACTTGTGCAAGAACAGCAATCATTCCTAACTGCCAGCCATCTCTCCATGCTCCATACGGTGAATTTGAAAAATATGGATAGCAAGAGCCCTAAAATGCTGTAATCTTAATGGGCAATTCTAGGGAGTGTTCCTAAGATCACAGGGCCGGTAGCAATGCGGACAGTGGAAGCCAGGTTCATGATTAATTAGACATGAGCTGGTACTTGAGAATTGAACATAAGGCCTTCATGTGGTATCTGGCCAATTATTTATCTGTGACCTGAGAATTTGAGTGAAGCTGATTTTTAAAGTAAGATTTTTAAAGTGATTTTTAAAGTCACTTCAGCAAAGGAGGGTCCACTTAGCACATCATTGAAGCAGGAGCACGGTCTGAGAATTAAGAGCAAAATGAAGAGTAGAAAGAATTTTTTATAAACAAGTAATGGGGCCATAAAAGGGTAATATTTAACGTTGTGGACCAGGAGGATCTGGTTGTTAAGCAGATTAGTGGCATTCAAAGAAGTCAAGGGGCTGGCAAGATGGCTCAGCTGGTGAAAGCTTGGTGTGAATCTTGATGGCCTGAGTTCAACTCCCAGATCCTACAAAAAGATAAAAGGAAAGAACTAAGTCCTCAGCTTTGTCCTCTGGCCTCGACCATGGGATTCACACACACGCATGCACGCACGCACACACGCACACACAAAAGCACACTCACTGATGGGCATCCTACTTTCACAGAGCTGCTTGGGGAAGTGATCCACTGGCTTTAGCCATGCAGATATTCAAAGGCTTCTGCTCTCATGGTAGGATGGCTGGGATACTACTCAAGCTGGCATCAGAATTTAATATTGTCCACATGCTAATGAGTTCCTAGTTTTGCAGAATGTTGAAATTATGAGGTCAAGTAGGCTTCTCCCCTAGGAATGCCTAAGAGGTCAGGCAGCATGTAATAGTGTCAGGATTACTGCAGGGTGTGAGTGCATGAAGCTGTTAAGAATAAATTCTGAGCTGGAGAGAAGGTCAGCAGTTAACATGTGTATTACTCTTCCAGAGGACTTGAGTTTAAGTCTCAGCAGCCCCATCAGAAGATTCACAACAGCCTATAACTCCAGCTCCAGAAGATCTATACCTCTGTCCTCAGAATGCATCCTGCTCACACATGGGTGGCATATTCTCATATACACACACATACACATACACAAATAAAATGAAATAAAATCAATCTTATTAGAAACAAATAACAACAAAACAGAAACAAGACTGAACCCTAAAGTTCAATAGAGACCTTAAGATGTTAGAAATGCCAACAACAGAGAGTGCTGATAAGTAAAGCTTCAGGCAAGGGGTGGCCTGGATCCAAAAGAGAGGCTTCATATCCAAAGGCCACAAGGTCAGGCCATCTAAACCACCATATGTGTTTGATGTGAGGCATGGGCATCCAGGATTTACTGTTTGTCTTGCTGTTTTGATCCAGGCCCGTTAATCACTGCCACTATCCCATTCTTACCTTTTAGAGTGGAAGCGTTTATTCTGTTAGCCAAATGGTGAAAGTGTCTAATATTTGTTTCCTATTTGTAGAACTGCTCACAGATACACTTTTGCCTTGGGTCATGAGCAAGTTTGAGTACAAATGTATGACTAATATTAGAACCGTTAAGATTAATGGAGACTCGTTTTATATCACAGGTTAGCCATGCGAATCTTGGAGAGAAACGTTACGATTTGAATATGAAATATTCCTGTTTCCACTTGTTCCATGCTCGACCCTCAGTTTGTGGTGGTATGTTGGGAGGTTTTAGAAACTTGGGAAGGTGAGGTCTACCTAGCGGTTGTAGAACTCTTGGTGCGTGTTCTGGGGGACTACATCATCTTGGTCCTTTCTCTGCATTCTGCATTCTGTCTGCAAAGAGGCAGACATTACCCCTAAACACACTCCTGTCTCCATAGTGATTTGCAGAAGCTCATGAGACCAGGCAATCCCAGAATGAAGGTTCTGAAGGTGTGAGCCAAACTATTATTAATCCCGCCCACCCATCACTAACCCGTCTTCTTCTCCTAATACTGTAGTGTAGTGTAGTTTCTACTTAAAATCAAAGAAAATTTAATCTGCAGCTCTAGCATACCTGTTGTTCTAAAAACAAATGCACCCAGACTGAAATTAAGGCAGGATTCATCTGACTGACTAGTTCACATGACTATTAAAGAGCCGCTCATGAAAATATTGATATACATGCTTAGGGTTGAGAAACTATGAACGCAAAGAATAAAACAAGCTTAGTATAAAGTGGATAGTTACTCTATACTGTATTTGTAGATCTTGACTCCAATTCAGAGTCATTTAACTCCTGATGTCTATTTTTCCTTAAGGGGAGAAAAAAATGCATATGTTTGCTTGCCAATAGTGATCAGGTCTTTTTCCATATTTTTCTAGCTGTTGAAATAAAATTTATGCATAAATTTACCTTTAATCTACATACTACTCTGAGGAAATAATATCATATTCCTTCTTTAAAGGCCCAACCAGGATATGCATAATTAAATATATTATTTGTATTTGGTTGCTCTGAATCAACTCTTTTGACACAAAACACTGTTAAATTTCAATTACAAATTGTATTAAAGGAATTTGGAAAAGGTCATTCTGTTTTCAAGTGCGTTTTAATGCAACGGTGGAGTCAAGCATGGTGTTCTCTGCCCTTGGGCATACAGATAAATATGGTCTTGCTTCTGACTGTGGGCCTAGTTATAGTTCCAAATATACCTGTGTTTCTTTGCATTTCTCTCTGTGTTATTCCAGAATCACAAGTGAACTAGACATGGTGTGAAGTAGAAGGCATGGGTGGGTGTAAGTTACATGCAAATGGCCTATCATCTTATGTAATACATCCTCCGATTTCAGAATGTGTGGGGGTCCTCCTATCTACCTTCCAAGAGACAAATGTGAATGGATTAAATCATTTAACTTTTTATTTAAAAGACACTCAAAGTAGGAATACAAAAATAAAGAAAATCTATTTATTAAAATATATCAAACATTTAAAAGGAAAAGGAGAGGTATTTTGTAATTTTAAAGCATGGAGTTTAGTTCCCAATCATACTTTACATGCATCTAACGCGAGTTAACTAGAGTTAATTTCATAGGAGAAGAAGGAAAGAAAAACCTTAGAGTGAAGAAGACAAATGTAAAGTTGAGACAATACTATGCTATGCTTAACAGCAGAGTGGTGTCTACCTTTACAGGCAGGTTTATGCAGACATACATCAAAAAATCTGCCTTCTCTTTTTAGAAGAGATGAGTTCAGGGAGACAAAAAGGTATCAGAAAAAATAAAACAAACAGCCATGCTTCTATACTGAGCATGGAAAAAGAGATGATTATGGATGCTATTGAGAATCTTCCAGTGAACTCTCCTCTACTAAATTCCTTTGAATTTGGTATCACTCTTCTGAACACTTTATATTTCTAATACATATGTAAGAATTACATAAATATATGCAGTCCTATTTTGCATGTTTTAAAATTACAAATGCTATTACACTTTATATCTTCTTTATTGACTTGCATTTTGAATATTGCTTGTAAGATTTATTCATGTTAAGGTGTTTAGTTCTAGCCCTCTTACTGAAATTTTATATAGGTTTTATCCTATGAATAAATAGATGTTTATCTAAAATCCCATAAATGGATTTTAATTTTCTTTTGTGTTGTTTATTTATACAGCTATTAACGCTAATGCTGTTTATGAACATTTGATGAGCTCTTCTTTGGATAGACGTGTGTACAGGGGATCCTGAAAAGAACCACCGTGATGAAAGCTATGCACATTTTCAGCTTTATTTGCTATTCCAAATTACTTGTAGACATAACTGAACTGATAGCACTCTGCCAGCAATATCTGAGTTTCAACACCTCTGTTAATCTTTCCCCATTTAGGGTATTGTTGGCTGTGAGTTTATCATACACAGCTTTATGACTTTGAAATATGTCTCAAGGACTTTTACTATGAAGTTATGTTGGACTTTTGTCAAAGGCCTTTCTGCATCTATTGAGATAATCATGTGATTTTTGTCTTAAGTCCATTTATATGATTTATTACATTTATCATTCTCGGTATTTATCCAGGTTAAAACAACTTGATTTCAGAGGATGATACCTTTGATATATACCTGTGCGGATTTGTTTTGTTTTGGACAGCTTGATGCAAACTAGGTTAAATATGGAAAAGGGGAAACTCTTGACCTATAGAAAAATTTATGGAGCATCTTGTTGAGGAATGATTGGTGGGAAGGCCCAGCCCACTGTGGGTAGTGCCACCCTTAGGCAGGGGGTCCTGGGGAATACAAGAATGGTAGCTAAAATTGAGGCTCAGGAGCAATCTAGAGATCATTATTTCTCCATACCTCTGCTTTAGGTCCCACCCTATTTCAGTTCTAGCCTTGCTTCCCTCAATGATGGACTCTGAGCATAATGTGAAAGCCAAAGAAAGCCTTTCTTCCCCAAGTTGGTTTTGATCATGTGTTGGTCAGAGCAAGAGAAATCATACCGATACAGTGCTTGTACTTGGTTTGCAAGCATTTTATTGAGAACTTTTACATCTATGTTCACTAGGGATATTGGTCAATAGTTCTCTCTTTGTTGTTGTGTCTTTATTTGGCTTTGGTGTTAGAGGAATACTAGTTTGTAAAAGAGTTTGAGAATACCTCTTCTAGATGTACTTTTTGGAATAATTTGAGAAGTATTGGAAATAAATTGAATTGACAACATAGCAAACTAAAGCCCATGGGATATAATAACAGCAGTCCTAAGTAGGTACTTTATAGGTCAGAGGGTCTGCATTTAAAAAAAAATGAAAAAGAGGATATAGCATTCTTGGGTCACAGTTATTTACATTTGGAATGGTGAAATATTCCATTATTTTTGAATTGCTGTTGAACACTCTGGGATTATTATAATATCCATATTTTTAAGTGATTTTGTATTTTTCCTGTCCTTTAAAAAAACAGAAATGAAACCCCACAAAAATGAAAAATCAACACAAATAGGCAAAACCAACAAGACAAAAAAAAAAATGCCAAGAAAAAGTTAAACTAAACAAAAATCTACAAAAATATCCTTGGGTTCATTTTATGTTGGCCAGTACTCTTGGGCACAGGATCTGCCCTCAAATGTGGGTGAATTACCAAATGACTCTCCACTGGGGAAAACCAATTTTCTCTTTACTTGCAGGTATCATTGCAGGTAGCTTCCTGGTTAGGGGTAGAACCCTATGTCCATATCCCCTCTGAGTGCTGGGAACCCTTCTCTCTTGAATTTGTTCAGGTCTTGTATGTGCTGCCACAGACTCTGTGAGTTTGTGCATCAGTCCTATGGTGTCTAGAAAACATTAAGCCTTAGAGTCAACCATCTCCTCTCGCTCTTAAAATCTTTCCAATTCCTCTTACATATAGATCCCTGAGATGTCATGGGAGAGGTTTGATGAAGACATACCTTTAAGGACAGAGTGCTCCAAAGTTTCTTACTCTCTGCTCATTATCCATTTGTAAGTCTCTGTTAATGTCTATCTACTGTAAGAGGAAACACCTCTGATGATGGCCAAGTGAGGTACTGACATATAGGCATAGCAGTATTTCATGAGGAGTCATTTCATTTCTATGTTACTTTAGCAGAATAATAGTTTTAGGTTTTCCGTAGGCTCATGGTCTATCTAGTCTCAGATTCTAGGCCACTCTAGCAGTGTCAGGTATGAGATCCAGTGAAGTAGTCACTAAATTAAAAACAAAAGGGGGGTGGTAATTAATCCCATAACATTTGTGCCACTGTTGTACCAATATATCTTTCAGTCAGATCATTGATTAGGTTGTAAGGTTTGTAGCTGGATGATATTGATGATTACTGTTTTCCTCTGGTAGTGTGAAAACTACCTTCAAGTACTATGAATGCTAGTCAATAAGGTTTGGTACCAGCTTAACTTTTCTGTATTCAATGATGTAAGTGTTGCCTTCAGCAATGGGGCTTTACCACCACATGCTGGAGATCTGCCAATATCCTTGGCAATAACCTTTGATATTTGGGGGAATCCATGAGACACCATTTGGCTAATAACTCAATAACTCAATTCTTGTCACTGGCAGCTTTACTTGGTGGCTTGAGATATCTAATTGTGGCATTGTCTCCTCTATTAATTGTGGCATAAAAGCTAACGTGCATATAAGAGAAAACATATGATATTTGTTGTTTTGGGTCTAGGTTACCTCACTTGAAACATTTTTTTCTAGTTCCATCCATTTGTAAATCTTTTAGTATTGCTTCTTTACATTGTATTATTTACAACATGATTATGATGAGTCATGTAGAGCATTTCTCTTTTAATATCTATTTTGAGTTATAAATGCCTCTTGTAGTTGGATATCTAATTCTTTAGGCTTGGGGAGATTTAATTGAATAGGCTATCTATTTCTTTTGACTTCACCTCTGTTTTTCTTTCTGCTCCACGAATCCCCAAGTTTGGCCTCTTGAATGTATTCTAGACTTCTTGACAATATTGGCTGTTTCTTAATTTTTATTATATATTTATTATATTATTTTTTCAACTTATTTCTCTATTTCTAGAATTCATTCTTCTACAAGACATTGTCTGTTGGTGCTTTCTGAAGTTTATTTTTTTAAACTTTGATAATTTCTTTCACTTATGTTTGTTCTGTTTGGTTCTTTCTCAATATTATATTTCCTTGATGATTTTTTTTTCCTCTAGATTTTGTACCTTGTCTTTCAATGTACTCTTTTATTTACTTTGGAACCTAACTTGCCTTGTACAGAAGTCTTGGATAAATCTTTGGAATTCATTCATGTGTTTGAGTTTTCTATGCTCATTAAATCTTAAAAGAAACTGTCTCCATGATTTTTGGATTCCATTATAGGGGACATAAGATGCTGGGAGTGAGTCATAGTCGCCTGTTGTGTCATAGTCTTTGTGTTTTATTTTTTTGTTTAGCATTCTGCTGAAGTGAATTTCTCTTCCAGCTTTAACATCTTCCAATCCTACTTGGGTTATTTTGTGTTCTGTGAGTTTTCTCAGAGGTTTGTGTGCAGCAACTTCAGCATGGAAACTGGTGAAGCTTGGGTTGATTTTCATGTTGGGAAAGTGAGGTGATTTGCTCTTGTCTTGGTGGAAAAAAAGACCACAAACTGGGCCACAAAGCTAATGGTAAGGCTAGTGGATGGAGTCATAACTACAGCTGAATGCAGAACATTTTGAAACAGCTTGAGCTGAAGTCAGAACTGATCCCACAGTGAAATCTTGGATTTCTGTAGTCAAAACCTCAGCCCTAATCTTCAGTGAACTCTAAGGTTAAAGCCTTGATTTTGGGATGAACTCTGGGAACCTTGTAGTCAAAGCCATGGTCCAGTTAAACTTCCTTTCCCTTTATAAGCAGCACCTGGAATTCCTCCTCATGCTAATGAGATACCCTGGCCCTGCTCAATGATGTACACTCACCCCAATAGCCCCTACTGACACCCCAAGGGTTTAAATTGCATTTGTTTTCCCCAATAAACTAAACAAGTTCTCCAACGTTGATCCCATGTATATATTCTTTGCCCATACACTCACCATGGCCAAGGCCCTGCCTTCACTCACCTTCCCTGCTAAGTTTGCCTCTCTCCAGCACAGCCCAGTGCACTGGTAGATACTGCCTATTAAGTTCACTAAGCTTGTTTCTTTATGTTTTATCTACAAGGTATCGAATTTTGTCAGATGTTTAATATTCAGTTATTTTGATATTTATACTATAAAAGTAGTACTATAGAGACTCATATAAAAGTAGATTGGCTCTGCCAACACCTGACCAATACAGATGCAGATACTCATAGCCAACCATTGGACTGAGCCTGGGGAACCCAATGGAAGAGTTAGGGGAAGGACTGAAGAAGCTGAAGGGGATTGCAACCCCATAGGAAGAACAACAATATCAACTAACGGAACCACCCAGAGCTCTCAGGGACTAAACCACCAAAGAGTACACATGGAAGGACCCATGGCTCCAGCTGCGTATGTAGCAGAGGATAGCTTTGTAGGGCATCAATGGAAGGGGATGCCCTTGGTCCTGTGGAGGCTTGATTCCCCAGTGTAAGGGGAAGCTAAAGCGGTGAGGCAGGAATGGGAAGGTGGGGGGTTGGAGCACCCTCATAGAGGCAAAGGGGAGGGAGGATGTGATGCAGGGCTTTGTGGAAGGGAAACCAGGAAGAGGGACAGCTTTTGAAATGTAAATAAATAAAATAACCAATAAAAAAGTAGATCTGCTTACCTAGATAATTTATTGCTGATATATATTATATTAATATTAAAGATGTTTTATATCTGAATATTTTATTCATTTTTTTGTTTTACATGTTCTTATCATGAACATATATCTACATAAATAATTATATCTGTTATTCTCATTCAATTTTTAAAAATATTTATCTATCTATCTATTTATTTATTTATTTATTTATTGGATATTTACTTTATTTACATTTCAAATCTTTTCCCCTTTCCAGGTCTCCCTTTCAGAAGCCCCCTACCCCATGCCCCTCCTCCTGCCTCTATGAGGGTGCTCCCCTACCCACCTGCCCACTCTTATCTTCCCTACCTAGCATTCCCCTATACTGGGGCATCTAACACCCTCTTCTCCCCCCACTGATAGCCAACAAGGCCCTCCTTTGCCAAATATGTGGCCAGCACTATGGGTCCCTCCATGTGTACTATTTGGTTGGTGGTCCAGTCTCTGGGAGCTCCGGGAGGTCCGGCCAGTTGACACTGTTACTCCCTCCATGGGGCTGCAAATACCCCTCAGCTCCTTCAGTTCCTTCTCCAACTCCTCCATCCAAAACCCCACGCTCAGTCCAATGGTTGGCTTTGAACATTTGCCTCTCTATTTGTCAGGTTCTGCCTGAGCCTCTCTAGAGGCTGAAATCTCCACTTTGTTAGGATTCAATGGTGCCTTACTTTGGCATGCCACTTTTCATTTGCATAGATAATAATTGTTTCTGTACATTTACATTGTTCTATCTTTCTGCTGAGTTTTCTTGTTTTCATAATATAGGTGATAAAAATTCCTTAGATAAGATATATTTCTTTCGTATGCTGTTAATTTTGCTTCCTTAGTTTTATTTTTAGAATTTTATGTTTTGTATCCTCCTTTTCTGCTTTTAGCTTCTAAGCTTTCCCTATACAATATCACATACACTTTGATAGTGATTTATTGTATTTATAATTTTATACATTTCTTTATCATATATTTATTTATTGCAATGTCATGCCATAATTTATGCATATAGTTTTTGTACTTACTATTTACCATTTAATAATACACCATCTTATTTTAATTTCTTTTATATTAACCAACTTTTATTTTTCTCTTCACTTTCTTTTATATTGGTTAATGCATGTATATTCTATTTCCATTTTTTAATTTGTTTATACTTTAAACATTGCCATAAAGAGAAGTCTAAACTATCTCTCAAGTAATAGAAGAGCTTACCATTATTTAACTTGTATTCTGTCTTACCTAATGAAAACATCACTTGTTGCTACAATGGGATTACAATTCTTCAGTTGGTAATGTATGCTGAAATACATGCAATGATTGTTGGAGTTATTAATTATCCATAATTTCTACTTTTTACTTTATTGATTTTTATTTTGTGCTCAAGTTTTGTCTCAAACTCCTTCCTAGATTTTTAAAATACTCTTTTTTCTTTCTTTCATCTTTTTTTCTTCTAAAAATGATTTTATTTGTATGATAGTTTAGCTGGATATAAAATAATGGAAATTATATAAAATATTATTGAAGACATAAGTGGCTTCAATGGCATTGTGGAAATGATCTATTGTGATTCTATGACTTTGATGGAGAATATCTTTTCTCTTGTTGTCTTAAGATCATCTCTCTCTCATCAGTGATTAGTATGTTCACTAGGAAGTATATAGATTTTAAAGAAAATTAGGTTTTATGATGCCACATTAGCATTCATTGTGCTTGTTGATACAAAGAAATTTTGACTTCCATTGTGATTGATTTATGATTCCTACAAATGTTGCTTGCCTAACGTTTCTTATGGTTAATTAGATAAATAATGTTCTTTTCATTTAATACTCCATGTTGGTTTTTTGGTATTTCCATTTTTTTTCTTCATTTATTTTATTGTATCCTGATATTGATTTATTCTGATATTGATGTATGGTTTTCTTGATATATATTCAACTTTACCAAATTCTTTTCAATCTAAGTTTAAACCTGATCATTGGCTGTAAATATTCCATAACTTATTTCACTTGCATTCACCAAAATTCTATTTCTTTATTCCTCTCAACTGTCTGACATATTGGACAATAGTTATTTTCAAATATTAAACAAAAACATTTGCTTGATTTATTCTTTTATTTTACCTATCATTTTATATTAGACACTATAGTTTATGTCCCTGATGTGAATATGGTTTTTTCTGCCACTCACTTTTTCTGTTGGCTCTGGCTTATTATATATTATGTAACTTTTTACTGCAAATTCATATTCAGTAGTCTTTCTCTATTATAACCTGGGAAGGATGACTTCATGATTTATCACTATTGAAACCTTTTGAGTTTGCATATTCCAGGCTTAAATTTGGATGCTGTTTCAGAGTAGCATTCTTCTCTCTTGTTTTCATATAGAGAGGAGACCCACAAAAAGTTCTTTTGTCATACCCATTTCCAAAGACACAGATTTAATGAACTTCATGCTCATGGTGGGTGATGCCCTTCAAGGATGATAGTATGAGTCACTTTTATTCCAGCTCATCAGCTCACAGATTTCCAAGGCTTCAGGTGGCCTTTAAAGACCACACCTCTTGATTACTCAGCTCAACCAAAGCTCCATGACTGCCAGCTTGTCAGTGCTGATTGTAACACTGGCTTTCAATTGCTCCATCTCTTGGATATACTGCAAGTTTCAAATCCAAACATTTATGTGCGAGGAGTTTATCCACAATTGTGACAGATTTATTTTAACAGACGTTTTCCCCTTTCGTCATTAAACAGAAAAATTTTATTGGAAGGAAAAGTCAACTTTCTTTAAATATTCATTATTACAATACCACAAACTACACTTTTCACTGCCGAGAAGTTAAAAAGTATTGCTCAATTAAGAAACCGGCTTTATTAAACTACTATATTAAACAAACTATTCTTTTCACTCGATAGTATTAGAGAATAATGGAACATATTTTATGAATAAATCACTCTGTTCAAAGTTTTAGCATCTTAAAACATTGTTTCAAGAGTTACAGCTGTCATTATTATTATTATTTTATTTAGTAATTTATTCAATAATATAGCTATGAGGAACTGATTTTAAAATATTTTTCCCTTGTATATTATATCCTGATTAGTTTCCCCTCCCTATTTTCTTCCCAATCTGTTCCGCTTCTCTCCACTATCCATTCCTCCTCCACTTCCCTTTAGAAATGGGAAGGCCAAGGGATATCAGCAAACATGGCATATCAAGTTGCAATAATACTGAGCACCTCTCCTTATATATATTAAAGGTAGAAAAGATGACACGGTGGGAGGTCCCTAAAGCAAACTAAAGAGACAGAAACAGCCCCAACTCCCACTATTAGGAGTAGCACAAAAAGACTAAGCTACACAACCATGACATATATGCAGAAGACCTATGTCAGTCCCATGCAGGCTCCCAGATGGTTGATTCAGTCTCTGTGAAATCCTATGGGTCCAGGTTAGTTGAATCTGTAGGTTTTCTGTGGTGGCCTTCTCATTTCTGGCTCCTGAACTTCCACAGAATCCCCCAAGCTCTGTCTAATGTTTGTTTGCTGATCTCTGCATTTGCTTTCATCGGTTCCTGGATCTCAGATGGTGACTTTGTTAGGCCCCTATCTACTAGTATATCAGAATATGAATAGGTTTCATTTAATTGATTTTTTTTTTATTCTGGTCCTGTTACGTTCTATCCTAGGTGTCTGAGCTATCCAGCCTGATACCTGGTCCTCTAGGCAGTGTCATGGGGGACTCCTCCTTTTTGTGGCATGGGTCTTAAGCTGCACCAGTCCTGGTTGGGCACTCCCCCAGTTTCTGCACCACATTTATCACACAGGCTCCCCATTACTGGGAGTCTTACTAATCTCACGTTCATAAATTCATAGGATTTTCTATTACACTAGATTTCTATCCTGCTCCAGAAATGCCCCCAGTTCCAGTTATATCTCTCTGTACTCTCTCCCTTTATCTTTCTCACATCTGATCCCCACTGTTTCACTCATGAAATTTATTCTATTCCTCATCCAAGGGGGATTCATGTGTCCTCCCCTGAGGCCTTCTTGTTACTTAGCCTCTCTGGGTCTGTAATTGTAGCATGATTATCTGTTACTTTGCAGCTAATATCCAATTACAAGTGAATACATACCATGTTTGTCTTTCTGGATATGAGATATCTCACTCGGAATGATTTTTTCTAGTTCCATCAATTTGCTTGCTAATTTTAAGATGTTATTTTTTTAGCAGTTGACTAATACTCTATTGTGTAAATGTACAAAATTTTACTTATCCATGCTTTGGCTGAGAGGCATCTAGGTTGGTTCCAGTATTAGGCTATTATGAATAAAGCCACAGTGAATGTAGTTGAGTAAGTGTCCTTGTGGTATGATAGAGCATCCTTTGGGTATATGCCCAGGAGTTGTATAGTTGATCCTGAGGTAAAGGGATTCCCAATTTTCTGAGAAACCACCATATTGATTTCCAAAGTGGTTGTACAAGTTTGTACTAACACCAGGAATGGAGGACTGTTCCCGTTGCTCCACATCATCACCAGCATAAACTGTCACTTGTGTTTTTGATCTTAGACATTCTAAAGGTATAAGGTGCAATCCCAGAGTCATTTGAATTTGCATTTTCCTGATGACTAAGAATTTTGAACATTTTAAAGTGGTTCTCAGCCACTTGAGATTCCTCTGTTGAGAATTCTATGTTTAAATCCATATCCAATTTTTAAATTGGCTTGTTTGGTTTATTGAAGTATAGTTTCTACAGTTCTTTATATATTTTAGAAACTGGTCTTCTGTTAGATGCAAAGTTGGCGATAATATTTTCCCAATCTGTAGGCTGAGCTTTTGTCTTATTGACAGTTCCCTTTGCCTAACAGAAGTTTTTCAGTTTCATGAGGTCCCATTTATTAACTGTCCATTTTAGTGCCTGCCTATTTGGGTTTCTGTTCAGGAAACTGTCATTGGTGTTCTGTTCAGGATGTTGTCTACTGTGCCAATGCATTCAAAGCTACTCGCCACTTTTTCTTCTATAATGTTAAATGTGTCTGCTTATAGATCCACATGGACTTGAGTTTTGTGCAGGGTGATAGATATGGATCAAGTTTTTTCTGCATGGCAACATCCAATTAGTCCAGCATTATTTGCTGAAAACTCTTTTTTATAGTGTGTATTTCTGGCTTCTTTATAAAAACATCAGGTGTCTATAGATGGGTGGATTTATATCTGGGACTTCAATTCAATTCCACTGAGCAACTCATCTGTTTTTATGTCAATACCATGTGGATTTTATTACTATAGCACTGAGATAAAACTTGTAACTAGGAATGTTGATACCTCCAGAAATTCTATCACTGTTCAGGATTGCTTTAGCTATCCTATTTGTTTTGTTTTTATTGTGTGTATGTGTTTGTGTTTCCATATGAAGTTGCGTATTGTCTTTTCAAAGTCTGTAATGAATTGTGTTGGAACTTTTTATGGGGATTGGCTTGAATCTGTAGGTTGCTTTTTGTAAGATAGCCTTTTATTTTATTTTATTTTATTTTATTTTATTTTATTTTATTTTATGTCAGTCTTATCAATCCATGAGCATGGGAGGTCTTTCCATCTTCTTCAATTTCTTTCTTCAAAGGCTTGAAATTCTTGTCACACAGGTCTTTCACTTTCTTGGTTAGAGTTACACCAAGATATTTTATATTGTTTGTGGTTACTGTTTCCCTTATTTCTTTCTCAGCCCTATTGTCTTTTGAATACAGGATGGCTACTGATTTTTTTTAAGTTAATTTTATATCCAGCCATTTTGTTGAAGGTGTTTATTAGCTGTAGGAGTTCCCTGGTAGAACTTTTGGGGGTCACATAGGTATACTATCATATCATCTGCATATATGCATAGTTTGACTTCTTCCTGTCTGATTAGTATCCCTTTGATCTTCTTTAGTTGTCTTATTGCTTTAGCTAAAATTTTCAGTACTATATTATATAGATATGGTGAGGGTGGGCAACCTTGACTTTTCCAGATTTTAGTGGAATTGCTTTGAGTTTCTCTCCATTTAATTTGATGTTGGCTATCAGCTTGCTGTAAATTGTCTTTATTTTATTTATCTATGTGCCTTATATCCCAAACCTCTCCAAGACTTTATCATGAAGGAATGTTGGATTTTGTCAAAGTTTTTTTTTTTTTCAGCATCTAATGAGATGATGCTATGGGTTTTTTCTTTCAGTTATTTATATGATAAATAACATTGACAGATTTTCATATGTTGTACCATCCCTGAATCTCTAAGATAAAGCCTACTTGATCACATTAGATAATCTTTTTGATGTGTACTTGGATTTGGTTTGAAGGTATTTTGTTGAGTATTTTTATATCAATATTCATGAGGGAAATTGACCTGTAATTTGTTTTTAATTTTTTAAGGCTCTATTTTATTGATTTCAGCCCTGACATAATTTCCTGTTATCAATTACTCGTGGGTGTACTTGCTTCTTTTTGTTCTAGAGCTTTGAGATGTGCTATTAAATTGTTAATATGAGAGCTATTTTCTTTATGAAGACACTTTGTGCTACGAACTTTCCTCTTAATCCATTTTTTAAAGATTTATTTATTTATTTATTTAATGCATGTGAACATACTGTTGCTGTCTTCAGACACACCAGAAAAGGGCATTGGATCCCCATTACATATGGTTGTGAGCCATCATGTGGTTGCTGGGAATTGAACTCAGGACCTCTTGGCAAGTAGTCAATGCTCTTAACCACTGAGACATCTCTCCAGCTCCAATATTTATTTATTTATTTATTTATTTATTTATTTATTTATTTATGAGTGATCTGTCTTCAGACATACCAGAAAAGTGAATCGGATCTCATTACAGATGGTTGCGAGCCACCATGTGGGTGCTGGGAATTGAACTCAGGACCTCTTGACAAGCAGTCAATGCTCCTAACTACTGAACCATCTCTCCAGCCTGCGCTCTTAACCCTTAATGTATCTTGTGCATTCATTTTCATTGAATTCCAGGAAGTCTGTAGATTCTTTATTTCTGCCTTGACCCTACAGTTGTTTGGTTGGGAGTTGTTCTGTTCCCTTGAGTCTGTAGGCTTTATGTTGTACCTGTTGTTGTTGACATCCAGCTTTAAGTCATGGTGGGCTGAAAGAATACGGAGGATTATTTCAATTGCCTTCTATGAGTCGAGACTTGCTTTATGATCAAGTATGTGGTTATCTAAGACAAAGTTCCCTGAACTTATGACAAGAAAGTATATCCTTTTGTGTTTGAGTGAAAATGTTCTGTAGGTAATGCAGACTAGGTCCATTTGACTCATAGCATTTGTTAGTTTCATTATTTATGTGTTTAGTTTCTGTCTGGATGACCTGCCCATTGGTGAGAATAGGTTATTGCAGTCTCTCACTATTATTGTATGGAGTTCAAAGTGTGATTTAAGCTTTAGTAACTTTTCTTTTACAAATGTGAGTACCCTTGAATTGGGGCATATATATTCAGAATTGTGGCATCCTTTTGGATTTTTCCTTTGAGTGTGCAGTGTTTTTCCTCATTTCTTTTTGACAAATTTTGGCTTGATGTCTATTTTGTTAGATATCAGAATGGCTATTCAAACTTGCTTTTTGGGTCCATTTGCATGGAAAATACTTTTGTAACCATTTACTCTAAGGTAATGGCTATCTTTGATGTTGAGGTGTGTTTCTTGTATGCAGTAGAAAGATGAATCCTGTTTTTGCACCATTCTGTCAACCTGTGTCTTTTTATTGGGGAATTGGGTCCCTTGATATTGAGAGATACTAATGACTAGTGATGATTAACTCCTGTTGGTTTCTTTGTTTTTGGTGTGGTGATGGTGATGTGTGTGTGTGCACGTGTGTTTGTGCTCATGCATGTGCGAGAGAGAGAGAGAGAGAGAGAGAGAGAGAGAGAGAGCATGTTGCTTGCACATGCATGCATGTTTCCCTTCTTTAGATTTTGGTGTTATGAAATTTATTCTGTTTTTTCACAGATGAAGTTTACCTACTTTGGGTTGGAGTTTTCCTTCTAGTGTCTTCTCTAGGGCTAGGTGTGGATAGATTATGTTTTAATTTACTTGTCATCTTTATCTATGGTGACTGAAACTTTTGCTGGGTATACCAGTCCTGGCTGACATTTGTGGTCTCTTAGAGTCTGCAAGACATCTCTCCAGGCCCTTCTGTCTTTTACAGTCTCTGTTGATAAGTTGGTTGTCATTCTAAAAGGCCTATCTTTATGTGTTACTTGACCTTTTTTCCTTGCAGCTTTTAATATTCTTTCTTTGTTTTGTTTGTTTAATGATTTTAATTATTATGTGGCAGGAAAACTTTCTTTGCTGGTCTAATTTATTTAGTTGGCATTCCATAATATTCTTGTAATTTTTAGGCATCTCCTATATTTTTTAATTTAGGAAAAAAATTCTATGATTTTGTGAAATATATTTTTTTGACCTTTGAGCTGAGAATCTTCTTCTATACCCATTATTCTTACATTTGGTCTTTTCATGGTGTCCCTGATTTCCTGGATGTTTTGTGTCAGAAACTTTTTAGATTTAACATTTTCTTTGACCATTGTATCAATTTCTTCTATTGTACCTTCTACTTCTGATATTCTTTCCTCTATCTTTTGATTTCTTTTGGTGATATTTGCATCTCTAGCTCCTGCTCTCTTTCCTAGGTTTTCCATCTCTAGGATTCCTTCTATGTTTTCTTTATTGCTTCTATTTCCACATTCAACTAGTCTTGAACAGTTTTCTTCACCTGCTTTTTGTTTGTTTGTTTGCTTTTGTTTTTTTCTTGGCTTTCTTTAAGGTATTTATTTGTTTTCCCTCATTTTTTATTTTCATGAATTTCTTTAAGGGAATTTTTCATTTCCTCTTTAGGGACCTCTATTATCTTCATTAAGTTGGTTTTAAGTTTTTATTTTATTTTGCTTATGTATTTAGTTTTATGCTTCAACTATGTTGGAATATTCCAGGGTAGCTGTAGTAAGTTAGGAGGACTCTAGTGGTGCCATGGCTCTTGCTGATTGTTCTTACACTTGTGTCTAGGCTTCTAGGTTTGGTATGAATGTAGGTCTAGAAGCTTCTTTCTGAGTTTGTTTTTATTGGGGTTATGGAGTTGGGATGTCAGCAGTTTGGGTCTTTGTGTTCTGAAGTAGTGGGAAGGTTTTGAGTGCAGGTGGTGTTCTTATTTATTCTAGATCCGGTATACATCTTAATATAAATAAACTGTTTGAAGAAATAAGATATTTTCTAAAATAATTTATTTAACAGGAAGAAGAGTCTCTATTTTACATTTTTCTTCTGCCATATCTCCATTGGGTCTTTCTGTTCCCATCCCCACCTGTCCCCAGTCTGTCTGTAAATATATTCTATTTCCCCCTCCCAGGGAGAACTATGTGTCCCATACCCCTTGATGTTTCCTCTCTACCTAACCTCTCTGAGTCTATGAATAATAGCTTGGTTATCATTTCCTTACTGGCAAAAACAACACCCACATAACTCACTGAATATCAAGAAGTGGAACTGGTTCCAACATGAGGTCTTCATCCTTATGTTGTAGTGTATTTGATGCAAGAAGGTATGCTGCAGCCTACTAAAAGTGAAATGTAAGCACAACCTAACAATAAAATATTTGACCTACAATCTGTTCTGCTTGCAAAATATGCTAGGGTAATGGTGGCACAGAACTTGTGGGATTAATCAAATAATATCTGTTGTGACCTAAGACCTACTCTATGAGACAGAATCAATTCCTGACACTGATATGGTAATTAAGAAACTGGGTATCAGGTTTTACCCCTACATCTCTAGGTAAAATCTGATATCACTGGCATATACATACATACATACATACATACATACATATAATTATCAATAAAATGTCTCCTATTGATATTCTGATATACTCGCAGACCAGTGCCTTATTCTGTCATTGTCATTGAAGCTTTTTCTAGCAGCAAATGGGAATGATGCAGGGGTGCACAGCCAGACATTACATGAACACAGAGTGTAAATGGGATGTTTCCATCACCTCCTTCCCCTCAGAACTCAGGGAACCCTGCACAAGAGGAAGTGGAAAAATTGTAAGAGTCAGAGGGGAAGGAGGATACCAGGAGAACAAGGCCCTCTGAACTAACTAAGCAAGATGCATATGAACTCACAGAAACTGAAGCAGCAAGCAATGGGCCTACATGAGTCTGGACTAGATCCTCTGTCTGTACATCATAACTTTTAGTGTAGTATTTTTTCTTTTTTATTGGATATTTTCTTTATTTACATTTCAAATGTTAAGCCCCCTTCCTGTTTCCCCACACCCCAGTCCTGGAAACTCCCTATCCCCTTCCCCCTCCCTCTGCTTCTACAAGGGTATTCCCCCACTCACCCACCCACTCCCACCTCTCTGCCTTGGTATTCCCTTACACTGGGGCATCTAGTTTTCACAGGATCAAAGGCCCCCCCTCCCATTGATGCCTGACAAGGCCATCCTCTGCTACATATGCAGCTGGAGCCATGGGTTCCTCCATGTTTACTCTTTGGTTGGTGACTTAGTCCCTGGGAGCTCTGAGGGGTCTAGTTGGTTAAGATTGTTGATCTTCCTATGGGGTTGCAAACCCCTTCAGCCTATGCTCAGTCTGATAGTTGGCTGTGAGCATCTGCCTCTGTATTTGCCAGGCTCTGGCAGAGCCTCTCAGCAGACAGCTATATCAGGCTCCTGTCAGCATGCACTGAGGATCCAGCTATACCACTTCTAGGCATATACCCAAAAGATGCCCTAACATATAGCAAGGACATATGCTCTGCTATGTTTATAGAAGCCTTATTTATAAAAGCCAGAAGCTGGAAACAACCCAGATGTTCCTCAGCAGAGGAATGAATACAGAAAATGTGGTATATTTACACAATGGAGTACTACTCAGCTATTAAAAATAATGACTTTATGAAATTCTTAGGAAAATGGATGGAACTAGAAAATATCACCCTGAGTGAGGTAACCCAATCACAAAAGAACACACATGGTATGCACTCACTGATAAGTGGATATTAGTCCAAAAGCTCAGAATACCCAAGATACAATTCACAGATGACATGAAGCTCAAGAAGAAGGAAGACCAAAGTGTGGATGCTTCAGTCCTTCTTAGAAGGGGGAACAAAATACTCATGGGTGGAAATATGGAGACAAAGTGTGGAGCAGAGACTGAGGGAAAAGCCATTCAGAGACTGCCCCACCTGGGGATCCATCCCATATACAGCCACTAAAACTAGAGACTATTGTGGATGCCAAGTAGTGTAGTATTTTTGTGGGATTACTGAGTGTGGGAATGAGTAGGTCTCTCATTTTTGTTCTTGCTCTTTGGGCTCTTTTCCTCCTGTTGTGAGGCCATGTTCAACAACATGGAAGTTTTGCTTTAGAAGCCTGTTCTTTCTAATGGTAGACAGAAAGGGCCTAGATCTGGAGAAGAGTGAAGGTGGAGAGTACCTTGGAAGAGTAGAGGGAGGAGAAACTACAATTGGGATATATCGTATTAGAAAATACTCCATTTTCAATAAAAGGGAAAAAAAAAAACATGAATAAAAAATGTTTATGTAGGACTGTAGATCCTCATCTGCCTCCACTGCAGGGCATGGCCACATGGGGAGGCAAAATGCCAGAAGTTTGTTTGTTCTTTTTTTTTTTTTTTCATACTTTATATTTCAAATGTTTGCCCTTATCCAGATCTCCCCTTTGGTACCCTCCCATTCCCTCCCCCCTCCCCCTGTCACTATGGGGATATTCCCCCACCTACCCACCCATCCATTCTTATCTTCCCTCCTTGACATTCTCCTATACTGGGGCATCTAACACCCTCAGGCCCAAGGGCCTCTGCTCCCCCTGATGTCTAAGAAGACCCTCCTCTGCTGCATATGTGGCCAGCACCATGGGTCCCTCCATGTATATACTTTTGTTCTTATCCCATGTGGGGGTGGGGGGGAAGCCCTGATGCACTGATCTGTGGGTGGGAAAGCGCAGTCTGAGACTTAAAATAGCTGGAGCTGACTCAGGGGTCCCTGGGCCTGCAATGAGGCCAGGTTATGGGGTTCTCAGACTCTTGAACATCCCAGGTGCCTCTGGGAATTACGGAAGAGCAGAGAATGGAGTCAAGGGCCTTTGTGCTGGGTGCAGCATCTAACAGAGGTATCTAGCAGGGGAGTGGTAAGGCAGGGAGGGCGCTATGCTTGTCCCAGAAAGGATGATCATCTTTATCTTGTCAGCGGTTGGCTTGGTTGCAGTTGTGACTAAGAGCACAGAGAGGCCTTCTACAGGAGATTAGACTTCCACTCTGTATATGAAGGGCTTCTTCATGGCTCCCCATGGTAGATCTTGATGAAAAGAGACAGTCCATGGTTCTAAATAGTTTATTGTCATAGCAGGAAATGAATGCATAAAACCTTACCCATCTGCTCAGGGTGGGCCTGAGATTAAATACCTTTTTCAAGGAGAAATGTCTGGGAAGGGAAGCTTATTGGCTAAGCTCTCAGGGCCTCTAGGTACCTCATTAGCATGGAGAACTCTATCTTGAGCCTATGTGATTACAGGTCACATCCCTTTTATATGAGAAGCATGGCACATGATCCAAGTCAGTCATCTGGCAGGGAGCTGGGAGTCACCTAAACCTCAGGTGTGTGCCCACCAAGTCTATCGATCTCAACCTGCTTTACCTTACCAAACTTCCTGGCATGGTTTTACACCCCACATGTTTGTGTGGACTTTCTTTCTGAATTTTTGTGTCTAGCATATTATCATTAGTTGATGCTTCTATGATGAGTAACTCAAACTTCATTTTGCCTCATTTTGTAATTTTGCAAAATTTTCAAATTTTGAAATTTTCAGTTAAAAGTGGAAATAAATTATCCTATGGAACTAACATATTGAATGTAATTGGCACAGCCAACTTGTGGCTCATTGGGGGCTGACTAGAGCAAAAAAATAGCCATTTCAAGACAAAATCATAAAATTACTTAAAACATTATGAGACTTTTTAGGTAACTTTTTTGACTAACTTGATGGCATGTTTATTGAGAGTGAACTTTGTAAATGACAATATTGTGTCACAATGTCAAAATTTGGACACATTTAGCAGATAATAATGTCAGATCTGGGACTGAACTTCTCTATCCCTCTACTCTCAGTATGTGCAGACTATCATCAGTCCCAAATTTATCAAGTTGTAGCTTCACTGAGCATATTCATATGTGAGTCTCCAAGGGAGAATGTGGAAGTTCTATACAGAGAAACTAGAATCTAGAAAGAGCTAGAATAGAGTTTCTTCCTGTCTCTTCTCTTCAACTGCCTTGGTAACACTTGGAAACTTACTACATAAACAGATTTTTGAGTCCTCTATCTTAGATCAACTGTATCAGACACTTTACAAATTCAGAAGCCTCTTTAGCACACCCACAATGTTTTCAGTGCCTGCAAGAGTTTGAAATTCCCCATGTTGGTAATGTCCATTAATTTACCAAAGGGGGCACATGCCGCAATCATGCTTGAAAATATCTGCTGTGCATAGTAATTGTGGGTCTCAGGTGAGCTTGAAAACTGTATACTTCTAAAAAGCTCCTGACCATGGCCACTGCTGTTGCTACTGTGGCTAATCCTTTGTGAGCTGCATTTGATTATAAGCCAGCTGATAAAAATCTAGGAGGTACCAGGGAAACCATGTTAATGTTGACCTTGCCACATTTGGCCCAACACTGAGGAATATCAACTACACTGGCTCCATTAAGCATTTTGATAGCTGAGACAAAGAGAGGCCTTATCCTGGGCCTGGGATTTTAAGAAGGCAATCTATTATAAAATATAAGTAAATAAAAGGAGTGTATGAAGCTTTATGCTCATGCCAGGTTAGATTGGATGATGTGAGATCTCATGACATATTAATACTACATTACATTTCTCTATAGACACTTGTGGAAGGAATGAACATCTTCAGCTTTCCACCAGCTACACTAACTAGATACGTAATGACAGGAAGACCTCATACACAGGAGGCAGAGAGCGAGGTTGTGCCAGCTTAGAAGGTGTGCACTTTGAGAACAGCTGTGGACCTTGGCCATATGTATATATCAGGTATCTGTATTCATAACTTTTCCCCTTAGTTAAATTGAGAACAGCAGCAGAATTTGTTTTAGAGAACTATTCTGAGCCCTGAATAAGTCGAGATTTGGGAGGTGCTCAGAAGATACCTGGCTTGAAGTGTAACTCAATATATTGTTTCGTTCTCTTTGTCTGCATCTTTGCCTTCTCTAGATTGTTATCCTATTATTTTATCAGTGTTTTCTTCTTCCCTAGTGAGTAGGAAAACAATAAGGAAGGAGAGATTGTTATCAGGATAGTCAAAAGTCACATGGTAATGCATAAATTAATATCATCGAGAGAGGTCTCTTAGGAAGCAGAACATGTACCAAAACCAAGTAATTCTGTGAAATATTTTCACAGAAACAGAAATCCTTTTACAGTATGGCCAAGTTGTGGAGGATAAAAAAATTAATGGAGACTATCCTTTTCAGGGTTGTTTTCAGAGATATCCAGTTTGTAAATGTTAATGATATATAAGGGGTGTAGCCAGTCTGAGTATGTCTCACTGTTTCTCAGCTTGTCTGCCGCCACTTGTGGGTGAAACTTGCTTTCCAAGCCATCATTTGATACGGATAGTAACTGAAGAACATTACTGAATTCCTGTGAGGAGCATGTCTCTCCTTTTACTTTTCTTCTCTCTTTTCATTTTTTTAAATGGAGTCCTCAATTTGTTAGTCTTCTGCAGAAGACTGATAAAATTGTTTTGATAATCACTCCCTGAATATGGACACTAGTATCTTGGGTTAAGAAGCAGAAAAAGAGAGTAGGGTTCCCACCCCTGCCCCCCACATACACCCACTGAAATTTTGTACTGATTCTGTAATATACTTCTATTGACATTTATTTCCTATTAGAATAACTTGACTTCATTTCTGATAACAAATATTTTTGATAGAAGATAAAATATGATTTTATTTTTGCTTTTGTACATGGATTTTAATTTCTTTTCTAAATTATTTTACTATGAATGTTTTTCAGGCACCTATGCAAGTGTATTTTGTATGTGCCTGACCCATCTGGATTCCAGAAGAGAATGCCAGATCTCCTAGAACTGGAATTACAGAGACTTGTAAGCCACCGCATGGGTGCTAAGAACCCAGTTCCTCTGGCAAAGCTAGTAATTTTAACTGCTGACCTGTTTCTTCAGCCCTTCAATCTCTTTTCAATTCAGAAAACAAAACAAAACTCAGGAAACTAGATATGTCAAGTTAATTGAAAACAGCTCATATACACACAATATTATTAAACATTTTTGACAGTAATTTTGATTTTTGTAGGTTTCCAGGGATATACTACATATTTAAAATCTCAGTAAAATGAAACAAAACCAAAGTTCCTGAGAGAATATACCATTGGGTCTTTTCACATTTTATTTAGTTCTTACAAAACAGACCTTTGAGAAGGAGTGTCAGGAGTTAGTGTTTTAAGAATGAATGTCAGTAGTTAGTATTTGTGAGCTGTGTCATGTGTCATGCTATGTGAGCAGGACTTTCCTTGTTGCCCTGAGTACACAATGACAATGGCTCTAAATATGTTCTTCCTGCATGGAATTATTGTTTTGCTCAGTGGCTAAAATAGCCAATAATATTTAACGTGTGTGCTTCATGCAGCAATAAAATAAATAGTCCTCTCAAAAGTTACATCCTGCATTAAATAAGTATTCCCTTATTAACACAGTGTAACCTGCCACAAATATCATAGTCATATGACCTCAAAGCACTCTCTCTGTCCAGGTTCAGACATTTTCATTCATCTTGCTTGTATACAGGGAGTCTGTGAAGATAATTTAAGCCAAGATATTTAATTGAATTTCTCAAAGCTTTATTATTTTTGTTTATTAGTATCTAACATAGTCAGCAACAACAAATGTAATGGATTTTCCTGTGAATTAATTATCTTCAAAAGCTATATGGACAAGGGCTGATACTGAATCTGTAGATCTGTAATCTTTATTCATTGAGTGCAATGGTTCTTGGCATTCCTAATGCTGCAAAACTTTGAATTAAAGGGTTCGTATATTAATTGTTCCTCATGCTTATGGCGACTCCAACCATAAAATTATTTTCACTGCTACTTCATAACTAATTTTGCTACTGTTATGAATCAAAATGTAAATATTTGATATGCAAGCTAGGTGACCCTTGGAGGGGTCCCCACCCACAGGTTGAGAACCATTGATGGAGGGCATGCCCAAACCTCCAGAGTTTGCAGAGGACTTTGGGGAGACTTGGTGTGACAGGCCAGGAATGCCTGACTGGGATCTCCCTCATCTGCTTCTGTTGAAGTCTGAGCCCATGAAGTTAAGAAAATCTCAGAATACCTACAAAACAACTTACAGACCATATGAAGTTCAAGAAGAAGGGAAACCAATGTGTGGATGTTTCAGTCCTACTTAGATGGGGGAACAAAATAATCATGGAAGGTAGAGAGTGAGAGAGACTTAGGAGGAAGAAGAGGAGAGGAAAAAAGGGGGGCAGGATCAGGTGTTGGAGGAGAGAGGGGAGATGTACAGAGGGACAGGAAATTGAACAGCGATGTGTAGCAATGGGGAATATGGAATGAGAGTAGTCAACAGAAAGTCCCAGACACCAGGAAAGCAAGAGGCTCCCAGGACCCCATGGGGATGACATTAGCTGAAATACCCTACATAGTGGAGAAAGAACCGAGAGGTTATGCATGGTCCCCGTTTGAGGGATGGGACCACCCACCCTTCTCAAATATTTTAACCCAGAATTGCTCATGTTTAAAGGAAATACAGGGACAAAGAGTGGAGCAGAGACTGAAGGAAAGGCCATCCAGAGACTGCCCCACCTGGGGATTCATCTCAAATGCAGCCACCAAACTCAGACACTATTGTGGATGCCACGAAGTGCTTGCTGACAGGAGCCTGATATAGCTGTCTCTTGAGATGCTCTGCCAGAGCCTGACAAATACAGTGCTGATGCTTGCAGCCAATCATTGGACTGATAACAGGGTCCCCAATGGAGGAGTTTGAGAAAGGACTGAAGGAGCTGAAGGGGTTTACAATCCCATAGGAAGAACAATAATATCAACCAACCAGACCCCCCAGAACTCCCAGAGACTAAACCACCAACCAAAGAGTACACATGGAGGGATCCATGCCTCTAGCTGCATATATAGAGGTGGATGGTCTTATCTGGCATCAATAAGAGGGGTGGCCCTTGGTCCTGTGAGGGCTTGATGCCCCAGCATAGGGGAATGCTGGGGTGGTGAGGTGGGAGAGGGTGGGTGGGTGGATGAACATCCTCAAAAAGGTGGAGGTGTGTGGGGTAGTGATCTGTGACAGGCAGTCTGGCACCTGGTCAAGCACAGGTATAAACTCTGGGTGACCCAGTGGAATCTGCAAGGGCCCAGGAAACATTATGCTAACTCTCCCAGGAAGCTTTTGGTTCTAGTCACAGTCATGTACCACCCCTCCTCAGGTAGAGGCATGGCAACACAGCCCCAAGCCATCCCCATGTTAATGAGACACCTAGAGGCTTAGCCACTCCCCTTCCCAGTTACTATATCTGCCTCGCCTCTCCCAGAGAGGTGGAGGGTACAATTCCATCCACGCCACTCTCCACAATGAAAACAAACATCTTAAAATTATGGACTGTCTCTTCGTCTGGACCTGCCAGGGAAAGTAAGGGATCCGGCTCTCGATTAAGGAGCTGCGTCTAATCTCTCACCGAGGGCTTCCCAGCACTCCCAGGCAATACCCATTCACCTAAGCCTAAGCAGCTAGCTCAGTGCCCCAAGCTCCCGCAAACCGGGTCCTGTGGCGGGACGCCAGCTGTGCTCCTTGCCCTGTCTGTTCCCAGGTCCTGTGGCACCTGGCGGCATCCGAGATGTCCAACCACGGGAACTCCAGAGCCAGCTGCAGCGTTTCCCGGGATGGTTCCCTCTTCTACCCATGGACTATGTCTCTGCAGAGGCCTCTCACACAGCCTGGCCAGCCAGTCGGACTGTAGAAGAGCATGCAACCACTTCCCACATGTCTCCTGTCCCACCCAGAGCCGCAGCACCTGTGACGGACACGTGGGGCTTCTTTCCACTGTGCCAGGTTTATTCCAACAGGGGTGGAATGGAATAGGGGGTTTCTAGGTAGGAAACCGGGAAAGGAATAATATTTTTAATGTAAATAAATAAAATAACCAATAAAAAAAAAAAAAGAATTAACTGAGAGCTGCTTTTCCTTCTGGGAGGATGTTGATAAGGTGAGATACATATCAGTAAAGAGTAAGCCATGCCTGTAGAACTAGTCTTCTGAGCCTAAAGATTTGCTGCTTCATTCAGTCCTGACATTGGAGATTTATGATATAAAATAAGGTAGGTGTTAGAATGGCATGAGTATTCTAAAGCATCAGGAATGCATGCAGTAGTATTGGCTTTCCATAAGGACAAATGGTGACACCTTTTCAGAAGCCACTGAAGATGGAAGAACCTCTGGGAATGCGTGACAGCAGAAGAGTTTTACTTATATCTTCCTTGTGAAAATTTCACGTTTCTAAGCAAGAGTCTTCTGTTGGGGTTCAATCCCGTACTGTGCAGCCTTCTCCCAGGCTGCTCTGTATCACCATGCAGGATTTGACAGACCAAGGAGATAAGACAAGCCCGGTGCCTGTGGGATGGCTGTGAGTGGGGGACTCTCTTTCTGTCACACAGGAGCTCCCGCTAACTGTCAGCTTGCAAGAAGGGTAAAATCTCAGACCCTTGAAAGCACATGAAAATACGCATGCAATATTCATAGGATTCATGGCTTTGAGGTTTTTCTTTTAACTACTGTTCCCAATGTCATCAGTGTTTTCCCTGAACCCAAAGCAGGTGTGTGGGGTTTTGCCTTTCTTTTCCCTCTACCCCTCCCCTCACATGCTTCTACCTTCTCAAGAGGAAGTAGCGTTCAGAACACCTAGTGAAGGGAAGGGTCTCTATTGTGTTTATCTCCACCTGCCCTTAATGGTGATGTATCCTCACGTAGTACTGACTAAAGATGCACATCTTTATTTACAAAACTTCCCCCATTTCTTCTTTATCCACTTATTTTTTTCTATTCAATGCCATGTTTTAATAACTCTCATTGAGTATATCTTCTCAAATATTCATGTAGTTCTCTGGAACATTTAGCTTCCTTTCAGAAAATGCCAACCTATTTTTTTTATTCTCATTTACTTTTCCATCCCTGCTTAATAATTTTCCAGTGACAGTTACAGGATACCAAAAGTATGGAAAATTTAGGACTTCTGTGAAAGGGATCAGTTTCTGTGTGAAGGTGAGCTATGTCAGAGGAAAGGCCAGATGTCATATCAAAAGGTAGAAAGGTCATATTCTATCAAAAGCCTGAAGAGTTTTCATATGTTGAACATGGAGAGATGGCAAGAAAGGACAAAATAATGGAAGAGAAAGGGTAACTGGTGAGGGAGCAAAGAGACTGTGAATGTCATCTGTAAATTCGTTCTAAGTAAGGCAAACCCTGACAACCTGTAGGATCCCCACAAAAGTTCGCAACCTGGTCACGTCGGTGCAGAGATCTCTAGACAGTTCTGGCTATGCAAATGGCCAATTTTATGTTGTGCATTAGCCCCGTCATCTCCATTAATTTGGGGCTCAACTAATGCTCTTCTTCTTTAAAATCCTATTCTTTGAGAATTTCATACTATATAGCTTCTCTCATATTATTTTCCATCCCACAGCTTCTCCCAGATCCTCCTCCTCACTACCTATCAAACTTCAAGTTCTTAAGAAAAAGAAAAAAGAAAGAAGAAAAAAGCCACTAAAAACCATAGAGTCTGGCTAGTATTGGCCATCTACTGCTGAGGAGGGGGTTTGTCCCACAGTATGTTGATGACACTTCCATTGAAGAAAATTGATTTTCCCTCTTCCAGATGCTGTTATGCGTGATTAGCTTCTTGGCTAGGGGTGAAACTTTGTGCCCACTTCTACTCCTTTTTGTATGCCTTTATCTTGTGCAGGTCTTATATACCTGATCCCAGTCTCTGTGAGTTCATATATGAATCTGCTCTGTTGTGTCTGGAAAATTCTGGTTCCTTAAAATCATCCACCAGCTCTGGTTGTTACATTCTATCCACACTGGCTCCATAAGTTTAACCCCATTATCACTTACCTGTCTAGTTCTCCCTTATGTTACAGTGTGGAGCGTTTCTCTTTTATTTTTTGCTTCTTTCACGATGTTCTCTAACTCAGAGACATCTAGCCTCAGCTCTTTAGTGTGGCTCAGCAGAGAGCAAGGCCTCTGTAGTTCTCAACTGTGCTGTTTGTTATACTATTGGCTAATTTCACCCCTCTGAATACAGAATAAAAACATATTTTTCTTTTACTTTTTAACTGTGTGTGTGTGTGCATTCTGTGTGTGTATGTGTGTGTGTGTGTGTATGTGTGTGTTTTATACAGGCATATATGTGCATGTGTTCAAGCCCTGCATGCACACAGAAGCCTGAGGAAGATGTTGGGTGTCCTGTTCTACCACACTTCATTTTGTTTTCTTGAGACAGGGTCTCCTATAGGAGCTAAGCTGGCAGTTAACAAGCCCCAGTGACCCTTTTGCCCCTGCCTCCATTCCCTGTAGGGCTGGATTACTGAAGTGACCATGACTGGCTTTTAAGTGGGTACTGGGGATTTAAATGTACCACCTAATGTTTATGCAGCAAACACTGTTAACCACTGATGCATCTGCCTATGCTTCTAAATACATTGATTTTGACAGCTCAATCCGATATGACATTTTTCAATGTGATATAATTTGTAAACTTACAAGTATCAATCCTTTGAAATTAATTTGAGATGTAATATCTAGACAAACTATCTGGGGATTAATTTCATCAGCATCATGCTGGCATACAGATATGCCATTATTTCATCTGTATTATGCAGTAAGCCTGTATTTAACATTGTGAAGAACTGACAAACCGTACATACATGCATACATAAACATTTGTGTGTATAGTTTTGTTGATATATAATTCATATTCCATAAAATGTTGCCATGGTAATGATGTAATTCAGTTATTGTAAACATAGTTACAAAGGTGCACAAGCAGTGACCACACACACCAGAAAGCTGTACCCACGAGTCACCAGTCTTTGTTCCTTTATCTGTCCCTTATCCTAACAGCAACTAACCTATTTTCTGTCTTTCTGGGTTTGATTCTTCTCAAAATTTCATAAATGAGGATATAAAATATGATGTAGCATATTATTTCTGGATTCCTTCCTTATGATTATGTCCCCAGGGCCCATCTGTATTCCAGCAGGTGTGACATTCCACCCTTTTCCAATATTGAATCACCATCACATGCACACAGCACATTTGTGTAACCCTCATGCATTAATGGACATTTAAGTTGCTTGTCCTTGGCTAGGATGAAGAATGGTGCTGTGAACATGCATTCTGCATTTTTATGTGTGCACATGTTTTCACTTATCGTATGCATGTACTGAAGTATGGATTGTCAAGTATTATGGTGCTTTAGATTCTTAACATTGGCATAAACATATATGAATATACCACATAAAATACTGCAGTTAATTTAAAAATGTTATTATATACTTCTATGCATCAAAAATTTATATATATATATATATATACTGTATTCTATATACTGTATTCGTCGTAGAAGCACTAGAATGAGATCTTTCCTAGATTTAAGGTGTTGGCTGGATTCCAGGTTCTGGGACACACCTTCCTCCGTCTCCAAATTCAGTATTGCTGCAGCATTCCACCTGCTGCTCTCTCTGGTTTCTACTTGCATCATCAAACCTATCTCAGTGACTCCATTGCAACTCCTTTTCCCTGTGTAAAGGTGTGTGTGTGTGTGTGTGTGTGTGTGTGTGTGTGTAGATGTACCTCTGCAGGTGTGTGCATAGGTCAGAGGTTGACACCTTCCTCAGTTCTTTCTTTAGCTGTAAAAAATAGTTTCTTTTTGAGAAGTTTGTACATGAGTATTGCACCTATCAACTTCTATGTCTTCCTTTCAAATTTATGACATTTTCTTTAATTATTTTTTAACACACACACACACACACACACACACACACATGACCTATTGAGTCCATTTCGTTCTTTGCTCATATATATGGACATACAGGGCTAACCACTTGGGATCAGGCAACTTAAGAGTTTGTCAGTTGAGGAATTGGATTCTCCTTCCCTCCATTGCTCTTAGCTCTTTTCTGTTTCCTTTTCAGTCTCTCACTGAACCTGGAGCTCACCATTCTGAATAAATTGACTGCCTGGTGAATCTGCAGGAACCACCTGTCTGTACTGTGCCTCTGTCCTGCTGGGATCACACACATTCACTACTTTGCTTAGCTTCTGGAGATGGGACTTCAGATGCATCTGCTTCTACAGCAAGTGTTTCATCCACTGCACTATATTCCCATATCCTTGTTCCAGATCTTTCCAGGACTCTAACTTGAGTCTCCTTCCAGTAAAACTTGCTGTATAAGGTAACTTTCTGTAGATTGTGGTTATCAGGACATGGACAGCTTAGGGGGTCGCTGGTCTGTCTATATCACATGCTAACCCCTTGTTGGCCATTATGAAGGACTGCCAAATTGTTTCAAAATGCCACCATTTTACATTCCCACTAACAAAGTAGGAAGCTTCAACATTTCCCACACCCTCAAAAACCCTTTACATTGTAATAAGCTTTTATTATTTTTTAGAGTAGTTTAAATTCATAGCAAAATACAGAACAGGAAATACAGAGTTCCCCAGACAGTCATAGCCTGCTCATTGTGGGTAGCCCACATAACTGACACATTTTTCATACACAGCCACTGTGGGCATCCCATATGACAATGACACATTTGTTCAACGTGGGATCCTAGCCTGCTTATTGTAGGTAGCCCACAAGACCATGATACATTTGTTACAGTCACTGAGCTTATCCTGACATCGTTACCACCCAGTCCATACTTTACATTAGGTTTCCTGCTGGGTGTTGGACATTCCACCAGCATGGAAAAGCTAGGGTAACATGTATGCTCTATTGCAATGTCATGGAGAAGAGTCCCATAGCTTAAAATTTCCTCAGTGCTCTGCTTTTACATTCTCTTTCCCTTTTAGCTCCTAGTCACCCATCTTTTCACTTTTCATTGTTTTGTCCACAGTGTGATACAGTTGAGAGTATAAAAAAAGTTTTACTTATATATTGATCATATTGTTTATTGTTGTATTATCTGATAATTTTATACATACAAATCATATGCTTTAATGTAGTCCTCTCTAATATTCCCAGACTCCCCACCACTATCAGCTCCAAATTACATTTTTCCCCCTGAGTCCACTGTGTCTGCCAGTCTGGGCATGGGGTAGGGCCATTTACTAGGTCATGGGTAGCCTGTCATAGGCCTCATCTTCAGTGAAAACTGACTCTTCCTGTCCTAGGAACGATCAACTGCCAATAGGTCCTTAGGTAGGAATGGGACTTGACCATCTCCCTACTTTATACTGTGACTTTTTTTCAGCTTGATCTGATCTTGTGCATGCTGTTACAGCCATCATATATTCAAGTGTTCTATTACCTTCCTGTGGTAACACCCAGTTACTCTGTAGTCATCCACTGCCTCTGGCTCATTTAATCTTTCTGGCTTCCTGTTCACAAAGGTTCCTGAGATTGAAAGGAGGGATGTGGTATAGATGTCCAATTTAAGGGTAAATATGCCACAGTCTCTCATTCTTTACCTGTTGGTTAATTGTGGGCCTTTCCTCTGTTCTGCTGTTATGTCATGTGCATGTACATAGCTGTGTCTATGTCTGTGTGCCTGTGTGTATGCATGCGTGTTTGTTTGCATGTGTATAAATTCTATAAATTACAAATGTTAGAATATATACCATATTATCTTTCTGCATCTGAATTTCTTCAGATAGTATGATGATATCCAATTTCATTTATTTTCTACCAAATGACATAATATAGTTCTCCTTTATGGCTGAATATAACTCAGTGGTCAGGTAACATGTATTTTCTTTGTCCATTCATCTGTTGATGGACACATAGACTTGTCTTATAGCTTTACTGAAAATAGTGTTCCAATAAAGATGGATGTGCCAGTGTCTCTGTGGCTGCCTGGCAGTACTTTGGGTATATAATATACAAGATATACAACTGGGATATGTGATAGCCCTATTTCTTCATACTGATTTCTAATAGCAGTATATAAATATATAAGTTCCCATTGCTCCTCATCTTTACTAACAATTGTTGCTCTTTGCTTTCTTAATGGCCATTTTGAAAGGAATGAGATACTTTTTGTATTTTGCTGAAACTACTGTCAGGGTTTTCTAGTGGAATCCTTAGAGTCTCTTATATACAAGACTACATTATCTGCAAGTAGAATAACAATTTGATTTCTGAATTTCCCATTTGTAACTCATTTTCATAAAAAGGTCCTTTAAAAATTTTTATGTGTATGAGTGCTTTGCTTGCATATATGCCTGTGTACCATGTATGCGATCTGTTCACAGAGGCTAGAAGAGGGTGTCAAATACCCTGGAATTGGAGTTATTTATAGGTGTCAACTATCATGTAGGTACTGTGAATTGAACTCTGGTTCTCTGGAAGGTTAGCCAGTGCTCTTAACTGCTGAGCCATCTCTCCAGGCCCTTGAATTTTATTCCTTTCATTCCTTGTCATATTTCTCTATGGAGACATCAAGAACTGCATTGACTGTAGACTAAGGAACATGGACATCCATGTCTCATTCCTGGTTTTAGTCGAAGTATTTGGTAGTTTTCCCCATTTAGTATAAATAAAGTTGGTACTAGGGAAAGTTGGTCTTTCTCTTATGCTATGTTTTGAGAATTCTTTTTTATATTTTGCAAAACACTCAACAGGTATGCCTTTGACAATAATTCCTTCCAAGTGTGGATCACACCTTTCATATTTGATACCAAAAGTTATCACCAGCCCAAAGATCACCGGGGAGTTAGCTTACCTTAGATTTAATGCTTTTGTAGTCTTGTGTATTACAATAATGTAGGTATCATCTATTTTGGATTAATTCTTGGAAAAGAATATTAGGCTCATGTTTTAATTCATTATTTTAAAGAGTGTCTTTGGTCACTGTATTGCCTCTGCTCTTTTGTAACTATACTTATGTACTCTTTGATAAATTCTCTTTTCTGTCATAGCAATTTTAAAAATTATTTTTATCTCTCTTGATTACTGTCTCATGCACTGAGAAACTACAAGGCTTTTTGGCCTATTTGACAACTATCGGTGGACTACTGGAACCACAGCCTGTAAGCCACCTTAATAAATATATATTAATTAATATATATTAAGAAGGAAATGATTCATACATATACATAATATATATGTGTGTATATATAACAGTAATAATTAAAGAAATAAAGGCTATCAACTTGAAAATGGTAGGCCATGGAAGGAGTTGGAAGTAGTGTATCTAGGAAAGTCTGGAGGGAGAAAAAGAATAGGCAAAATGATGTAATTGTATTTCAATTACAGATATTAAAAAATTAAGGCAAGCAATAAACTATGTCAAAAACATCCAGCCTTTTATCTTTTATTTCTATTCTCTCTCTCTCTCTCTCTCTCACACACACACAGACACACACATACGTATATTTGAATATATATTTGTATATTTGAATATGTTTATTTATATATTTAAATACAATCTACTGAGTCTATTTTTGTGACCATTTTGCATTAGACAACCAATAAGGAGGCTCCTTGCTGAGATAAACTCTTCTCCCATCAGTCATTAGTTGCCTGAAGTTCTTTATCTAGGGGTGGGGCCCTAAGAAAATTTTCCCATTTAATATTAAAATGTGATTTGGTTTATATTGCAGTTGTTCTGATCTTGTTTACATAGCCATATCTAGGGGAAATTGTTTCACAGCAGACTTCCTGGTCTTCTGGCTCTTACACCATCTCCCATCTATTTCCTGATGTTCCCTGAGCCATGAATACAGGAGCTAAGTTATAGATGTATCCCATGGAGCTGGGCGGTCCATGATCAGTTGATCTCTGCATTGTGTAGAGTTGTATTTTTCTGTGATGGTTTCCATTTACAGTAAAGAGAATCTTCTTCCATAAGGGGTCGTATACACTTACCTGTGCATGTAAACCTAGGATTCAGAATGTAATAAGAAATTGTTCTTTGCCTGCCTTTTCAAATGTTAGTCAGCCCTATAGGTGAAACGATAGTATTATCGTTATGATTGTCATTTCATCATAATTTATGATGTTGCTCATAGTGTATGTGACATCATGTACCACTCACATACTATTTTATTGAACTGATTTCAGTATTTTGTAATAAAAAAAGATGTATGTTTTCAATGATGGGATTATCCTATGTGCTACCTGTCTCCACCTTTTCAGTTACTCCTTTTGGGACTCTTTCCTCACTGACGATTATGAGGTTTCCAGAATGAGCCTATCTTTTGGGAACATGTTACAAATAATAGAGAATAGTTAACCAAGCTTGTGTCTCATATTCCATCTGTGGACAGACGTGTGTTACTCTCATGGTACCAGGAAATCCAGATCTAACAGAGAAGTCAGACGTCTTCTCTTCCTCATAAAGTCCACCCTACCCAAAGATTTATGCATGTTTTTGAAGTTTCTAACCATACCTAATGTTTATAGACCTGCAGCCTGCCTCTCTAAGCAGGACAATGCATAGAACACATTATGCTGACCTGGCCAATGATAGTATCATCTATTCAAACTGCCATATGGACAACCCAGATTCTAATATTTGTAACATGTATGCAATGGCTAATAACGAATAGTGGTTTTGTAGGATCTAGAATCAAATAGGTGATGAACTTCTGAGCATCGTAATGAGGGAGTTTCTAGATGGGCTAAATGGAAGAAGGATGACCCACTGTGACTGTGGGCGGCACCATTGTACAAACCAGTGTTGTGTATTGAGTAAAAGGTAGGAATCAAGAGAAGTGCCAGCAGTGATCTTTCTCCTTCCTGATTGCACTTACAAAGTGACCAGCTGCCTCAAGCTCCTGCCATCATGCCTTCCCTGACAGGTTGGACTCTACCCTGGAACTATGAACCAACGCTTTTCATATGGTTTTTATTGGCCAGGTATTTTGTTGCAACATGTATGTGAATGCTTGAACAAATGATACCCTGCCAACAACTATGAGAAAATCACTAATATCTGTCTGTTTCTTTGTCTGTCTGTCCTATCTATTTATCCTATCTATCTATCTATCTATCTATCTATCTATGGAGCTATTCAAATATGTGAAGTCTGAAAGAAAATGAGGGTGTGCTTTGCTCTTGGACTTATTAGTGAGTTAATCACAGTTTTATGATATTTTATCACAGTTCCTTAAAGGGAATTAATATATGTAGGGGTGTGATTCTGAGATATGCTTTCAGTTTATCAGTGTGCATGGTTTCATTCTGTCTGCCAGGAAATCTTCCTTTGAGAAAATTATTATGAAACTATGTTTACAGATTATCCTACTGATAGTCAAAGACCTTGAATATGTTGATTAACCCTTTGATTTCTACTAAGTATGCTCCACAGCCAATCTGTGACCAGTCACAGATGTGGCTTCCTGATGGATCCTTCCTTTGAAATTATATAAAATAGAAGTTGTAGGGCTTCATGGCTG